>OY744515.1:91871019-91938519 GCA_963556195.1 Sepiola atlantica
AAATTTTATTTTCATTATATCTAAAAAGATCTTTGCAAAACATAAACAATGATATCAAATCTGTTTTGATAGCTCAATTATGACCGTTCAAAATTTGTAGAAAATTTGCCATTTTGTATCCAGAAGCCAATTTTCAGTCTTTTAACAAGTGAAAATCCTTATAAATGTAATTTTATTTTGTGGTAAATGAAAATTAATTATAATAGAAGCAATAATTATTAGATAAAGCATAAACATTCGGTAAAATCACATTACCTCTTGAAAAAACATTAAAAAATGACACAGAAGCACAACTCTGACTGTTCATATAAGATTCATTTCAACAGCTAATACATTGAGTATTCTTAATATGATTCATAGCACAGTAGATAGCAAGCTAGTTTTTTTTATAGTAAATAAAAACTTCAGATTTGGACCCTGAGAAAACGGACAGAAACACAATTTGATAATAGGGTGACAATTTTGTCCACTAAAGTGTTTAACTTTGACTTTTTGGTGGAAAAACAACTTAAACCCCTCTATTAAGCCCATCATATTGACAAGTGGCCCCTTTTTCTTTAAGATGAGACTGATTTTATATGCATAGAGGGACAATATCACGAACACCAAAATTGAAAAACAAGATTAAAAAATAAATTATCCGTTACTGAAAATAGTAACCTCACTTGAAGTAGCCTAAAACAAATAAGTTTGACACAAGAAAAAGAATTGTACATTTATAAATAGTAAAGATTAAATTTTGTTTGTATCTAAATTTTCTCAAAAAGTTGAAATTGACGGAATTTCACTATATTCACCCATTTTCGTACTCTAAACTAGGCTGGTTTGTGATACCTGTTGATATAAATTCTCGTTCGCACATCTTTACTATTGATAAAATTATGAGACAACTCGTGTGTCTGTATGCGTATGTGTTTCTCACCCCTGCGTGTCTTACACATTATAAATGTTCACATTATGCTATAACTCTCGTTTCCCTTATTTTGTCCTTTAGTCCTCACATTCCATGAGCGATGTTTCTGACAAAGAGGGAAGAATTGCTATTTTCTGGGTCAGAATCTATCCATATAACACTTATCGTTGGTTAGTTTTTTGACCTTGAAGTAGTATATTTTTTTTAGCTCCTTACATCAAGTGGTTTCATGCCTTGTCTGGAGCGACTTCCATAAAAAAAACAAAAAATAACTAAGAACAAACATCCTTGCATCAACGTACGTATGGGTGATGAGTTTTTTTATGTTTTTAATTTGGGGAGGGGGATAAGTAATAGTGTCTATACCCAAACACTAGAATAAAGGTACTTTTTTATACTAATGAGTCACCACTAGAGGTACAAGGAACTATTGAGGACGATGAATGTGATCAGGGGGGAGTGTAGAAGAGAAAGAGGCCAACAAGATCCATTTAAATTTGCATAGGAATGTTGGTGCTTTGCTGTTAACCAATCCTAATCAATCTATACTTAGTATATAAGTTGTATAAGAGTGATGTCTGTCTGTTTAAATTTATTTATATTTATATACTAATGAGTCATCACTTACCAAAGCCAAAAGTCACTCGAGAATAAAGGTTAATGAGATTATCAGTTGGATGATGAACAATACTATGAGTGGATTTGAAACGATGAATGGAATGGGCTAAATTTGATTACTTAAGAGGATGGCTCAACAAATATTTGTTGACATTGGACTTTAAGATAACCATGTTGAAGTCTGCAGAGAAGTAGTTCAGTGGCAATGGTAAGTTTCTGGAAAGAAACTCTATTCATAGAAATTCCATTCGGTTTTAGGTACACAAAGAAAGAAAAGAAACTACTTTGTTTGCAGTGGTGGTAAAAGAACACGTTCCAATCAAATCTCTTTGAAATGGCATAAGTTTGAGAGAGGAATTATTGCAGGATGTGCAATCTCTATAATATTATTACGTTCCACTTTCTATAAATAATTTCAATTGTTTGGATTTTGCATTCTTCTACGATGGGCAGATACTTCCCCAGTTTTCTCATGTGAACTTCGTTCATATTCTCTTCCCATGGAACTGTTAGTTCCAACGTGATCAATTGTTTTGTTGTGTAAGAACAATCAATCATGTCTGGACGAATTTGAGTCTGAATAATTTCCTTAGGAATTTTTAATTTCCTTCTTAAATCTACTCTCAATTGCCGATTATGTTATGTGATTTTATTGCAAAACAGACTTTTTTAATGACATTTATTCTTTCATTGAAAAATCTTTGCAAAAAATGCAAATATTTTCTTACATGAAATGGCGGGAGGCTTCAATGGTTGAAACAAAAATGAAAGTGAAAATTCATTGTCAACCTAAATTGGGAGCTATGCAGCGAGATGTCTGTTTACATTAGTTTTAAATTTCTGCATGTCAGTACCGTCAGGAAAACAGGGAGCAGGGAGGGAGTTCCAGAATCCGGCATCTGGGGACCTCCACAGTGAATGGATGGGATTTGGTAGATTTTCGGAGTGATATAGTGAATTCACGTCGTGGGGGTACCAGAGCAGCAAGTTCATCAAAGCACAATCCATTGAAGTACTTGTAAAACAGGCACAAAGAAGCAACATTGCGGCGATGGGACAGGGGCTGGAGCTTGGTGGATAGTGAGGGACCTATCAAGTTGGCGACTCTTTTTTGGACCTTGTCTAACAGGGAGAAACTAGTGGGTGATGTACCAGCCCAGATGTGGCAACAATACTCCATGCATAGGCGGATGGTGGCTTTGTAGAGATATAGGATAATGTCAGGTGTGAGAAGTTTACTAGCATGGTAGAGGGATCCCACCTTAGTAAAAACGTTATTGGATGTTCATGTGTCTTGATGGAGAAATCTAAAAGTCCAGACAAAAAAAATGTTATCATGAGTCCATAAGTTTGAACGAGAAAGCAATTATTATGACCGTAGGTATTGAAGTAATTATTATGACCGTACGTATTGAAGCCATTATTATGACCGTACATATGCAAGTTGAAGTAGGCAATTTATGAAACTGACAGAATTCATATTATTATTAGGAAGTAAGTCCATGTGTCGATTACGTCAATAGCCAGTCTATGGCGGGTTTCGTTTGCGCACCAATAAGGAGTGTATTAATTGTTCAGAGTGATGAGAGTCCGTTAGGCAACTTAGCCTTCTTCACTGCATGGAAAATGTGAATGCACTTCTTTATATAGGATTTAGGAACAGGTGCCTGGCTCTTAGAGAGGTTGTTTTTGATGGGCTAAAGTTCGAAAAAAGCAACCAATCAAAATTGTGCATTCTGATCCAATCAGTACCAAGCATTTAAGTCAAGCAAATATCGGATTATTTAAACATCATTATTTTGCAGTTGTTGTTGTTGCTGCACATACTTTTCCGAGAATTTCACATTTATTTCAATTTCACTTTTGTAAATACTTTTTCTCTTTGCTTTGCCATAATATTTGATTTGCTGATAAACTTTCAAATCAGGCCTGAAATGAAAGTTTAAATGTTTCAAAGTCAGTTTTTCTGGCGACAACTATGACAATCATTATTTGCCTTCCTCATACAAATAATGGGGGAATTTAATTTACAATTAATTTTAAAACATCTAAAAAAAATTGATGAAATCTAAATAAATTCCATGAAAAATGCCAATATAATGAAATCATATGCCCTTAATAGGGTTAAGATAAAAATTCATATACACTAAATGTACAAAAGCAAGGAAATTCCCAAATTTTTACACTTTTATTGTCATTAAAGGTATGACTACATATCAACCAAACTATTTCATTATCACATCACTACAGTATAAATCTCTATGCATGAGTGGATGAAGTGTGTGAGATGCACTGAAGAAAAATTCCTACCAGTAAAATACATAGCCCTGCTGTGCTCGCATACCCTTAATGACAATAAAAGTGTAAAAAATTGGGAATTTCCTTGCTTTTTTACATTTAGTGTATATGAATTTTCATCTTAACCCTATTAAGGGCATATGATTTCAGTATACTGGCATTTTTCATGGAATGTCACTACTTTTGTAAAGGCTATGCCTCAATACAATGCCTTATCATAACTGATATAGTTGGTAGTTTGACTAATCAAGGTATATGGTAAACTGAAATTAAAATGCCATCAACTAGACACTAGAACCTCTATCTTTGCCAAAAATCAGCTGAATCCATCAAATGGTCGATAAGATATAGAATAAAGTGTATGAATACTGGTCATTTTAAAGTTTTTTTTGAATTTTCTGGAAAACTAAGGTATATGGTAAACTGAAATTAAAATGCCATCAACTAGACCCTAGAACCTCTATCTCTGCCAAAAATCAGCTGAATCCATCAAATAGTTGATGAGATACAGGGTGGCACATACGTACGTATGTACACACAGATAACATGATTTCATGATTGAACTTTCTGGATCTCTGGGTTGCCTTGACTAATGATGCTGAAATTCTACACACTTATAGAACCTATCAAATAAAAATTTTGTGCAAAGTTTTAACTAATTTGGTTTATTGGTTTTTGAGTTATGATTGATCAAAGAAATGAGATTTCCAGCATAGACCATTCGTGAAGTCTATTAAGGGATAGAGCTCTCTCGTGCCTCCCTTGATTAAACCTTTGATATCACGTTCCTCAAAACATAAGCTAACAATTACCAAAAAAAAAAAACAAGAAATATTTTGTCATAAAAACCTGAAAGTATTTATGGGATTTAAATTTCAATATTTTGTAAGATGTCCTATCGATTTTATTGCAAAAACCTATTTTTTAGTAACATATATATTCATTTAAGTATATATCCAAAAATGTCAATATTTTCTTCGAAGAAATTAATTTAACCCTGACCCCAAAATGCTCTTTTGTTGGAATTATGTATGGTTCAGGTGCACCTTCCCAGACATTACCTCCTCCTTCGGTAAGGAGCTTGATTTATTACTGATCTCCTGAGGTGCTCCTACTGGCAAATACTGACTTTGCCCCCGTTTTCTGCTATTTTTGTACCCAACGAGAGAATGCTTCCTTGGGGTAGCTAGCTTTTTCCATCTTCCGTCCTTGTGCCACATTTTCATGCAGTGGGGAGCAAGTAAATCATATCAGCCAGTTAGGCTATGTTTGCAGAGTTTTCACTCTGTCGGACAATACCGTCTGCCAAGAACAGATTAAAAGTGGTTATTTCCATCATCCTGCCATTACTTTTTTTTTTCTTTAAAAATTTCCTTTGACACAATTGCAACTTGTCAAATGTCATCATGGTACAAATGGGTGTGAATGTCGACAAAAAATGGCATTGATACATTGTGCTAGAGGCTCATGGTCCACCTGCCTAAAGAATCTGAGGAAATCACTCTTTGGTGACCCCTCCCCCCTCACGCGCTCCCGCCATGCGATACATGTTAATGGATTTACTTTATTCATACTTTAACATTGTTTTATTTGCTTTTTAAGTTAACATTTAAAAAAAAGCCATTTATTCACATGCTTCTGACTATTTTCGTCATCTTGGTTTCTGCAATTTTTATAACATTTCTGCGCTTTCCCTTTGTTCGGGTGCTTTTAAAAAAAAAAATTTTATAGTCCCTATTTACTTGCCTCCCCACGAGAACAGTTAGACACAAGATCGGTTTTTAATGTGGGAAAAATCCAGCTCTACAAAATTGCAACAATCTAGATTGGGACAAAAAATTAAAATTGCCTAAGTCTAGAAAATATTTCTCCTTCACTGACTGAGGACAGGAAAGATGAAGTGTAGTATTAGAACAGATACTACACGTTGCTCCTAGCCAAAAGGCCAAGGAGACATTACACACAAAGTTTAAATCAATAAACCTTATGGGAATATCCAACATAACTCAGCATTTAATCCACTTGGGGAGATTGCTCTCCTGATGTGTCCCAAGCCATTCAGATATTTCCCATCAGTTAATTCGTTTTTCTTAATTTCTTGATCTGGGATTGTACTTATAACTTCAAGATAGCCAATTTAGATTGTTACATTCGATAATTAAGTGATACGTGTGGACAAAACTCTTTTCTTTTAAAATTACAAATACAAATTAATACAAATTAAAGTTGTATTAAATAATATTCAAGTAACATTTTAATAAATCTTTAAATAATTTTAACAGTAATCGATTCAGTAACAATGTATTTGTTTACTATTATGAAAACAATACATAAACTGTTGTATCCATTGATAAAAATTATTATTCTTTTATTATTATGTTTCTCTTGTTATTTTTACTGTATTGTTTTTCTCTAAAACCTTAAAGCACAATATAACCTAAATTTCATTTAATTGGTAAATTAATTGCAAATTATGCTTTGATTTAAAAAAAAAAAAATTTTAGTTTTGTATAAAAAAGTTTCTAACAGTTTTATTTTGTTTTTTTTTAGGAAAGTCTTCAAAGCTATTTATTCAGAAAATACATAATTCAACATTTGTACAAAATATAGTTATTAAATTTAAATTTTAAGTTCAATCTTATACATGTTAAAAAGTTAATGCGAACATTTACTTTGATGCCCTCCTATTCTAAATAATCTTTTTCATCTGCTAAATAAATTTAAAAAAAAGCATTATTTTAGTTAATTAATTAGTCATTTTAGTTAATTATTTTAGTTAATTTAATTTTAGTTAATTATTTTAAAAGTTTAATTTTATACATGTTAAAAAGTTAATGCAAACATTTACTTTGTAAATAATCTTCTAAATAATCTTTTTATCTGCTAAATAAATTTAAAAAAAAAAAAAAGAAAGCATTTGTGGATACATCCAGAACATCAGCAAGTTTTATCAGATGTCCTACTGACTCGAGTTAATTATTTTTTAAACACACAAATGAAAAAGAAAGTGAATTTTAACTTAAGGAGAATCAAAAAGGGACAATCTTCCTTTTAACGTTGAAAACAAAATGTGATACCGATTTTCTCTTTCTATTTCATGCATTATAATGGAATATTTATGTTATGGACAAAAATAAAACAGAATCGTTAGAAACTAACACTATGAGTATTAGTAGATTTTTTTTTTAATTCTATTTAGTTCATGATAAAAACCGATTTAAATTGTTAACTTTTTGCATTTTGTTTTTCAGGCTTGTGTCCTTGGCGCCAATGTTTCTATGTCTCTATTAAATCTGTTCGTATTTGGACCAAAATCTAGCGAAAGAATGTTCAGACGACACGAACTTGAGCTAAAAGCCGGAGTCGGCCATGAGGTTGGGATGCACGTCGATCGAACAGAACTTTTGAAAGACCCAGAATATGCTGCGTTGAGTAAACAATTTGGTAGAATGCATGCGGCCAGTATGATCTGTAATTTCTCTATTATGGTAGGAAATTATCTTCATTTGTGGCATTTGGCTTCCAATGGTCTTTAAGCAAGGAAAT
This sequence comes from Sepiola atlantica, assembly GCA_963556195.1. Classification (NCBI taxonomy): domain Eukaryota; kingdom Metazoa; phylum Mollusca; class Cephalopoda; order Sepiida; family Sepiolidae; genus Sepiola; species Sepiola atlantica. The sequence goes on from OY744515.1 coordinate 91,878,395, forward strand.
CTACACAAGAACAACAACCACCAATGGGTGACCTGTTATATATTCCCTTGTGGGTGTAGAGTAGTGCTTTTAGATTTTTTTGTGACCACGTAGCCATTTTGAAATTCTTTCCGTATTGCTGAAAAATGTTCTTGAAGGAAGACAAAAACTATTCAAACTTATAATATATTTTTTTATAATTTATCCTGTCCATAATTTTCCCATGTGGCTTATTTGTAGTCGAATGGACAGCATAAGAGAGAATTGCCAACCTCTTTTTTTCATTCAACTTTTAAAACTTTGTAAAAACATTCTATTTTTAACTTTCTATAATTCCCAGTTAAATATTAAAGTTAAAATAAATGAGATTTTCTCTTATTTTGTATTTAAAAAAAACAAACTTTTTTTTTTCATAAACTAAAAAAGCATTTACTAAAAGTATTCTGCTCAAATATTGAATGCTAATAGGCATTTCTGAGGATGCCCTAGTGTAATAATATGACAGTGGGAGGATTAGAAACCCAGTCAAAGTCTGCTAGGCTCAAAGTAGTTGCATACGGAAAATAATAATAATAAAGAAAAGAATTATTTTTGGAGAGAGGTTGGAAATCAGAACATTCCTTTGTAATGTGAATAGGTCAAAACAAAGAGAGAAAAAAAATGCAGATTCATAAATTTGTTTTAAAAGGAGTGTGGTTTAAAATTCTGACTCACACTGAACAATGTACACTTCGTCGCTGGTTGAAGAGTCGGTCAGGAGAGCTAACATAGATGTAAAATGTAAGCAATTATTATATAAGAGAAGAGACAGTAGGTCCGGGAGAGAGAAAGTCTAACAAAGACACAGACAGTACGCATAAGCTAAGAGGGTACGCAAAAGTATGGGTACTGTCTGATCATCTGAGGAAAAAATAAACCCAAGAATAAAAATACCATTTTGACTCGGAATCAGGAATCATTACCTTGTTCATTTCATTCACAAGGAATATCTCTGCCACTAACAGAAACTAAAGTGTGCTTAAAGTTGTCTCAGAGAAAATCAGATTTATAATTACAGGCATTTGAAATTTGACTGTCATCTTGCAACATTAGAATGGGGACCCCCCTGTGCGCTATAGATTCCATCCCTGAAATGCATATTAGTATTTTTATTATTTTTTAATTACTATACTTTTCAATTTAAAATTTTTTAAATTTAAAAATCAAACGGCTTTTCTGGTGCGAACGAATCACACAATATTATTGTAAAAGTCTCAAATACAAAATTAATACCATAATTAGATTCCTTATAAAATTTGTTTGATTTTGGTGTAGGGCTTTATTTTCAATTGCATCCTCAGGTGCAGTTATCTTCCTATCGGCTCTATCTACTGCCCTGACCATCGGTTTTCCACCTCAACCACTCAACATCGTCACTAATGCAAAGGACCTTTGGACAGCTTGTGGACAACTTCTTCAAACCAACACGTCACTGTATCCAGATGTTGAACAAACCCAGGTGGGTTTTCTACCTGATCCAGAGATCCTTTCTAAGCGTAATAGCAGACACTTTCTGTCTTGTATACATAATTTCGGTATGGTCTATTCTTGAGTATGCCATCCAAGCAACAAATCCCTTATCTTCAAAAAGATATCGTACATCTGAAGCGTGTCTAACGGTTGATAACCAGGATGGTGACGGTATTCTACATGCTTACACACAAAGAATGGCTTCAAAGACTAAATCTGTCCTCAATTGAGCAGTGAAGGATGCAAGGAGACCTGCTTCTGACATACAGCATATTGAACAGATTTAAATCTATCTTTAGAAAAGTTTTCACCCCAACACTTTGTTTTGGTCTCTGCGGTCACCCGCAGAAGATGTTCCATCATTGTTTTCATCTCGACAGAAGAAAGGCATCATTCTCTATCCATATTTTTGCTCCCTGGTACAGCCTGCCAGATGAGGTCGTGATGATGCCTACCATATCCACGTTAAAGTCGCCTTGAAAAAACATTCAGGTGGTATATAGATACAATATCTTCTGTCTTTTTACATGACTTGTTGCACTTTGCTAATTTTTTTCTCATAAAATTGATTGATCGATCGATCGATATATTACATAGTAGCAGTTATGTTGGAGTGGACAAGTTTAGGGGATCACATGATTTCTGGTGAGACCTTTCTCACTCTCTTAGCTGGCGAGACTTGAACGAAGAAAGAAGTGTCAGGCGGCTGATGTAGAAAAATCTCTCTCCCGCATGTGAAGTTTCTGTTTCTGTCCTTTTGAATAAACCTTTTATAAACTAAAACAAGTGTCAGTGTGGTATTGTATCAATGGACGAAAAAGCACAATAATGATGGAGACGACAGCATTTAACAATAACTTGGGTTCACAACTACAATGGTTATGATAGCAGAGACATCGGGTATAAAGGATTTACACACCGATCGGTAAGGCGTAATGTAACGTATAGTATAGATTATTGAATATTAGCTGTCCCTACCTGGTGTTGCACGAGAGTCTTTTAACTTTCGTATTTGTTTTGCTTATTGCTCCGAAACCTGTTGCATTTTCCCTTAACGGTGCGTGGCGTTGTCTGGAACCCAGGTTCTATTCGGTTCTGATGCCATAAGATCGTCCTCATAGAAATGACCTTCTCCCTTTTAAGGGGGTAGGAGAATCATCCCAGGTATTACATCCTCCTTTGGAGGATAGGGTAACATAGTATCTGTTCTGTTATCAGGAAACAATCTTCCCAGAATCTATCTTCTCATTTTGTAGGGTGTTGGTGTAGTGTAGTATCTGTTATGTTGTCATGACACCATACTCGCCGGCATTGTCTTCTCCTTTTATGAGAGGGTTCTCCCAGGTATTATTTCCTCTTTTGGGGTGAAATATCTGTCCTGTTGTCATGATACAATACTACCAGGCTGATAGATCCTACTCGGACGCTAATGTTTGTAACAAACCTTTTCTTTTATAAAGAGAAGAACAGTCAGAGAAAACATCAGAGAGACAGGTTACTTTCGTACGCGTGGAAGACAGATGGATAGCTCGTCCCGCAACACCTAGTTACATTGTGCGCACCCACCCAGTTGAGGACGGCAGCCCGGACACATGTGTCCTACTTGAAGCCTTGCAAGCTTAGAGATAGCTTTATAAACTGGCTTTTTTTTAATGTTTATTTAATCATTTAAAACCATGCTAAAACATCCACAGGAACGTGTTGATTCCAAATATGCAATTGTCTATGCTAAGAGATCAACCATTAACAACTGATGCGTGGACACACGCAAACACGTGTGTGTGTATTTATTTCAATATTATACATTTATTGAATGATTAGATGTTCCATACCTTGGGTTTCATGGTTTAAGTACAACTGAGGAATTGCAACGCAGTTAACCCATTCATCAAGCGGTGTTATATTCTCACTTATTGATGCGTATATAAACCATTATCCACCCGTGTCATCATTGTGAACCCTGGTTCTTACTTGTCTGTAGATAAACTCGGACGCCACTGTTGATATATAAAAAGGGAGACAGTCACAGAAAACATCAGAACGACAGGTTACTTGTCTGTGTGAGATATAGCTCATCTAGTTATATTGTGCGCGAGCCCATTTGGGACATCACCTCAGACACGTCTTTCCTCCTTGAAATCTCGTCGGCTAAGAGACAGAAGATTTTCACCCGAAAATCATGTGGTTTTGCGATTTCCATTTGGGTCACCTCTGACCCTTAGGTGTAACTTAAACTTTTCAATTCAAACACGGCCCTCATTATGTAACAAATCTAACAAGTTGCATTTTATACGATTATGGTAGTTTGTGTTTTTATTTTGCTATTAGAGAGACGATCAATCATATAGGCAACAGGTATACATTTTTTTACTATTAAACCTTTAAGCGTGACCATCGCACAAAAATTGAGCCACATACACATCTCCCTTTCATCAGATTGAGAAAGTCTGTTACACAAAAAAATAAAAATCTGTTACACAAAAAAATAAAATATAAGATTACAACATCGTTTTCTTTTTACTTTTTTTTTTTAAATTTTTTTTTTTAATATTTACCAAAAGATAATACAATTTGGGAAGCAAGGCAACATACAGGGTCCGCCATAAGTAACTATATATTTTCTTTCCTTTCTTTATAACTTTGTTGATACTTAAGCATTTCTTTTATTTCACGTGTCATTCGAAAGCAAAAATCGTATATTTTTATTTGATAAATATTTTGATATAAATTTTATTTCGTTTCCATTTTATTTCAGGTATACATTATGTTCACACGTTACATATCCATGTTACATTTATTATGTTGAAATAAAATGATATAGTTACTTATAGCGGACCCTGTATATGTAAAAGGGGTTACTGTAGACCTTTCTAATATTAAAAAAATAGGTTTCGTGAATCGGCAAAAATGCGTCATCCTGTTTGTGTTTATTGTATTACAGCAAATGTTGTACTTTTGGAGACATCACAGATTGCACAAGTGGATTCTTCAAGAGAAGAGGTCGACGTCATCTCTGCTTGTATTTTCCTCGATATACTTCATGAAATCATCAGTAGAACTGGGAATGTTAACGGATTTATCAGGGGAGCACAAAGATATGGAAGACTTAGGCCTCTCGTCGGTACTATAAGACGATCGACCAAGTTTGGGAGCTCTTTTTGATCGCTTTGTTATTTTCAGCAGTTGATCCAAATCATCCTCTACGCTGCATTAGAGAAACGAAAACAGTTAATCGTATTAAATCAAATCAAAATTTAACAAATAATTTATCAAAAATAACAAAAATGTTTAAATAAAAGTCTCTAGCTTGGTAAAAAAAAAAAGATTTCCTTGATTGTTTTTCTTTTTTCAAATCGATATTCCTCCACTAACTGACGCCAGGATGATACTAGAGTTTCCCCTGGACAATAGTCTGAATGGAAATTCACTGGGACAGCCATTCACACACCCTCATCAAAATGGCAGCTATCCTCCAACCAAAATAATACAAGGATTCAATTGCTGAAGTTTCCCCTGGACAATAGTCTGAATGGAAATTCACTGGAGCCGCCCTTCACACACCCTTATCAAAATGGCAGCTATCCTCCAACCAAAATCATACAAGGATTCCATTGCTAAAATTTCCCCTGGACAATAGTCTGAATGGAAATTCACTGGGGCCGCCATTCACACACCCTCATCAAAATGGCAGCTATCCTCCAACCAAAATCATTCGAGGATTCAATTGCTGAAGTTTCACCTGGACAATAGTCTGAATGGAAATTCACTGTGGCAGGCATTCACACACCCTTATCAAAAGTGCAGCTATCCTCAAAGCAAAATCATACAAGAATTCAATTGCTAAAGTTTCACCTGGACAATAGTCTGAATGGAAATTCACCGGGACAGCCCTTTGCACACCCTTATCAAAATGGCAGCTATCCTCAAAGCAAAATCATACAAGGATTCAATTGCTGAAGTTTCCCCTGGACAATAGTCTGAATGGAAATTCACTGGGGCCGCCATTCACACACCCTCATCAAAATGGCAGCTATCCTCCAACCAAAATCATTCGAGGATTCAATTGCTGAAGTTTCACCTGGACAATAGTCTGAACGGAAATTCACTGTGGCAGGCATTCACACACCCTTATCAAAAGTGCAGCTATCCTCAAAGCAAAATCATACAAGAATTCAATTGCTAAAGTTTCACCTGGACAATAGTCTGAATGGAAATTCACCGGTACAGCCCTTTGCACACCCTTATCAAAATGGCAGCTATCCTCCAACCAAAATCATACAAGGATCCAATTGCTCATGGAGTGCGAACTGCTGATGTCTCAACAGACGCTGGTTGACTGCGTATTTTGTAATTTTTACACTCTTTTGATCTCTGAATCAACCGATGATGATGCAGTATTTGTAGGGGGAGAATGTACTACAGAAAGTTGCATCCTAAACCAGATGTGTTTTTTCGTTTAAAAAAAAATGAATATTGTTGGGAAATATTTTTTTATGTACATTAAATGTAAAAAGAAAAAATGGTTAAGCCAGTCCTACAAAAGTCTACAACAATAATAGGAATATTATTAAATATTCAGGAGACAATATCACCAGACTAGAGCCAGCAAAATCAAAGTAATAAAATGAGTATTATTAGACAATAATAAATGAGTCATAGTTAATTATAGAAAATAGGGTTTTTTTTTTATTTATTACCGTGTAATTATTAATGAGGTTATCTTTTAATATAGTAGTAGAAATTGCTTTTAGATTTAAAGGATGGAAATTTCATGATCTTAATTAGAAATAACTAGCACAGAGTTTGATTAGAAACCTCTCCAACCATCGATTGTCATGGCAAATAACACCCTACCTGAGAGTTCATCATTCAAACTCCTCGGCCTAGCCTTCACAGGTAACATGAATTGGAACAAAGACATTGCCAAGGCTGCCGCAATGAAGGTTGGCTCCGTCTACCGTGCTAGTAAACTCCTCACACCTGACATTATCCTGTATCTCTACAAAGCCACCATCCGCCCATGCATGGAGTATTGTTGCCACATCTGAGCTGGTGCATCATCTACTAGTTCTCCCTCCTTGACAAGGTTCAAAAAAGAGTTGCCAACCTAATACGTCCCTCACTGTCAACCAAGCTCAAGTCCCTGTCCCATCGCCGCAATGTAGCATCCTTGTGCTTGTTTTACAAGTACTTCAATGGATTATGCTCCGATGAATTGGCGACTCTGGTGCCCCCTTGACGTAAATTCACTCGACCAACTCGACAATCAACTAAATCCCATTCATTCACTGTGGAGGTCCCCAGATACCGGAGAGCCTTCTACTCCAAAGCTTCTTTCCTCGGGCTGCTGTCCTCTGAAACTCCCTCCCTGCACCCTGTTTCCCCGACAGCACTGACATGCAGAAATTTAAAACTAATATAAACAGACATCTCGCTGCGCAGATCCCAATTTAGGTTGACCCCCCCCCTCAACCTTCTCCCCTTTTCTTTTTTCTCAGTAGCCCCTTACGTCTACAGTGGCGGCCTGCCTTGTTTGGGGTGAACTATGTTAAAAAAAAAATGAACTAGCACAGATTGAAGATCAGCCCCCCCCCCCCCAAGTGCAACCCTTCCTCACTGTAATAGGTGTATTCGAAACGTCGTAGCATCAGAGCTATGCCGTCTTGAACTCTGGTTCTTGGCAGGGCCACCTATGGTGGACAGGTCTGGCACCAGGTGGTATTAGGGCCGCAACAGGGCTCTGGTGAAACTCCAGGAGGCGTTAGCACCAGGATCCATCGTCTCTGCATGTGGCAAGCAAAGACATGCCAGGTGCAGAACTGCAAATTAATTGCTTTAGAATGAAAACATAACTTACGTACATGTCCAACTGCAATTCGTTTGTATATTCTTGGCCAAACCTTCCCCGACTTCATATGCAATTGCTTTACCTTGCTGCTCTTTGATCAATGCGGACGAGTTCATAAAGAGCAGACAATTCTAACGCATGATCTTTGTGGGCCCTGTGCAGAAAGCCGACTTGCTTAGCGACAACAACAGCCATACCAGAAATAGTAAACATAATCCTCCACTCTATAATAAAGAGCAGTGTGTTTATATTTGTATATATATATATCCCTCCTGTCACACAAAAGTTAGCAAGTAAAAACCTACCAGACGAATCCATTTGCGATATTTGTCTACATGCTAGTTAGTGGCATCTGCTGTGGTTAATAGTGCACCCGTGTGTGATTTGAAAGCCGTACAGATGAATGTCTAATCGTAGAATTTCTGTTTCAAGAATTCATACTGGACCAGAAACATTGCGGAAGCAACGAGAAACATATGTCGTGCAAAAGTTGAAAGTGAAGCTGAACCACAGTACAGTAACACGATGGTGCAACAAATTTAGCTTCTTTTTTTTATACTAATGAGTCACCACTAACCAAGGCCAAAATCCACTCGAGGATAAAGGTTAATGAGATTGTCAGTTGGATGATAAAGAATATTATGAGAGGATTGGAGACAATGAATGTGATCAGGGGGAGTGTAGAAGAGAAAGAGGCCAACAAGATCCATTTAAATTTGCATAGGAATGTTGGTGCTTTGCTGTTAACCAATCCTAATCAATCTATACTTAGTATATAAGTTGTATAAGAGTGATGTCTGTCTGCTTAAATTTATTTATATTTATATACTAGTGAGTCATAACTTACCAAGGCCAAAAGCCACTCGAGGATAAGGGTTAATGAGATGGTCAGTTGGATGATGAACAATACTATGAGAAGATTTGAAATGATCAGTGGAAGGGCGGAATTTGATGATTTAAGAGGATGGCTTGAAGACGGCCATGTTGTAATTATTTATTAATTTGTTCATTAAGTTTATTTATTTATTTATTTAGCTATGTGTTAGCTGTGTTTATCTTTGTTTATTTATTTGTTAATTTATTTATCATTTATTCATTTTTATGTCGCTTTGTGCAGCTTTCATTTTAATTAATAATCCCATGTCAACTTTGAAAGAAGAAAAACCTACAGAATATATAATTACTAATTTATTAATTATTCATTGAATTATTAATCTTATAGTTTAATTCTTCACCGAATGGATCAGTGTAATATTTGTTTCTTATTTTGTTTTAAAAAAATCTATTTTTATCTATGTAAATAAATATAGTTTTAGTTTATAATGAAATATATATATATATAATATGAATACACGGAAAAAAATTCTCCTAAATATTTCATCAGATAGACTAAAACAATACCCTTTGTAAATTCATTTTTTTACCATTATTACTGAATTCATCCAGTTTATGGAATATAAAAGAAAATATGCAAGATTTCTTAAGAATAGCAGTTTTTATTTATTTATACTATTGAGTCACCACTAACAATTAACGAGTCACCACTTACCAAGACCAAAAGCCACTCGAGGATAAGGGTTTATGATATTGTCAGTTAGATGATAAACAATACTATGAGAGGATTACAGGGACCTCAACAATCAAGCAAAGTTAGGTAGCCGTAAAACCATGGATTTCACGTTTGAAGCCATCAAGTGCTACTTGCAAGATTCCTCTCTAGCTTAGCGTCTCATAGTCAAGTCATGGTGTTAAATATTGGTCACGTAAACCCACTAGTATATAAATTGGTTAGTTGAAAATAACAGGAAATGAAAGTTCAGTCGGGGTCAAGTTGCTTGGTTAGGTTAAGATTACTAGACTGTGGAAATTGATAAAAAAACGGATGTGACGTCACATGGCTCAAAGAGAGGGAGGGAGAGAAGTTTTTTAGTTCCTTGAAGGTATGCCACGTGTGAACATGTTAAACTGAAATGTGCTGATAAGATATGGTTAAACAGTGATTATCGATTGATTTGTCTCCCCCACCACTCATTGGTCAGTAATTTTGAATGAAGATCAAGTCGAATAAATCTCCCCTGTTTTCCAACAGTTTTGTCTTGACTTGTTTCTTTTGTCAAGTATAAATAAGGAGCTTTTATTTTAGGCAGCAAGCCCTCTATCAAGGAGGATCACCGCAGAAGCATGTACAGGAGGAAAGACCAGCAATCGAGGTATGAATACAATTTGATAATCTTAATTTTTTTTTTTTTAACTTGAGTTCAACCCAGACAAGGCATACTCTCACTGAGACGTAAGGGGCTACTGCGGATTAGGGGCCAGAAATTAAAGGGGGGCATCCTAGATGACGAGTTGCGTGGCAAGATGTTTGTTTACATTACATTTAAACTTCTGCATGTCAGTACAGTCATGGAAACAGGGAGCAGGGATGGAATTCCAAAGGCTGGCAGCTCAAGGAAAGAAGCTATTAGAGTAAAAAGCTCTCCGGCATTTCGGGATCTTCACAGTGAATGGATGGGATTTAACTTATTGTCGAGTTGGTCGGGTGTATTTACATAAGTTAATCGGAGCACATTCCATTGAAGTACTTGTAAAACAAGCACAAGGATGCGACGATGGGACAGGGGCTGGAGCTTGGTGAATAGTGAGGGACCTATTAGATTAGCGACTCTTTTTTGGACCCTGTCTAAGAGGGAGACACTAGTGGTTGGTGCACCAGCCCAGATGTAACAGTTTCTGCATGTATGACACAAGGTTAAAATGTAGCAATAATTCGTGGCCCTCAATGACCCTGGCAGAAGCTGCTGAATTGTGAAAAACTCCCCCTTCCTCTTTTTGTAATTTGCAGGAAAACAAATCATTTGTGCATAAATCTCAACAGGTTTTCTATCCGTTTCTCAATACTGAAATCAAGTTTAGAAACCTTCAATTCTTAAACTTACTTTAGAAGATCGTCTGTGTTGAAACTCGATTTTGGGATTGCCGACATGCTTAATTGTTTCTTTGGTCCCTTTGCAAAAAATAATCCGTCATCTTTTGAAACTGCTCCACAAAAGTCTTTGTCATCAAACAGTTTGACATCGTAAGCTGAAAATAAAAATAAAAATAACTATTTACTCTATCCTGTGCAGTTGTAGCAGGGAACACAAAGAGGTAAAGCCAGTCAACCTCTAAAAATAAGGCTGGAAAAAAACTAGGGGTTTTATACGGAAATACAGTCTCTTGATATTAAACCAATTTCAGCCATTAGCCATTTAAATATATGATATATATCTATATATGATTATTTTTATTTACACAGACATGTACGAAATCTGCGACACTGGCATGTCGATGTTATCGATCAACAGCTATTATAAACTGAGATCTCATCAGGCAGAGTTAAAATCCGATCTTAACCGTAGATCATATTTCCAAATATGATCTACGGTTAAGATCGAATTCTAACTCTGCCTGATGAGATCTCAGTTTATAATAGCTGTTGATCGATAACATTGACATGCCAGTGTCGCAGATTTTGTATATGTCTGTGTAAATAAAAATAATCATATATAAAAGCTCTATTTCATATTGAGCACTTTTTATAAACCCGGTTGAAATTCTTTGGATTACTACCCTGTGGATGTTTTACCTGGATTATTATTATTATAAATCTGGCCTCTGCCTCCGCACCTATACGGTATACAACCTACAATGCGCTAAGTGTCAAAAGTTCTACATCGGTAGTACTATTAGGCCTCTACACCAACGCATTAAAGAGCATCTAAACACCCACATTTCTTCCTTCCATAAACACTTAATATCATGTGGCAACACACATCGCTCCATTAGTGTCCGCATCCTCAACTCCGTCCGCAATATAGGTCAGCTTCGAATTTCGGAAGCTATCCTAATCTCTAAATTTCGTCCAACATTGAATAACAGATTCGAGTTATCTTCTCCCTTCATCCTCTGATTCTTACATCCTCACACTCCCACCCCCAACTTACTTGCCTTAGTCTCCTCTTTATTTGCCAACGCCACCCACCCCACATTTTTTGCTTGCCTTTGTCTCCTCGGTATTTGCCAGCGCCACCCACCCCACATTTTTACACTTTACGTATTATAATTGTGGAATGGAATGATATGCACTTTATTTACACGCATTTAGACTTAGACTTAGACCTAGTGATTTTATGTGTATGCATATATTCATGTATGTGAATATGGGTGTATTCTCATGTGTGTGTATGTGTATGCTCTATAGAATAAAATAATAGTAGAAAATAAGAAATTTAAAATAAAGGAAATAAAAGATTGAAATTGGGATGAATAAGGAAAGAATAGAAAGAAATAGATAAATAAAGGAGATAAGGGGGGAAAATAGAAGGAAAAAGAAAAAAATTATAGTATTAAAAGAATAAATTAAATATATTAATGGATCATAATAACAAGGGAGAATTGAGGAAGAGGAAAATAAAAGGAAGAGAAGAAGTAGAGAAAAAATAATAAATGTAAAATAGATGAATCTATGAGTCAATAGATAGAATAAATTTATACAAATTTACTTCTAGGAATATGTCCCTCTTAAATTAACTATGAAAGATAGGAAAGAAAGAAGAAAGAAAGAGTGAATGTATGAATAAATAGGACATTTTATTTTTATTTTGTTCTTATTTTTATTTGTTTGTTTTTTTGTTGTTTTTTTTTGTCTTATTTGTTTATATATTTTTTTTCCATAGTCCCCCCCTTACCCGTAATCCCTTCTTATTCCCCCCCCCATCCCCTGTTACAACGGTCCCCTCCTTGGCTTTGATCCATTTCACAATTCAAATTCCTTCTCAAATTTCAAATCTCATTTCTAAATATATTTTTAAATAAGTTATCTCCCTTTGACAATAACAGCCCATACGTAAATTTAAATTTGAATTGAATAAAGAGAATAATAGAGGAAGGAGAAGATGAAAACATTAATTAATGAATCATATAAAATTAAACATAATAAAATTATAAAGGTTGGTATATTATTAAACAAATGTTTATAGTATTTTAACTTTAGTTATATGATTGCTTAATGGAATTTTGACATTTTCTGCTTTCCTACTACCAATTGTTTTCTGCGGTATTTCGATGATCTGACACCGGTTTTTCTCGTTTTTCTTCGACCCATTCGGTCTGTTATTGTTGTCTTCTGATAATGAAAGTTTTTCTTTCGAAAATTTAAGATTACCCTTTGCCTAACTGTTACTTACCGGACAGTATTTACTATTTGGTATTTAATCAGTTTTCGTGAAATTATTAATAAATCGTTTTGAGTTTCACTTTCTCCCTGCGTTTATTTCTTTTCACTTTTCCATCTTACGGCAACCACATCGCATTGCTATAGCCTCGGACGACTAATCTGCACTTTATATATATATATATATATATATATATATATATATATATATATTGAAAATAGAAGCTTTTATCAATGTAAGATTAATTTATTTTTATTTTTTTATTTTACTTTAATCTTATTAATTTCGGAATAATATTCCGTCATCAGAGTTGACCAGTATTATCATTTTTTCAAAACACAAAAACAAAAATAAACAAACTCTTTCCTTTTGTTTTTTGATAAAATGTCCTTGTTATGGGTGTATCCGCGGTTATGTGAGGTATATATATTTTTTACTATATTTACTATATTGGACTTGTTTCCTCCCCTAATGATCACATGTTTCTATAACGTGCTAGTCGGACAAAACCCCTTATTTGATATTGAGAGATCTGACACACCTATTGATCCCAGATATGATTACAACATCAATAACTGTGACCCGTTTCCATCTACTTGGTGGATTTTATGAATTTACAGTCTACGGAAGTGGTTCCCCACCTAACCACCTCTAAAATTCTGAACCCCCACACATACACACACACCATGTTGTGATATATAATTCTTATCATTAAAAAGTGAGGTGCTTTTACAGTTTAGCGGATACTTTAAATAAAACAAACTGAGGAATATCTGTTTGATGTATGTATCTGTCACCGGTTGAATAAACCCTATACCAAAAAGCACGTAAATTAATCAAGTAGTTTTTTCTTTTTATAAAAGAAAATTAAATTTTAGCTATGTATTATGACAAGTACTTGCTAACATTGGATTTCAAGATGTCCATGTTGTAGTTTGAAGGCAAGCAGCCCAGTGGTAATGTGTTCCACAGATTGGAAGTTTTTTGAAAGAAACTCTGTTCATGGAAATTCCGTCTGACATTAAGGATACGGAGGAAGAAAGGAAAGTCTTTTTTGTTGTTGTTGTGCGAGAGAGACGAGTTCTTGCTGCGAATGTCTTACAAGCAGGAATCTGATACTAAACACCCCCCCTAAAGGAGGAAGCAATGTATGGGTGGACGGTCTCATGACAGTGGAACAGATACTACACCACCACCCCAAAGAAGGGGGTAATGTTTGGGAGGATGGTCTCATAACAACAAATACTAAACCACCTCCTCCTCCCCCTCCCCCAACAAAAAAGAAGGAGGTAATGCCTGGGATTATGGTATCATGACAAGCGAGCATATACTAGATTGCTTCTCTCAAAGGAGGAAATAATGCCTGGAGGGATTTATATTATGTACTAACAAGTCACCATTTATCAAGGAAGGTCCATAGGCCACTCGGAGATAAGGGTTAATGAATTTATCGACAACGACAACGATTCAACAAGAATTTGTTTACATTGGACTTGAAAACGACCATGCTATAGTCAGCTGGGAAGCAATCCTGTGGTATTGTGTTCCACAGACGGATAGATCTTGGAAAGAAATTCTGCTTATGAAAGCTCCGCTTCGTTTTAGGTACACAAGGGAGAAAGGAAAATTATTTACAGTGGTTGTAGCTAGACGAGTTTTTATTGTAAATATTTTACAGGGGAGAACCATAGATTGGAGCTCAGTCGAGCACATGCCATAGAAATAACGATAGAGTAGAGAAAGACTAGCAACCTCTTTTTTATGAAAAAGAGGCTGTAGGGAAAAAAAGAGATCCCCCCCCACTAGATTACGAAGTCGATTTTGTATTCTGTCAAGGCAAGAAACGGTGTTCCGAGCGGCGCCTCTCCAGAATATTGAAATAGTGGTAGATGAAAAAAAAAAAATCGAAAATTTGGACTCCGATCTCCTCAATCACACTCAATTACCCTTTTTAAAAAAACAAATTGCCCCATGTTGGGAAAACATGAAAGAGACATTTGATTTTGATATTTAAATATGACTTATGCTGTTTCCGTTACCTGAAGAAGATAAACCGATATTTTGTAGTCATCACCATCATCATCATTATGTTCAGTTTAACGTCCGTTTTACATCCGACGGATTTTAGAAATTGACTTCCAAACTAACATATCTCTGGACAAGTCTTTATTTATCCCTCTTTCTCTCAAATCCTTTCTTATCACTTCCTTCCATGTTTTTCTTGACCTTCCTCTGTGAGCTGACCCTGCTACTTCAACTGTTCTACATCCACTAACCAAAGAAACCTCATTTATTCTTTCAACATTGAAGTCTCTTGTTCTGCACACATCTCCCAAAACTGTCCAGATTTAATCTTCCTCAGAGCTCATCAAATCTAAGGCTGTCTTTAAGACTCACATTACACATCCATCATATCATTCTCATATCAACGCATATCCTCAATCCTCACAGGGTTTTTTTTTTTAACATAGTTCACCCCAAACAAGGTAGGCCGCCACTATAGACATAAGGGGCTACTGAGAAGAAGGGTGAGAGTTTTTTGGGGTCAACCTAAATTGGGAGCTGCGTAGCGAAATGTCTGTTTACATTAGTTTTAAATTTCTGCATGTCAGTACCGTCAGGAAAACAGGGAACAGTGAGGGAGTTCCAGAGTCCAGCAGCACGAGGAAAGAAGCTTTTAGAGTAAAAAGCTCTTCGGTATCTGGGGACCACCACAGTGAATGGATGGGATTTGGCAGATTGTCGGGTCGGTCTAGTGAATTTATGTCGTTGGGGCACCAGACCAGCAAGTTCATCAGAGCACAATCCATTGAAGTACTTGTAAAACAGGCACAAGGAAGCAACATTGCGTCGATGTGACAGGGGCTGGAGCTTGGTGGATGTGAGGGACATATCAAGTTGACAACTCTTCGTTTCGATGCATCACACTGCATACACATTCCTGATAGACTCTTCTCTTGGTTGACAGTGGTAATGCTCTGCTGGTTAGTAATGATTGTAAACGACGTAAATTACTAAAGAAATAAAATAACTAACAAAAAATGAAGTAGTCAAATTACATTTGTGTTCTGGGCTGTCTTCAAACAGGTCAGATTCTGTGTTCCTCCTTTCCAAGAAGGCTTCAGTTTTCATGTCAGAAAAAAGATCATGAGTTTCATCTTCGTGCTCACCAAAGATATCAAAGTCATCGCTTGGGCTGTTGCAAAAAATAAAAAATGAAAACATAATAAAATAATAAAATTTGTAATAAAATAAAGTCATTTGGGTGAAAGTAAAAATACAAAAGGAAACTCAAAATGAAATGACGAAAAGAAAAAGGTAGAAAAAAAAACTTCTTATGCAGTTATGTAGTTTGTTTTTTAGCATTACTTTTCAAAAATTGAAACGTTAATAATATAATAAAAAGTAGCATTAAAATACATTTATTTGATATAAAGAAATAATGATAGAAATATAGAAATAAAATAAAATAAATCCCTTATTCGTCACTTGGACATTGTTTAGTTCAATATCGATAAATCCTGATTCCTTATATAGAATTGTATCACAGTCCACAGTTTTCTTCGAATTTCCGGCTGGCATTGCAGGCCGAAAGCAGACCTTAACATTAATCACATTTTAGTTTATTAGCTGAAATTTAGTTTCGGTTATGCATTTCTTCAATATTGCTTTTATGCCTTCAGTTCAAATATTATTAAATGCTTGTTGCCACCAAAAGGTATACAATATGCAACAGGAAATCTAATGCTCAACACAAATGACAAAAAATAGATAAATCCCCCCATAAAACAGATAATCAATCGCCAAGTATAGGAGCCTATCTTAGCATAGACTGTAAGACAAACTGCTATTATATTTTTTAACAATAGAGAAATCACCCCATGAGACGGATACATTTACTCAATCTATAATGCAGCAGTATAGGAGCCTATCTTAGCATAGACTGTAAGACAAACTGCTATAATATTTTTTAACAATAGAGAAATATCTCCATAAGACAGATACATATAATCAATCGCCAAGGCAGCAGTATAGGAGCCTATCTTAGCATAGACTGTAAGAAAAACTGCTATAATATTTTTTAACAATAGAGAAATATCCCCATAAGACAGATATATTTAATCAATCTATAAGGCAGCCGTATAGGAGCCTATCTTAGCATAGACTGTAAGACAAACTGCTATAATATTTTTTTACAATAGAGAAATATCCCCATAAGATAGTTACATATAATCAATCGCCAAGGCAGCAGTATAGGAGCCTATCTTAGCATAAACTGTTAGACAAACTGCTATCATGACAGAACAATTATGACCGACGGAGATCAGGCACCTTAGGGTGCACTAGTATGCATCTTTGTGATGATGCTAGGCCCTACGTAGAAACGAAGATGGAGATCTAAGAACTAGTACATATTATCAGCGCTGGGCGATCCTCTGGAAGTGGCGCAGGGCTGGCTGGGAAAGCCATGTGAGATTGTCAATTGCATTTAAATCCTATACAGGCCGAGTTTAAACAGCTGCCCAAGGTTTGGACAAAATCTTTTTATCACCAACGAAAAACATACGGTCCGACATATCGGTACTAGTTGGGTGGTCAAGTTGATAGGTGGAAATGGTCATCTAAAAGCTGTCACCATTAATTAGGGCAGAAGCCTCCTCCCCAGCGAGAGACGGAATGATTGTTTTTTTTATAGAGATAAGATCTAAGAGAGAAATTCAAATTGCCCGTGTCGCGCGCACCACCCCACTCCGAGAGAGGAAGAGGGACACAGAAAAAGGGATGGGAGAGAGAAAGAGAGTAAGTCAGCATCGCGCGTACCGCCCAACCCCAAACAACTTCGAGAGAGGAAGAGAGACTCAAGGAAAAAGGAAGGGGGGGGGGGCGAAAGCGTGTCGCAACGAACCTTTTCAATAAGTGTGGACGCGTGGAGACACGGAGTGAATCAGTTCCCCAGAGGCAGGCAAACAAGTGAGACAGATCTGAGCGGCCGCCAAGCGAGAATGTCACATGAACGGCCTCTCGTTTGGATGGCGTTAGCTATAGTATTCTCCCCTCGTTTTCAGTAGACAAGTTAGTTCAACTTATGACGTAATTAAGAGAGCGATGGTAGAGGAATTCATGCACAGAGACGACGACGAAATAGTTTAACACAAAAGACATTTTATCAAAATAATAGACTTTAATTCAACGTTTAAAAACCATTGTTTTATCTTGTTGATAATTATTTCCTACGAAAAGAAATCGCCAAGTTGTTGCATTACTATTATTGATTTGTTCTGCTTGAATAACCTTGCCTTCACAGAATCAACGAAATCATCATCATCGCCGTCATCACGACCTTGGAGGAAATTCGACACATCTTTTTTTTATTTGCCACTACGACGATCATCGGCCAAAAAGGAGTGTTCACGGTCTGGCAAGATCTCTGTGTAGAGAACCAGAAGCGTGAACACAGATACACAGACGACGAGTGGGGTACATGTTTATAGCAGGCTCTGTGACGTGGAATAGAGTGGAGTATCTGTCATACTTGGCGCCGCGACAAGGAGATCAAACACCTGTGCGTGAGTGGCTGACAACGATACCCACGGTGTCGAAGAGAGTGGTACCTATTTATACTATTATATTTTATAACAATAGAGAAATATCTCCATAAGACAGATACATATAATCAATCGCCAAGGCAGCAGTATAGGAGCCTATCTTAGCATAGACTGTAAGAAAAACTGCTGTAATATTTTTTTACAATAGAGAAATCACCCCATGAGATGGATACATTTAATCAATCCATAAGGCAGCAGTATAAGAGCTTATCTTAGCATAGACTGTAAGACAAACTGCTATACTATTTTTTAACAATAGAGAAATATCCCCATAAGACAGATACATTTAATCAATCCATAAGGCAGCCGTATAGGAGCCTATCTTAGCATAGACTGTAAGACAAACTGCTATAGTATTTTATAACAATAGAGAAATATCCCCATAAGACAGATACATTTAATCAATCTATAAGGCAGCCGTATAGGAGCCTATCTTAGCATAGACTGTAAGACAAACTGCTATAATATTTTATAACAATAAGGAGGTCAACAATTCCCTCCCCTTCTTCTCGCCTCTCTCTCTCCTTTCTCTCGCCCTACCCTATCCTCTCTTTCACTCACCCAAACACCATATATAAATACCTAAACGTATAAAGAACTTGAAGCATAAAAACCGTCACCAAAATGACCGGATCTAGCATTAAATAACCCGAAAAGAGTTGATATGTTATAAAATAAAACAACCAAATTTTACCAAAATGACCTGATTCGGCATTAAATAAACTAAAAAGGGTTGATATGCCGTAAAATAAAACAACCAAACCAAACCAAGCAAAACGTATAATATTTTATAACAATACGGACGTCAAATGAAAGGAAAACAACATTATAAGTACTTATTTGTGCTACCTGCACCGTTGGGTGTAGGTTGATGGAAGTTAGGACAGTGAAGAATTGATTTAAGTAGGAATGTTTGTTTTGCTGCTGAAAGTCTTCTTAGGGAAATATATTTTTAATGAAGATAGCATTGCTCTGTGATGGAGGCGTTGGTTACAGGAAACTCTTTTTTGACTGCTGTCAAATTGCAAGGGGTTAGAAGTTGTCCTGCAGTATGATTGGTCCACATGTGATCAAATCACCTCACATGCACTGCTCTGCACGAGAGAAAATAAATGGCAGTATTTATGACTGCTACATCTCTTCATAAGAGATAAGTCTTTGCAAAACATTGACATGAAGCTCTACTTGGATCCGATGCCAGAACACCAATTCGCAGGGGGCAAATCCTTACAAAACACTAGTTATCAAAAGAATGCTCGATCTTTCAACTCACAGTGAAAAGTGCAAAAACAAATGATCCGACATTAACACCTTGCAAGTTTTTACTGTGACAAGCAAACACTGTTCAGTGACAGCTCAACCATTTCCAGTCTGTTCCGTAAATCGCAACCGGAAACATTCAGGTCGATATAGGTCCCCTACTATAAAAGTACATAAATATCAAATGAATGTTGTTTCATAGAATTGAATACCTTTTCTTGTCATCTACAAAGTCTTTGGAAGGTGATAACCCCGAATCGATACTGTCATCACTTTTATCTTTGATTATCAAAGAGTCCACCCTTTGAACTTGACTCGGAGAAGCACCTGCAAGAAGAGAAAAGAAAACAATTCTTGTTTATTGAGCATTTCAACACAAATCAATACAAACATGTAGATGAACACAAATCAATATAAACATGTAGATCAACATAAATCAATACAAACATGTAGATCAACATAAATCAATATAAACATGTAGATCAACACAAATCAATACAAACATGTAGATCAACACAAATCAATACAAACATGTAGATACACACAAATCAATATAAACATGTAGATCAACACAAATCAATATAAACATGTAGATCAACACAAATCAATATAAACATGTAGATCAACACAAATCAATACAAACATGTAGATCAACACAAATCAATACAAACATGTAGATCAACACAAATCAATACAAACATGTAGATACACACAAATCAATACAAACATGTAGATCAACACAAATCAATATAAACATGTGTTGCAATACGCTGTCGCTCAGGGCATGTGGGGGCAGGAAACAGGTTACAAAAACGTGAACACAGTAATATGAAGAAATTATTATCTTTATTTTTTTTTCTTCTTAATTGATACACCTGTGTATGTGTATTTGTTTTTGGTGTCCCTAATAAAAAGTCTGCGTTTGTGGTTCTTTTGCGAAAAGTGTATTTTTACATCTCCTTCCTTCTGGGGTCGTTTCTCGGAACGGTCTCTTAGGTCAGACACGCACACTGGCGAAAAGTTTGTTGTCGAAAAGCTTTGGTCCGGCGAAAAAACAACTTTTTCTTATTTTCAGCGGGCGGAGTTGCTTCTCCTTAACCGTCAATGGGGAGATTTCTCGAGTATCCTTCGAAAGTGTTTATCGTGAAAGTCTTAGAGAGAAACGCCCGACAATTAACTCTTGTCAACGAAAATGTATCTTTCTTGGCGAAATAAAGTCAGAGTTCATAGTGTTTCAAGAAAGAAATTAGTTCGCCACGTTGGGTCTCTCTCTTGTGATACTCGCCCCTCGAACCTTCAAGCCAAAACTGCTCGAATCTTGCCCGCCGGCCTTTTTTATACTAACCTCTGGGCATCTCTTCTCCCCGTCGTTCTAGTCTTCGTCTTTGCGCCGCTCTCTCTCTCTTTGTGAGTGATAACTTTCAATCCACCCCCCTCCTCTCTATGCACATGAAATCATATTTTAGAACAATTTTCACTGCGTAATTAATTTCTTTTATGACACATTTTGTTTTCATACGCAGTTTTAATTTCTGCCCTTAATCTCAGTTCATTTTCGTTGATCATTGTTTGACCTTTTCTTGCAAAAGGTTAGTCGTCCGAACAAATCTTTATTTATTTTTTTCTGCACTTATCCAGAGAATCCCTATTTAAAAATTGTCTTTTGATTTTCGTTGGTGATTTAATCTATCCTAACTTTTGACAATTATTGGTGGGTCATGCCCTTTAACCTTTGATTGAAACTTGTTTCCTCAAAGTCCATTGTCAGATCACAAGACGCGTGAATCATTCCTGTGACTAGATTTCCTTGTTGAAAACAGATGACAGCTTAATTTGCACTGAATCGAACAATTCACACCGGTCACAATCAATACTAGTAAACTTACTCTCTTTTGAGGGCCCTTCATAATATAACACATGTAGATCAGCATAAATCAATATAAACATGTAGATCAGCATAAATCAATATAAACATGTAGATCCAAACAAATCAATATAAACATTTAGATCAACACAAATCAATATAAACATGTAGATCCAAACAAATCAATATAAACATTTAGATCAACACAAATCAATATAAACATGTAGATCCAAACAAATCAATATAAACATGTAGATCAACACAAATACATTTAAAAACATGTAGATCCAAACAAATCAATATAAACATTTAGATCAACACAAATCAATACACACATGTAGATCAACACAAATCAATATAAACATGTAGATCAACACAAATCAATACAAACATGTAGATCAACACAAATCAATACAAACATGTAGATACACACAAATCAATACAAACATGTAGATCAACACAAATCAATACAAACATGTAGATCCAAACAAATCAATATAAACATTTAGATCAACACAAATCAATACACACATGTAGATCAACACAAATCAATATAAACATGTAGATCAACACAAATCAATATAAACATGTAGATCAACACAAATCAATACAAACATGTAGATACACACAAATCAATACAAACATGTAGATCAACACAAATCAATACAAACATGTAGATCAACACAAATCATTTCGTTAGTAAATTCTAACAACATATTTTTTATGCTGTGAATGAGAATACAAATTTACAGAACAATCTTCGGTACTGGTACAGTTTGTGACTCATGATAAAACGACTTTTCGTCGGCATCTTCCGGCTGTTTACATAAACAGCCGAAAGATGATGAAGCTCTTAGCCCATAAGATTGTGAGACAGCAGGCGACAATTTTCAATTGTGAATTGATTAAATCGTAACATTTGTCTGTGCTAACTAAAACACCAATTAAAACACACCAATCAAAACATCAATAAAAACTTCAATAAAAACACCAATCCAAACATTAATTGAAACACCAATCCAATTATCAATTAAAACACCAATTAAAACACACCAATAAAAACACAAATCAAAACATCAATTAAAACATTAATTGAAACACCAATCAAAACATTAATTAAAACACCAATTAAAACACCAATTAAAACATCAATTAAAACACACCAATCACAACATCAATTAAAACATCAATTAAAACACCAATTAAAACACAACAATCAAAACATCAATTAAGACACCAATCAAAACATCAATTAAAACACCAATTAAAAAGCCAATTAAAACACACCAATCACAACATCAATTAAAACATCAATTAAAACATCAATTAAAACACCAATTAAAACACAACAATCAAAACATCAATTAAGACACCAATCAAAACATCAATTAAAACATCAATTAAAACACCAATTAAAACACACCAATCAAAACATCAATTAAAACTTCAATAAAAACACCAATCCAAACATTAATTGAAACACCAATCCAATTATCAATTAAAACACCAATTAAAACACACCAATAAAAACACAAATCAAAACATCAATTAAAACATTAATTGAAACACCAATCAAAACATCAATTAAAACACCAATTAAAACATCAATTAAAACACACCAATCACAACATCAATTAAAACATCAATTAAAACACCAATTAAAACACAACAATCAAAACATCAATTAAGACACCAATCAAAACATCAATTAAAACACCAATTAAAACACCAATTAAAACACACCAATCACAACATCAATTAAAACATCAATTAAAACACCAATTAAAACACAACAATCAAAACATCAATTAAGACACCAATCAAAACATCAATTAAAACATCAATTAAAACACCAATTAAAACACACCAATCAAAACATCAATTAAAACACCAATCAAAACATCAATTAAAAAACCAATCAAAACATCAATTAAAAAACCAATCAAAACATCAGTTAAAACACCTATTAAAGATGTGTTAATGATAGGTTGTCTCTAAATTAAAATGCTGCCAAACAGTTAAAAATGAGTAAAAAGTTTAATCATGTTTACAAAGTTAAATAGAAACCAAAAAAACTTACCAAGAAATTCTAGAAGATGTGGGCACGAGGAAACTCTTTGAGTCTTACTAAAGAATTTCATCAAGTTATCCAATGCCGCCCTGCGTTCTCTGTTCACTTCATCTGAGGTTATGAGCACTTTCCTAGGGAGAGGT
This sequence comes from Sepiola atlantica, assembly GCA_963556195.1. Classification (NCBI taxonomy): domain Eukaryota; kingdom Metazoa; phylum Mollusca; class Cephalopoda; order Sepiida; family Sepiolidae; genus Sepiola; species Sepiola atlantica. Next base: position 91,901,891 of record OY744515.1, read on the forward strand.
GGGAAGACGATCCAAGAGAATTTCTCATTTAGTAACACATACAGATCCTCAAAATCACTAAATTTCTTTCCAACCTGAAATTAAAAAAAAAGAAATCAATAAATGCTCACCAAAAATGAATAGTAAATATAAAATACTGAATTAAAATCAGATAAAAGACTTCGAATTATTGTTATTTTTACCTGTCGAACTCCACCAATCAAAACATCAATTAAAACACCAATTAAAACACAACAATCAAAACATTAAGTAAAACACCAATCAAAGCACTAATTAAAACACCAATTGAAATACACCAATTAAAACATAAATTAAAACACCAATTAAAACACACCAATCAAAACATCAATTGAAACACCAATTAAAACACATCAATCAAAACACAACAATCAAAACATCAATTAAAACATCAATCAAAACACACCAATCAAAACACACCAATCAAAACATCAATTAAAACACCAATCCAAAAACACCAATCAAAACACACCAATTAAAACACACCAATCAAAACATAAATTGAAACACCAATCCAAAAACACCAATCAAAACATCAATTAAATCACCAATCAAAACACACCAATCAAACACACCAATCAAAACACACCAATTAAAACATCAATTAAAACACCAATTAAAACACACCAACCAAAACATCAATTAAAACACCAATCAAAACACACCAATCAAAACACACCAATCAAAACATCAATTAAAACACCAATCAAAACACACCAATCAAAACACCAATCAAAACATCAATTAAAACACCAATCAAAACACACCAATCAAAACACAACAATCAAAACACACCAATCAAAACATCAATTAAAACACCAATCAAAACACCAATTAAAACACACCAATCAAAACACCAATCCAAACATCAATTAAAACACCAATCAAAACACACCAATCAAAACATCAATTAAAACACACCAATCAAAACACACCCATCAAAACACACCAATCAAAACATCAATTAAAACACCAATCAAAACATCAATTAAAACACCAATCAAAACACACCAATCAAAACATCAATCAAAACAGAAATTGTTGCATGTGTTGAACGAGTCAATAAATTCACTTCCAGTGGGCGAACTGACATGCTTATAAGACAACGTATATCCACTACATTGTCGATAATTTTACAAAATGCAAGAATCCCATCATATGCAAGCGAGGCAATGTACAACACACATGTCTGGCCTGTACTCTTGTATTGCTGTGATCAATGACGAAATGTCAAAGCAACATGATTATGGCAAAGAGCGTATCGGATGAAGAAAATCGCCAGTCTCACTATAAAGGCTTTCATGAGAAATTGCGTTGCACAATGACGTCTCTCGCTGTCAGTTACCTGAAACATCCAAAGTGTGTCTCACATCGATGTTTATGGTCCATGGCTGCATGGTAGGCCACTTAAACATGGAGTGGATCAATTGATGACGACCTGCTCATACCAGGCGGCACGAGCGAAATGGCAACAGAAAGGAGAAATTGGAAGTAATTCATAAAACGTTTAACCACAGAATGAGACATGAAGACGAAAAATGAAAATAATAATATAATATAATTTCTAGAAGATGAAAAATGAAAATAATAATATAATATAATTTCTAGAAGATGAAAAATGAAAATAATAATATAATATAATTTCTAGAAGATGAAAAATGAAAATAATAATATAATATAATTTCTAGAAGATGAAAAATGAAAATTGAAGAAAAGGTGTGTGCACCATGTTAAAATATTTATTTGGCCAAAATTAATTCAAAAACTACTATTCTTCAAAATAAAGAGTACCATGGCCCACAACCTTCTGCCAATGACAGGCAAACTTTTGAATTTGCTCAAAGTACCAATTCTTTTGGCTTCTTATGTAAATAGAGATTTTGTCCGTCTGTCCGTCAGTCACAATTTTTAAAAACTTAATAAATACATTGCTGAATTTTTCTCATTTTGAAATATTAGAGATCTTAACAATTTTTTTAAATGGAAAATATTGTATTAATAGTAAATAATAAATTCCGAACAAATAAAGCGGATGCCATGATCGGAAATCGAAACCGAAACCTTCAGATCTTCAGTCTGACGTTCTACCAACTGACCTATTTGGACATTCTTATAAATAGAGCTTATAACATTACTTTCAAAAATAATTATAGGTTTGATGTGACGTCATAGATTTCATGTTTCAAAACACGAATTCAAACATAAGCGATAATAAAAGAAATGAATGGGTAAACATTATCAATAGCGTTGGAAATTATTTTAATAGTCCAGAACAATTTATTTTGCTTTAACTACGTATTGGTGTTAAACACAATTTAATATTTAACATATAGAAGAATTTGAGTTAATTTTAGTTAATTTTTTAACTAGAAAGAAAGACAAAATTCCCTTATTCTGATAAGTTTGTGTAATAGCATGCAGAAAGTTGTTTCTGTAGTGAATATATACAACACAATCGCGTTGATTACCGAAGTTAAGCGACGTGGAGTCTGGCCAGTACCAGATGGGTCACCATTTGGGAATAATAGGGGCTGGTAAAAAGAAACAGTCTGACGGTTTTTAGTTTTTTAAATCGGAAAATGACAAGTGGTGTTTTATCAGAAAAAAGTCCCTCATCATTTTCGTCCGCTTAGAGTTTGTCATAATTTTTAATTCCGCTGGTTTGAACACGTGGGAATCAGTCATGCAGAAAGTTTGTGAAAAAGTAATTCCAACATTAGATCTTTGGTTTTTAAACATTTCATTCAGAAAGTTAACCTTCGAAATGGCATTAAAATATGCAAACAATAAAAGGGTTGGCATGACAATCAGCAAAAGTGCCAAAAATGCCAACGGACAATGTATTCCAATTATAGCATTATTTAAAAAATATTTTCAACCCCCACCAAAACATTCCAATTATTGAAAAAAGTTTTATTTGATTGTTGGATAATGGCCCTATAACAATGGACGTATCTGTTGGAAATCGTCGGTTTGACTTGCGCGAATTAACGCGGGGTGGACCCGGCACTCGAGTGCAGAATAGGGCCTGTTCTCACAGTCAGAAATCACAAACGTGATAAGTTCACCGTGTGATGAAACCCCAGATCAAGGGTCAGTGTGCACCTGTGAGAGGCTGTGACGTCACGGGCCCTTGCGTGGGAAACAGAGGGATCCGTGACGTCACTCGTTCTTCGTGAGAAGCGAGTTTTGTCAGTCTGGGTTTTGGAGGCGAACCTATCAGACATGATTTTTTAAAGCAAGTGAAGGCGAATTGTTTGCATATTTACTTGCGAACGTCCACAAGGCTTAAATGAAATGACACAGTGCATGCATCATTGGCCAAAACGAGGTGATTCAAGCATGAGATTGCTGTTTTTAAACCGAGACTGAGAAGGTATAAAAGAGGTGGGTTTTGGTTGAGGGGCAATTTCGTTTCTGGGACTGGTGAAGACAAGACACGTCGTTCGGAAAGAGACAGAAAGAGACAGAGATAAAGGGAAGATGAAAAAAAAATATATATATACGAGTCCCGATTAAAGGACAAAACGTATACGTACATAGATAGTAAACAAAACAAATATTTTTTATTTGTAGCCCCTAGATAAACCCTCTAGATGGGCACTGTAAGTGTAGTATTAACACAGCATAACGTCGCTAGCTATAAATACATCGTTCCTTTCAAGCCACCGCAATAAGTGTTAAAATTATCACTGTTTATCTAGCTATTCAGCGGTAGCCGTGTGGGTCTAGATGTCGGGATTTGAGTTGTAAAATACTCGTAGCCTGGAGTTTTGAATCACGCGACCAGTAGTGAATAGTTATATCTCTATGCTGACGAGTCCCGATTAAATGACGAAACATATACGTACATAGATAATAAACAAAACAAATATTTATTTATATATATATATATATATATATATATATATATATGATATATATATATATATATGATATATATATATATATATATATATGATATATATATATATATATATATGATATATATATATATATATGGGAAGAGAAGGATGAAAGTAATCCGACGTGATGGTAAAATGAAAAAGGTAAAACCAAAAAATGGATGTTTTTTTATGTGTACATCAACGTTTCGTCTTTATTTATAAGACTTCATCAGGATGATAAAATAGAGAAAAGATGTCATGCAAGTACAGATACATGTAGGGTAGACATATTGGGAAAAATAGAATGAAATAGTGGCCAACTGCTGGGTGGACGTCCGTATTTGTTGGAGAAATAGAAATGAATGTAGAAAAGAATGAGTGGGGAAAAAATGGAAGGATGGGGTGAGCCAGGACTACTGTGGCTGGTGGTAAGAGAAAGAGGTGGGGGATGAGCAGGGGTAAAGTGGATGGCAGAGAGGGAGGTGAGGAAGAGGTGGGGAGGGGGGTGTTTGACCAGATGGCTGCGGTTCAAGATTGAAGGGGAAAAAGTAAATTGGAATGTTTGTGTATGGGGGGTGTATGCAGGGAAAGGAGCATGGGTAGAGAGGAAGGGGGGGGGCTGTGATTTTGGTGGATGGTCGAAAGTTATGGTCTTAGAGAGCGTTTTGAGAAAATGAGGGAATTTAAGAAGGGGTATGGGAGAAAATAGTTGAGTGGGGGAGAGGGAGGATTTGTTGTGATAGGGTGTGAAATATTTGAAATATTTGGAAAATGATAGCAATGAGTGAGGGATTGGGGGGGGGGGGGTGGAGGAGGGCGGTGATTGAAAGGGTGGGTATGGAATATTTGAAATATTTGGAACATGAGAAAGTTTATTTGGACTGCAGTATTAAAAGTGTGAGGAAAAAGTAAGGAGAAAATGAAGATTCAAGGAGAAAAAGAAAAGGAAAAGTAAATGGGAGAGTGTTATAGAGGTTGGAGATGAAAAAAGTTAACCATGATCAGGCAAGAGTCTTTGTTCTGTGAGGATGATCTTGCTTATTAAGGGTGATAGGTTAAAGAAACCATTACGTTGCTTGATGGTGGTGGAGGCGGTGATGAGGGCAGTTTCTAATAATCTTCGCCGAGATTTGTTGTGAATATATTTAGTGATTTTGGCTTGTTCAAATTTGAACGCATGACCATGTTCTAGTGCATGGGAAAAAAGTGCACTAAGAGGGTTGTTGTTTTTTTTCCTCCCCACAGACATACAAATCAATCATGTTAAAGATAAACTCAACACAGTAGAACCCTCCATAAAATTTACCCATGAGACTGAAATAAACGGCTCTATTCCCTTCCTTGATACTCTTATAATTAAGTCCAACAACAAACTAGAATTCAAGGTACACCGCAAAAACACTCACAAAAATGACTACATACATTTCTACTCCCACCACCATAGCAAGATCAAAACAGGTATAATTATAGGCTTCTTCCTACGCGCCCTTAGAATATGTAGCCCCCCTCACATAGATGAAGAAATAAAGTACATTTTTAACTCCCTAAAAACATTGCAATACCCCACACATTTTATATTAAATGCCAAGAAAAAAGCCTTCCAAATATTCTCCAGAAACACCACACAAAAAAATCAAACTCCTAACACCTCTCTAATAGACAGACCCCTTCTCCTACCCACGCACTCCAATAACACATCCATATGCAACACGCTTAACAAACTAGGCATTCCAACAGTACAAACCACATCTCAATCCATAAAACAAACTTTAAACACATCCAGACATTTCCAAAAAACATCCACATCCCATGCCGGCTTATATACTGTCCCTTGCAATGACTGCCATCAATTTTACGTGGGAGAAACACAACGTGAATTAAAGAAACGATTAAATGAACACAAAAGGGACATAAAAAACAACAACCCTCTTAGTGCACTTTTCTCCCATGCACTAGAACATGGTCATGCGTTCAAATTTGAACAAGCCAAAATCACTAAATATATTCACAACAAATCTCGGCGAAGATTATTAGAAACTGCCCTCATCACCGCCTCCACCACCATCAAGCAACGTAATGGTTTCTTTAACCTATCACCCTTAATAAGCAAGATCATCCTCACAGAACAAAGACTCTTGCCTGATCATGGTTAACTTTTTTCATCTCCAACCTCTATAACACTCTCCCATTTACTTTTCCTTTTCTTTTTCTCCTTGAATCTTCATTTTCTCCTTACTTTTTCCTCACACTTTTAATACTGCAGTCCAAATAAACTTTCTCATGTTCCAAATATTTCAAATATTCCATACCCACCCTTTCAATCACCGCCCTCCTCCACCCCCCCCCCAATCCCTCACTCATTGCTATCATTTTCCAAATATTTCAAATATTTCACACCCTATCACAACAAATCCTCCCTCTCCCCCACTCAACTATTTTCTCCCATACCCCTTCTTAAATTCCCTCATTTTCTCAAAACGCTCTCTAAGACCATAACTTTCGACCATCCACCAAAATCACAGCCCCCCCCCTTCCTCTCTACCCATGCTCCTTTCCCTGCATACACCCCCCATACACAAACATTCCAACTTACTTTTTCCCCTTCAATCTTGAACCGCAGCCATCTGGTCAAACACCCCCCTCCCCACCTCTTCCTCACCTCCCTCTCTGCCATCCACTTTACCCCTGCTCATCCCCCACCTCTTTCTCTTACCACCAGCCACAGTAGTCCTGGCTCACCCCATCCTTCCATTTTTTCACCACTCATTCTTTTCTACATTCATTTCTATTTCTCCAACAATATTAAAAGCAAAAATTAAATAGCTTTTATTGTTTTGTAAATTGTACGTTGCTTGTCTTTCATAATTGTCAACTGTAAATAAATGTGTTTACTGTATTTAGTCTCTACTCCTCGTTCTGATGATGGGTATGTTTGGGATATATGTTTAATGTATGAGCTGTGGATTAAAATAGCGTATATTCTAACAAGATTAAGATATGAAAACTTTTCATATCTTAATCTTGTTAGAATAAACATGCAAAAAAAGAAGAAAAGCTTATAGGAACTCACCACAAACTGTACGACATCTGTTTCCTTGTGTTTAGGCAACTTAAATGCAGCCAAGTTGGACACGACTGTGACCTGGAAGTCTATCGTTTTTGTCAGCAATCCAGGAATCTCCTCATAGGTGGGAACAGAGATATCAAGACCTGTCTCTTTATTTTTAAGTTGCCTAAAAGAACAGAAAATAAAAAATAGATTATCATCATTTAATAAACAATAGATTAAAAACTGAAATCGTTAATTTCATGGTAGGTGTTTGATGGAGCTACAATCTCTGGTTCACCCCCCCTTCTTCCCTCCCTCCCCGTAAAATCTTCACAGAAAGTCCTCGTCTAGCTAACGCCACTGCAAAAAACTTTCCTTTCTTCCTCTGTGTACGTAAAACCAAACAGAACTTCCATGAACAGACCTTCTTTCCAAGAACTTCCCATCTGCGGAAGACGATACCACAGTACCGTGCTTCCCTGCTGACTACAACATAGTCGTCTTCAAGTCCAATGTCAACAAATAGTTGTCAAGCCGTCCTCTTAAGTAATCTAATCCTTCCCTTTTCACCCCTCGTCTCCAATCCTCTCATGGCGTCGTCATCATCACATTCCGTTTAATTTCCGTTTTACATGCTGGCATGTGTTGAACGGCTTTTAGAAATTAACTTCCAAACTAACTTATCTCCGGCCAGGCCTTTATTTATCCCTCAAGCTCTAAAGTACATTTTTATCACTTCCTTCCATGTTTTCTTTAGCCTTCCCCTGTGAACTGGACCTGCTATCTCAACTGTTCTACATTTACTAACTCCAAGCACTCTCATCCATTCTTGAAACATGGCCGTACCATCGATGTCTCTTGTTCTACACACATCACTTTCTGCTGTCCAAATTTAACCTTCCTCTGAGGTCATAAGAACTAAGCCTGTCTTTAAGACTCGCATTACGCATCCATCCAATTGCCAATTTCATTCACCCTTATCCTCGAGTGGCTCCTGGGCCCTGATAAACGGTGACTCATTAGTAAAGTAATACATTTAAGGCAAATAATCATATTTTGACCATTGTATCAAGGGCAAATAGAATGATCGGGCGGATGGTTAGAAATATGATGTCGAGGGAGACAAATGTTATGTTAAGGATATGTAAAGCTCTAATAAGACTTCATATAGAATACTGCACCCAGGCCTGGGCTCCAGCGACTAGACATGGAAATTGGAATGTAATATTGAAACTGGAAGGCGTACAAAGAAGGGTGACAAAACTAATAAGTAAAGTAAAGTAAAGGAGTGCAGTTACAGGGAGAGATTGGACAAATTGGGATTGACTACTTTGCTGGAGAGAAGAATGAGAGGTGATATGATTGAGACTTTCAAGATAAGTAATGCTATTTCTAATTATGGTGGGCATTTTTTTTTTAGTATTTCTCCTAGATCTGGAAGGTTATTGTCAAGGCAGTTTTCAAAAACTAGATCTGTTAACTAGTTATGTTTTTTTTTGCTCACAGAGTAATATGTTTTTGGAATAAGTTGTTAGATCGGATTAAGAACAACAATAACGTGGATCAGTTTAGGATGAGGTTGGATGAATTCAGAGAAAGTGGTAGGAGGGAGAAATTGAGGGTGCACTTTTGAGAGTTGTCAAATGAAATATTTAACAGAATTTGATCTGGATATCGATACTGTACTAAGAGTTTGATTTTATTTTAACAGTTGAATTGAGAAGATAGTTAAAGGGGAGATGCTCAAGGAGGCATAACAAACAAATAATAATAAATTAGTATATAAAAAAAATCTCTATAACTGGTTATGCTGTATCATAATTCTATTATACAAATCAGTCGGACAATGGATTTGTTATTGTCAGACTATGGTATTGCTCTGTGCAGTTCTATGAGGTCCACCCTCCCAGGCTTTACCTTCTCACCCTTTGAGAAGAGATTAGTTTTTTGCTAATCATCTGGGGCGCTCTTACAACTTCTCAAAATAACACCTGACTTTGTGTCTAACCTCCTAGCAAGGAGGTAAATAATATGTCGCAGGTCATCTTGCCGAAATCTGTATAATCTCATTAATACACCCTGTTGCTGGTACCCCACGTTTCGTTATTATCGTCTTTGATTAATTTACACGACACATACGGCTTCTTTAAAATTCAGGATTTATTAACATGAGGAACATAAAGAAATAGAGGGGGGTGGAGAAACAGACACACAGACGGGCAGGCATTGGCCGCATTTCATATTGTTCGCTCGCTCCACCAAAAAGGGGGCACTCTGAGAAGGGGTTAGTTTATTGCTAATCCTCTGAGCCGTCCCTTTCGGAGAATGCTGACGGGGCTGCTCAGGCATTTTTTGTAGACCAGAGTGCGCTTATCCTAGTGCGCTAGCTTCTCACAACCACACCTGACCTTGTGTCTAACCTCCTCGCAAAGAGGTAAATAATATGTATGTGGTTCGGTCCCATTTAACCGTGACCGTAACTTTGTCGTTAATCTTGAGAGTTTATAGGGACAGATCGATTAAGCTGCTGCTGATTGATTTTGTTCACTTAAGTTATGCGTACAACGACTTGATACAAGTTTACCTTTTTAACTAGATGATTCATTCAACTTTCTAATTGGATGCATCTTTATTAATGTTATGACCGACCTTGTTTCTTTAATCTAGCCAGTATAAACAGCGAAGAGTTCTGTATTTTAGTATATTGGAAAGACACCAGTTTTGGAGGGGGAAAAAAATTGTCAAATAGAAGCGTATTGTATACAGAAAAACTTAAAAAATGCAAATAAATTAGAAGTTAAGAAATAAATAAAAAACTACACTGAACAATTAGTGAATGCTGTTTCCAGAGCCTACCTCAAATCGACTACCGTTGTGTCCTTTGCTGGTGTGCTCTCTGAACCCCTAGAAATAACGGTAGGAGTGTGCCAGATATTAGTACCTAGCCCACTCTTGTTTTTATAATCCTTGACGTCTTTAAAGTTTAGGATTTCAAATTTCTCATTCAGACATAATCTACACGGGTCGTCTAAATTTCTACATGTACTAGCCTGTCGTATTATTTTCCATTCGATTATTGGTGAGCGTCCACTTTCTTTAAGCTCCCAATAATTGTTCGCTAGTGCTGTTTTAATTCAACGTTTTTTGTTTTTAAATGTGCTCTTGTGGTTGTAATATCTGGTTTTAAAATCTAGGGAGGTCATACCCACATATTACTTCTTGTTATTCGGTCTTTCCTTGGCAAATATTGTGGCTTGGTAGACAATACTTTTGGTTAGGCATCTATTTTGTAGTAGACAAAGTGTACGATGTATGCAGTTACATCTTTTCTCTTCGTTTCTAACTGTTTCATTTCTTTTCGGGTGATTGCTATTAGGGGTTGGGTTATTACTATTTATAGTGCTTATATTTTTGTTCTTAGTGTTATTTTTGCTATATTGCTCACTTTTTTATTCAATTTGTTATTTTTTTCTTCTCTACTGTTCTCTTTTAGTATTTTGTTATTGTGTGCCTTAATTATCATTTCTAGGTTTTCGCAGCAGCTTTAGAACAGTTTTAGGTTATTTTTATTGAATATTTTATGCAGGGGATTGGTTACGAGGAAGTGTTTTTCAATGAGATTTAGGTTTTTGGCTAATTAATACAGTAAACAATGGGAGAGAATAACAAAGAATCTGATTGGTTAACTAGCTTAACTAAACAACCACGTGTATATATAAAAAAACAACCGGCAACACAAACTCCATACATTTTAGCCTGACAATTCCCTCCGGGGGTGAAACGCGGAAGCCTCTGTGTAGCTTGATTGCGATAAATATACTTTCATAACTTACTACTTAGCTCTACTCACGTATTGAGCACTGTTGAAGTAAATACTGAAAATTGATATATAAAAGATTATATCTCCCTATAACATTTTATGTGGATACATGTAATAATGAAAATATATATATATATATATATTCTATTTTTATGTAATTATTTTTATTGGTGATTGCAGCGTTCGTTGTTTTTTTTTGTTGCTTACTATTATCTCGATTGTCTCACTTCCTAAGTGATTAAGATGCCGAAAATTGCATTATAAGTCGCCCTTAACTTTTATAGGACGTATTGTTCGTTAATATATATATATATATATATATATATATATATATATATATATATATATTAGATAGATAGATAGATAGATAGATATAAATTCAATCGTTTCTTAATTATTATCGTTTTTTCATCTTTTTTATTTCGACCGCATGTGTACTCATTATAACCAAACACACAAGATGGCGTCGTTCGTGTTGGAGAAGTGACTTCAACAGATACGTCGCTAAAATGTAAAAATAAAATATCAAATCTTCCTAATTTTGCACCGCGACTGAATTCTGCTTCAACCCTACAGCTCATTTTATCAATAGGGCCAGTGGAACAAAATGAATAATAGGTCTGTTTTCAGTGGCAGCGAGCGCATTTATTTGATTCTTATGTCTGGTATGCGAAGACGACACGCCAGAGACAGAGAAAGTAGCTTTCTCACTTAGGTGCATCTCCAGTTTAGCGGGTACTTTCGAAAAAAACAAAAACAAAAACAAAAAACAAACTGAGGAATATCTGTTTGATGTACGTACCTGTAACGGGTTGAATAAACCCTATACCAAAAAGCACGTAAATTAATTAAATAGTTTTTTTTATGAAAGAAAATTAAATTTTAGCCATGTACGAAGAGGAAGTGCATTTATTTATCTTCCTCCCACAGCAGTAAGATGTGACATAAGGTCGGAAAGTGGGATTTGATAAGTCAGCACCCTAGAGATTGAGAATTTATTCCCTTTAAAGATTGTCTGGGCATCCCCGTCGGCATCCCCCAGTAGGGGCGCCTCAGGCGATTAGCAATAAACTAACCCCTTCTCAAAAGGGTGAGAAGGCAAAGCCTGGGAGGGTGGACCTCCTAGAACTGCACAGGACAAACCCACAGACTGGCAGAATCAAAACCCGAAGGCCAAGACGGTACTTGTCTATAGGGTGTAGTGTCCATCGGAACAGATACCACACTTTGATCCTGGCCAAAATGTATTTAGGCAAATACATTCCGCGGGAACATTTATTTCTATATTAAATAAAAATTACATCCTTTGGAATGTATTTACCTTAGGCATGACGCCCGCTATGTAAGGGGGAAGGGGGGGGGTCGGGGATAATTGAGACAAGTTTTTTGACATTTTTTATTTTCAAAAAATTTTCAAAGTAAACATTTTTTATTTTCAACAAGACATTTTTTATTGAAAATAAAAATAAAAAACAGAAAACATTTGCTAAACTAGATCCTTGCACCAAAATACCGCATTCACTCTGTGGGTGGATCCCTACTTAAAATATCCCAAAAAAACATCGATGTAAAATGAATTATCGTGGGAGTGGGATAAAATATTAAAAACACCCAAAAAGAAAGAAAAATAAAGAACCAAATAAAATGATAAAAAAGGGGAGTTTGTATGGCCCGGCTTTCCCTCATTGCTAAGTGTTAGACCGCCCACAGTTTTCCGGCACAAGACCGAAAACAAGCGGGTCAGTCCCTAAATGGGAGTGGGAACTTAAAAGAGGAGTGTTCAAAAATAAATTCATCGGGAATGGGATCAAGGGGTGGATGGCGGCTTCCAAGATAGTAATGCCAAAGGTTTCAAAAGACCGGGGACAAAATAAAACAGTGGAAGTGGGAATCTTTGGAAGCTCTCTAGTGCCGGCAAAAATAAAATAGGGACAGGATATCTTTCATTCCTACTAGTTTAGAGTTTATCCAGTTTTTTTGAATAGAACCCAGTACTGTGTGTGCCATAACTATGGAGGGAACACAAACTCAAATCCGGCGCCTCGTCGGATGCACAAACTAGTGTCATGCACCCATTTCCTATTGAAATCCATGTGATGTAATCGTTTCCAATCGCATCTGATCTTCACTTTAAGTTGGTGTTTAAAGTAAACTACCAGATCACGATCCGAAACAGGTTCAACTCCATAAACCTCATCAAGACGTGTAACCCACGCCACTAGTCTCGCTACGGCTAGGATGGCTAGAAACACCATTCGTTTCTCCCCAGACCATGGTGGTGCTGCGTTGTTGATGACAGATGCTACATCCAGGACCATCGGCTGTTCGGCGTCGATGCGAGCCGTCACCTCTCTGACGTATTCCCAGAGACGTCGAAGTTTGCTGCAAGTGAAGAAGGTGTGCTCGGCCGTTTCTTCTTCGTCGTCTTCACAGCGCGGGCATAAGGGGACGTCCCTTAAACCATCTCTGCGTAATCTGCCATAGAGGGGCAGTGCGTTCCGAACCAGTCGCCAGGTCAGAGAATACTCAGAATTGTTGAGATAACTCTGACCTGGCGCCCAACTTCACTGGGAGCAGGCCTCCTTCCTCAACAATCCAAGCCGCTCCTCAAGTGGGTCCGAAGACGTACCCTCAACTAGATCCCGATATAGTCTCTTCCTAGACCGGGCAAGGTCACTGGATCCCGGCAATGCTCTAAGCGCGACTCGACATTTGGCGAAGAACAAGGGCTCCCCTCTCGGTTTACGTCGACCTTCGACCGAGAGGTCGGGTATGAGGGTGGGAAAGGCGCTCCCGATTGCAGGGACCCACGGAGTGTCTTCCATCAAAGTCCGACTCAGGAAAGCCAGTCTCTCGGCATGTCGATAACTTGCCAAGTCAGGCATCCCCAAGCCTCCCACACTCGGAACTTGAGTACAGACCTGTCTGCGGACGTACGCCTTCCGGCCCTTCCAAAGAAGCGAGAAGAGCAAGTGCGTGAAAGCGTGAAGGCAGGCAGGGGTAGTACAGACAGCCAGTAAAGGATGAGAGGAAAGACATAAGTGGCGCACGCCTCCGCTCTGCCCTTTAAGGAAAGCTTCCTTCGAATCCAAGCCCGGACCGACGATTCGACCTTTGTCTGTACTTCCGACCAGTTTTTTTCCAGCTGGAGACCCGGTCCGAACCACACGCCGAGGATTCGAACCTGGCCATCCGACCAGCTGAAGTCACCTGGAAGAGCGTTCTCTCTGCTCCAGGCACCCAACCGCAGGTCGTTGGACTTGCTGTGGTTGACTATGGCCCCTGTCACTTCTTTGTACCGAGCGAGCGCCTTAATCACCGTTTGAATGTCAGTACGGCTCGACACGAAAACGGTGATATCATCGGCAAACGCGGAAACCCTGACTCGCGCATTGCGAGGAGGGATAACGATTCCGCGCAGGACTGGTGTGACCGCCCCGTCCCTTAATTTGCGAAGGAAGGATTCCAACGCCAGGATGTAAAGCAAGGGCGACAGCGGACAACCCTGATGTACTGACCGAGAAACCACGAACGATTCCAACCGCTTGCCGTTGACTTGCACCACTGCCGTCGGCGAGTCATACAGAATAGAGATCCACCTGTGGAAGTCCGGACCAAAACCGGCAGCCGCTAAAACAGCTCTCAGGAAACCATGGTCGACCCTATCGAAAGCCTTGGACTGATCTAAATTGATCAGCGCGGCTTCAGCGTCGTCTTCTGTCCCCTCTATGATCGTGCGAATCAAATGCAAGTTGTTCTGGATCGACCTCCCTTTCACAGCAAAGTTCTGCTCAGGCTTGATCAAATCACCGATGACAACCTGCAGGCGGTTCGCAAGAACGCGGGCCAAAATCTTTAACTCTGTGTTTAGCAGAGTTATGGGCCTGTAATCGTCTAGATTTCCCCCACCAGGTTGGTCACCCTTCTTCAGTAATGTGACCACTCCTTTGGTTACCTGTCCAAGAATTGACTCCTGAACAAACCAGTGGTTAAACACATCCTTCAGAATCGGGACAAACATGGGCGACAGCTTCAAATACATTTTGTACGGCAGACCATCGAGTCCCGGAGATTTGTTCAAGCCGACCTGCTTCAACGCAGTAATAATCTCACCCTCTGTAACCATGCCATCACAGCTAGCTGCTCGAGCCGCCTCAAGGCGGGGCGAGTCAGCCAAATAGCTGTCAAACTCCTGGTCGCGGAGTCTGGGCAGTTGGGTGAAGCGTTCCTCCAGATGTTCGCGGAACCCATCGCAAATCTCACGAGACGATACCAGGGTATGTCCTTCCAGGTTTTTCACCTTCCGAATGTACCCATCTGAACTACGACGTAAAGCAGCCTTACGCTCAACAGCGTTAACGTTCACAGCTTCATTAGAGACTTTCTTTAACCTAGCTCTAACTACTTGACCTTCATATCGCTCGCTAGTCAAGCGATTGAGGTCCCCCTTAATTAAGGCTATCTCTAGGGGATCCCCCCCCAGCCACCGCCCGGGTCATCTTATCCTCTACACGCTTTTGCGTCTTAGCCCTATCTTGAGCGAGGCGCTGGCTATAGCGGACACAAAAGCTTCTAACATGAGCTTTAGTTTTAACCCAGTACCTACTCCCGATAACCACCCCCACTAATCCCCGCTGGAGTAGTAACGTTAGTTGTTCCCGGAAGTCGGGTATCTCCAGTAAGGAGGTATTCAACTTCCAGTACCCAGCAAACCTAGGCCAAATCGCTTAAGCTCAAACAGGCCATAACCAATTTATGGTCTGAATGTCCTAACCAAGTGAACGTGGGATAAGATATGAAATCTACGTCGCCTCTTCTAACTAACATTCTGTCCAAGTAAGTACTCAGACAGAAGGCCGCGCTAGTATGCCACGTCCACATCTCCCACCCTGGGTGATCAACGCAAAATCTGTCGACAAGATCGCATGAGGCCATCAGGTCAGACAGACTGCTCTCACACCACGCCGACCCTCTATTCCCACCGACCTTATCTATCTTGGGGTCTAGGATGGCATTCCAGTACCCCATTAAAACTACTCGCTCCAGACCCTTGAGGAATGCCTCCAATCGTTGAAAAAAGAAAACCTTCTCGCCAGCAATGTTGGGCGCATAAACCGCAACGATCCGAAACTTGCTGCTTCCAACGGCAACATCGACCACGACCAGCTGTCCTACCGCATCCGCATGAACAACGCTCACCGCTGCAGGCAGGGTGCGTCTCACTAACAAAGAGATGCCACAACTACGAGCATTGCCATATGCTGAGTAGACGTCAAAGTCGTCAGTCAGCACATCATAATCCCCGTACGAACCAAAGTGGGTCTCTTCAATCGCAACTACATCTACCTCACAGGCCACGAGATCCCTTAGCACGCAAGCAGCTTTGCCTCGGGATTTCATGCCCCTCACATTCCAACAAGCCAAGTTCAAATTCGTGATCCCCATTAGTTACTGTCACAGACGGGGCTAAAGTCCTCGGGAGTGAGGACGCCGAAGGCCTGACCGAGACTGCCGGTCAGCAGTTTGGACGAAAACCGTCCGTCTCGTGCCAAACCTCCCACGTCCAAGGGGAAGGCTAGTTTGAGTGCCCGAAAAAAAGAGGGGTGAACATAAACGGGGACCCTCCCAGGACATTTGAAAGATACATTTTTAAGGGAAGGGTGCTCCTCATCTATAAGCTTAAAACCCTGGAATGCTGTCTTTCCTTCTTCCACCATCCTCCAGAGAGCCTTTGTCCTGCTCCCCTTGTTTTGTCTCAGGAAGGTGGTTATCATGGGAGCATCCCAGAAATTTGGGTGATTCTCCACCCGCTTCCCTTTGACATGGGTGAAAGCCTCCATCTGCTTGAGGTACCCCCTTTGCCTCCCGTTTAGGTCTGGTTGAACCTGGGAGGTGTCAGCTATACAAATCCTCTCCCCCGGCAGGAAAAGAGACTTCTTTGTTCTTTCCTGCCTTACAGCTGGTGGAGGAGGGGGCGTTGGTGTTAGTGCTGACTCTTTGGTCTCTGCCTTTTCCGGCTCCTTTGCTGCAACGGCCGTTATGGGTGTTGTGGAGAGGGTAGCGGAGTCCTGTACAACTGGGGGTCTTGGAGTTTGGATGGCAGCAGCAGTTTCGCAGTCTGCGGCTTCCTTGATTTTTTTGGCCTTGGAGTCTTTCTCTTTAGGCTCCATCGGGCCTTCCACCGTCATCCTCTCCTCGTAGCTGTCGACTCCTCCTCTGACTCCGATGAGTGGTCCGGGAGCTTCCTTTTCACTGACGGTGAGGGAACTTGGGCTGGGGCTGCTACTGGTAGGTTGGGGTTGGGGAGAGTGTTTTTTCCCTTCTTGGAGGCTACAGTGCTCCATGCCGATGCGTCTCCCTCCTTGGACTTCTCCGCCACTACTGCTGCTGCTGCAGCTGGAGCTTTGGCTGGCACCGCCGCCGAGGTCTTCGAGGTGTTCTTCTTTGGGCAGTCCTTGGACATATGCCCCGGCTTCTGGCAATGCCAACAATGTGGCCTCCGTCCCTCTACTATGATGGACATCGTCCAGTCCTCGCACTTCAGTTGAGCGGGAATCTTCTGGAATCCTGCGCGCTCCAACCTCATGCGAAATCTGAATTCCCCATTAGGATGTTGCGGGGGCCACGGACCGGAATAACCTCTTCGACATCTCCATACTGTGACATTATTGCGCCTAGGTGACTTTGATCCTGGCCAAAAGGCCAAGAAGTGCAAATATGATAGCTATTTTGATTTATTCAAAGGGGATAACCGTAAATGAATTACGCTTATCCCCCTTTCAATAAATCAAAATGGCTGTCATATTTGCACTTTCTCTCGTAAATCGCTAAAATTTAATTTTCTTTTATAAAAAAAAAAACTACTTTATTAATTTACGTGCTTTTTGGTATAGGATATATTCAGCCCGTGACAGGTACGTACATCAAACAGATATTCCTCAGTTTGTTTGTTTTTCTCGAAAGTACGCGCTAAACTGGATAAGCACCCTCAATTATAACAAAAACAGGTACTGATATCGATCCTGAACCAGTTTTCCTGAGGTTCGACTCGGAAGCGTTCGGCTGTCCTACACAAACGCCCGAGTGTTGACGAGCCGAATGGTACCAGACGACAATTTTGATACGGTGCTGCGTCCTGTGATTGTTATATTTTGAATAAATTTTCTAAAAGAAACAACAAAAAAAACAAGCAAAACATAGCGAAGTTACTGTTATCAAATAAATATTTTTTTTATTTTGATACGTTGCTGCGTCCTATAATTTTTAGTTATAGTTGCAAGAAATTTTTTAAACAACAAAACAAATAAAACAAGCAAAACAGAGCGAAATTACTGTTATCAAATAAATATTTTTAACCCTAAACCCTAAAAAAAAACAAGCAAAACATTATTATCATAGGACGCAGCACCGTATAAAAATTGTCGTTTTGTACAAATCGGCTCGTCAACTCTCGGGCGTTTGCGTAGGACAGCCAAACGCTTCCGAGTCGAACCTCACGAAAACTGGTTCAGTATCGATATCAGCACCCAAAAACAAATGTGAAGAAGAAGAAGAAGAAGAAGAAGAAGAAGAAGTGGGTGTTTTTAACCTATTCTTCCCCCTAGTTTTCTCAATTCTAAATTATAGCAACAAGAAGAAAAAGAACAAGATGTTTTAACCCATTCTTTCTTTTCTTTTTTTTTTTTTTCAAACATCGATTGATTAACGATCGGTAGCGTGGCATATGTCAGTTTTAAGTAATATCACTGATTCGCAGACATGACGACAGCTAATTTTAGAAACGAGGTAAGAAGGAAGAACTGAAGAAGAAACAACAGGAAATTATTATTGATTTTTTCCCGCACGGTTGTTGTGTTTTTGCTCGCCTTGTTGTGCATTCGTTATTCTTCAACACAAAACAAACACTAATTTATTTTGACAATTTTTTGTCACAAGAAATTTAGAAAATTAATTAATTTTTTTGATACAAGAAAGAAAAAAAGAAACGAGTATATCAAGACAACCGGTAATGGTCGAGTTTGGAGTTCGGCGAACCTTTACTTTAGGGTTAAAAACTCATAGCACTTTCAAAATGTAATATTTTTGGAAAGAAATTTCAGCCGAGGACTTTTGGAACCATAGTGAATCATATTCCATAAAAAAATTTTTTTTTTTAATTTTTATATTATTTTTTATTTTATATATATATATTTTTTTCCTATTAAATCTAACGTAAATTAACCACTCACTTCTTGGCCAAGTTCAGGGTAAAAAAGCTCATAGCGCTGTCTAAAATTTATATTTTTGGAAAACATGTTTACATTTGTTTTTATTCGGACTACTATTCTCATCTTGATTGTTATATTCACTACGTTTCGACATATATAACCTTCAGGTACATCTTTTATAACTTGGGGACCTGTACGAAATCTCTAACCGGACAGTGAACCCTTTATTTAATCAACGAGAGTGGGTTGTTCTCATTCTGTCAGCATGACCCCATGGCATAACGGTTAATCAGTAGATCTAAGTAACCATCTTTTGAAGGGGTTGAAGGTTCAATCCTTGCTACAGGCGATAATAACCAAGAATAACAAATTAGCACTTCTACCCGATCATGGCTGGCGGAATGAGAACAATCTACCTCTATGGATTTGTTGCAGGACCGACCGACCGACCCGTTGGGGTTAGGTTGTAATGGAAGGGATAGTTTGTCCCTTCCTTACTTTTATCACACGAAATGAATTGAATGAACAACGGAGTAACAGGCAACAAAATAGAGAGTTTATTGACAGAGGATACCTATACCGTTTGGTACAGGTAGAAGAGAGAAGTAGACGGTGTCCGGTTGAGGAAGAGGAAAAATGTAAAGGTTCTCTGGCTGCCCGTGGGGTTTCTTCAAGTGAAGATAGTAGTAGTCTTTAAGTTAGACTACGGTAGCGGGAGAACAAAGGCTTTTCCGGGTTCCTCATTGGTGCTCTCAGCGATGCGTCCCAGCTATGCCGAGGGGTTGTCTCTGCGAGGCTGTTGAATGAAAAAGAGGGTGATTTTTCTTCTGCACCGGCTTTTATATTCAGAAGGGCAGATAACTCTGGTGTCGCTTCTCAACGCCACCTGTCGGTGAATAAGCAACACCTAACGGCCAGCCGGTGCAGTTATGGATGAAAGGAGGAAGTAACTGCTACAAGGTTGATCGTTCAATCGGCCACACAACTAAGAAAGGGTAGACACAGGCAAAGATAACGGCAATAGCAAAGAAGAGAGGACAAACACTGGTGAACAGTTTCAAAAAAAGGTATTGTTTATTTACCATAAGCTAATGGTAACAACAAGAAGTGAATTGAGATTTGTGATGACGTCACTGGATCAGGAGAGACTGGGCAGCAGGGAGTGACGTCGCTGGTGGCAGCAAACTGGACCGAAGAGGAGTGGTGTCGTTGGTGAGAGTTGACAGGGCACCTTTGTGGTTTGTTGGCTGGCAAAGAAAAGAAAGGAAATTTGCCGTAGTTGTCGGAGTAGCCCTGATAAGGGCTGTTTAAGAATAAAGAAAAATATTGCAGTAGTTTGTGTGTGTGAGTTAGCCCTGATAAAGGCTGTTGGAAAAAGGAAGTTGGAGACGCTAGTGTTGTTGCAGGAGTTCAGGACTGCAGGGTACTGGGGCACGAGGAGAGTGATGTTGCAGGAGTTGAAGACTGCAGGGTACTGGTGCAGGAGAGTGCTGTTGCAGGAGTTGAAGACTGCAGGTTGCTGGTGCAGGAAATCAGGACTGCTGGGTGCAGGAGTTCGGACTGCTGGGTGCAGGAACTCGACACTGCAAGGTGCAGGAGTTCGACTGCGTGGGGGCCTCCTTACCCCCCTGGCTGAACCGGATTTATTTATCTACCTCCCACAAGGTAAGATGTGACACAAGGTCGGGAAAGTGGGATTAGATAAGCCAGCGCTCGAGAGGTGAGCACTCTGGCCATTTAAAAATTGCCTGGGCAGCCCCGTTGGCATTCCCCGGTAGGGGCGCCTCAGACAGTAAGCAATAAACTTACTTCTCCCCAAAGAGGTCAGGCGAAGCCTAGGCGGGGTAAAAAAAACCCATCTCATGAAACTTGTGTCAAGTCACTTTCGTCGGTCCTGTGAAAGGGATTAATTTTTGACAAATAAATTCCAAAGAGATCTCTCGCCGTAAAACTTGGTTGACAGGCGCTTTGAATGTATTAGCAAGGTTATCGGCATAGTTGCCGAAACGCTTGTGTATACCTTAAAGGAAAATTAAGGAAAATATTCTATGGCTGGTTTCTGCTGAGTCATTGTTGACAAAAATGGCGATTAAAAAACTGGGTTTTCCCCAAACTGGGGTTTTCCTTCTTCTAGGCCAAACAACTGCTGCTGCTGATCATGGCAAAAACAAAAGACGACTCCAGCTGCTGTTAGTTTTTCCAAGTTGGCGTGTTTTCCAAATGTCAACACACGTCGCGGTGTGTTGAACCGCGACAGATTAAATAAAGGGTTCAGTTGGAAATTCTGTTTGTGTTACCAAGTTCGACTCAAAGGTTCCTAAGTTCCTAAAGAAGGTCGGGAGTTGCGTTGTCCAAAATGTTTTTTATGTCGAAAAAATAAATTTAAGAAATAAACAAAAACAAATATAACATTAAAAAAAAATATTATATATGATTCACTATGGTTCCAAAAGTCCTCTCCTGAAATTCTTTTCCAAAAATATAAATTTTAGACACTGCTATGAGCTTTTTTACCCTGAACTTGGCCAAGAAGTGGGTGGTCGATTTACGTTAGATTTATATAGGAAAGTAATCCCCCTCTAAAATCTAAAATAATTTTTTTTAAAGTTTTTAAATTTTTTTATGGAATATGATTCACTATGGTTCCAAAAGTCCTCGATTGAAAATCTTTTTCCCAAAATATGAAATTTTGAAAGTGCTATGAGTTTTAACCCTAAAGTAAATGTTCACCTGAAGTTCTCCAACATAATAAGATAAAAAAAATTATGTATAGACGATGAAAATGGTTTTATGTTGTTTTTTTTTTTTTTAATAATATTAAATGAGGAACGTTTTGGAGTTGTAAAAATAAAAAATAAGACGTTTTAATATATTTTTCGTCTAAAACAGGCAATGTCGGCATCAAGTATACGTAAACGTGGATTGTGAAGCATGGAGTACTGAAACAAACTCTTGAAGTGAAGTATAAAAATAATTTATTTAAGAAGTTTCTTGTTTTCACAACTTGTGTTATCTCAATAAAAATACAAAAATTAAAATATCGCTCACCTTTTTTTTCATCGTAAAGTGAATTATAAAAATAAGTGCTGGTTTCGTTTCGTACTTCCATTCCGTTTTTCGATAGGCCATACTTCTGGTCTCTGAAGTATTATTGAGTAAAGAATAACAAAGGCTTGGATGAGGAGAGAATTTACGTACGTTTATTCCGTGAGGTTATGAAGACGTTTTACCCCTAAGTAGTTTTTATGTGTTAGTACGCAGATTGTTAGTATATAATATATTACAACATCCTCCCTGTTTAGTAGTGTCCATATGAGTGTATGGTAGTCTGAATTGATATATTGATTAGGATATAGTGATTGTTTTTTATGTATTATTGTCTGTTTTGTAATTGTCTTGTAGTGCTGGTATTTGTTGAGTAGTCATAGATCTTGTCTGCAATGTTTATGGTTATATAGAGTCCTTGAATCTGGCTGGCATATTTATGACTCGTCCAGATCTAGTGTGGGTTGAGTTTCTTTGTATATGGTCTTCGTTTGGTGTGATTTCTCTATCATCGTGTGGGATGGTGGTTTGTTTCCTGCCGTCATTTGTATTGGGTTGGTCATTACATTGTACCGTCCTTGATGTTGGATCAGCAAAGTATACTTTCTTCTTCACTGTCGGTATTGGTACAGCACGTAGGTGAGTACGGGTACGGCGGAGTCTTGTTCCATTTGGAGTTTCCACAATGTAGCTCCTTGGGTTATCATCCTTCTGGACGATGGTTCCAGGGTGCCACGTTTTGTCATTTTTGTTTGTTATTGACATGTGTTAGCCTGGATACAGTGGTTGTAGGTTTCTAGTGTATCTATTGAGATCGTGGTTTGTTTTCATTACTGTCGATCTTTCGTCTAGTTGTTGTCGGTGTTCTTCCTTTCCAGGCTCTACTCGGCTGGGTAGTGTTGTTGTTATAGGCCGTCCGAATAGTAGTTCAGCTGGTGATGGTAATTTGCTGTCTCTAGGTGTTGCTCTGATCTGCAGTAATGCTATTTGGATGTCACCTTTATCCTTAAGACATTTCTTGATTGTGGACTTAATGTGTCGCACATGTCTCTCAATGAATCCATTGCTTCTAGCATAGTGGGGTGAGCTAGTGACATGCTTAATACCCCATGATGTAATAAATCTTTGGAAAGCTTGTCCTGTGTATTGTGGACCGTTGTCCGTCATTATCTCATCGGGATGTCCGAATAGCGATGTGTAACTTTTTATTTTGTCAGCTATTGCCTTGCTGATTATTGGTGTGGGCATTTCATCCACGATAGGGTATTTTGAGTATCTATCAACAGTTAACAGGAATTGCTGTCCATTGATCTCAAATAGGTCAGATGCGATATATTTCCATGGTCGTGATGGAATGTCGTGAGGTTCGAGTGGTTCTCGTCTGTTTGCATCTTGATGTTCCTAGCAGAATAGGCATGCTCGGCACATCTTCTCTATGTCCTTGTTGATATTTTGCCAATATATGCTTTCTATGGCAAGGCCGCAGATTTTCGCAATACCCTGATGTGCTTGATGGAGCTGGTACATTCGATATTGCTATATCTTGACTGGCAGTCGGTCAACGTTTTGGAACCAAATGCCACTGGTTTGCCTTCCTGTATCAGTGCTACTCCCAGACCCCTCTGTGAAGCGTCTACTTCCAGTGATATTGGTTTTGTTTGGTTGTAGTATGATAGGAGGTCATCAACAGTGATCATATCTTTTAGGTCATCGTAGCATTTTTGATGATCTGGGTCCCACACCCATGGTGATTGTGATTTCAAAAGACCACGTAGTGGGTGTGCTTTTTCAGCAAAGTTTGGAATATACTGGGAGAGGTAGTTCAGCATTTCCAGGAAGTGCTGCAGCTCATCTTTGCTTTGTGGATTTGCCATCTTTTGTATGTCGCATATTTTTGCTGGGTCTGGCTTGATGCCGGTGGATGTATATATATTACCAAAGAACGTTATAGTGGGTTGTTTGATGACGCATTTTTCGCTGTTAAACACGAGGCCGGTTTCGGCTGCTCGTATCATCAGGTTGTGCAGATTCTTGTTGTGTTCCACATCATTTTCCCCGTATACTGCTACATCATCTGTGATGCTAGCGACACCATCTAAACCTTCAAGAATTTGGTCCATCCTTGCCTGGAAGATATCCTGAGAGATGCTTAGGTCAAATGGCAATCGTTTCTAGCAAACTCGCCCGAAAGGGGTCCTGTACGTCGTTAGCAACTGGGATTTTTTATCCAGATGGACTTACCAATACCCAGCTTTGGCATCAAGTTTGCTGAACACTTTTGCCTTTGAAAATTTCGGATTCAGCTCTTCAACTGTTGGTATTTTGTAGGAGCATCTTTTCAGGCTGGAGTTTAGTTTCTGTGGGTCGATGCATATCCAAAGGGACCGTCCTTTTTCGTACTGAAGGCCAGGCTGAAGCACCAGTCTGTGTGCTCTTCTACCTTTTTTAGCACGTCTTGTTCTATCAGCTTTCCTATCTCTTGTTTCAGCTTGTCTGGTTCAGGTAGATGCTGCATTTGCGTGGGGGATGAATAAATGGTTCTGCATCCTCCTTTAGCAAAAGTTTTGCTGCACCACTGAAGTTGCCAATTCTGTCAAATTGGTCTGGGTAAGTTTGCCTCAGTTGTTCAACATTAGTGATGGGTGTAGGTGGTTGTCGCAATTTTGTGTTTCCGATAGTATCAACGTTTATTGTGAGAAGTTTGAGCTGCTCACTTGTAGACAGACCTACAACGGCGGGTCCAGGGACATCGACAACATAAAATGTTGCATATATCCATTTCGATGTTTTATATTGGCATGGGATATTGATAGTTCCCCTGCAGGTGATTGTGTCGCCACTGTATGACATGAGCTTTATATGTTCTGCTGGTCGTAAGATATTGAGAGCGATGTCATCTGTTCCATACATTTGTCGAAATGTTCTTATGGGTAATGTGTTGCCTGATGCTCCTGAATCAATTTTCAAGCGGAGTGCGTGCGGCGAATTGGGGATATGTGGTGGTTTGATGTTTAGTGTTGTGTATGCTTCATCTCTGGGGTGTTTATTGATACTGTCCATGTACTTGGCGCTTACTGTAATGGAGTAGAAATGCTTGAGGTAGTTGTCACTGTAACTTCCAGCTTCTATGTGGTCAATATGTTTTTTTTCTTTCCCTGTAGTTAGATTTCCTCGTTTGACTATGATGCTGGTTGTTGCGTGACTTGCTTCTGTGACCTCTGCCTTTGCTCTGATCTTGCTTTTGTTTTATTCTGCAGCCTCTAGACCAGTGACCCTTGTTCCCGCATGCAGAACATTTGTCATGATAGGCTGGACATTGTCGCGGCTTGTGGCTTGTGTCACAGTTTTTGCATTTTCTGCCCCGGTTGATGCTGTGGATCTTTTCATACTGGGACACACCAAGTAGTTGCAGCTGATCGTTTCCTGCTGAAAGGGCTTCATATTTCCTGCCTTCAGCAAGGACATCTCTTATTTTGTGACCTTTGGGTTTGCTGTATAGCTCATTTCGGAATGGATCATACGGTGTAGAGGCGATTATCAATTCGATAATACGTTCATGTAGTTCTTCCTCCGAGAAGTCACACTTCAGCGCCAGTGTTCTGGCCCTGGTCACAAAATCGTCTTAGCTTTTGCCTGTATTGCATTAGATGAAGTCTATGAATTCTGAAGTGTACGTTTGTGTTTAGTTGTGCTTCATAAAAATTCCATAGATCTTGTGGTGACTTTTTTTTGTTCATCAGTCAGACCACTGGCGTTTAGGCGTTTCAGTCCTTCATCACCTATAAGAGAATTTACGTACATTTATTCCGTGAGGTTATGGAGACGTTCGACCCCTAATTAGTTCTTATGTGTTAGTATGCAGATGGTTAGTATATAATATATCACAACAGTCTCTTCGCATTCATTTTCTAGCTGTTCAGACTTCATTTTTGTAGCATACTTACACATTTCAAACATGTTTTTCTTCCGATTATATGGGTAATAATAATTAGATTTTTACTCGAAATGGTTCCTCATTTAATAATTTAGGTACGTGCAAAAATGGCCGTCGCTTGTACTGACTATAGTTCTTAAAAGTGTCTTTTCTTGATTTTTAAAAGTAGTTTTCGTTTAACTTTTGATTGTGTTCAAAAGATGAAAGCATTAAGTTAATATCTAAAAGGAAACAAATGTATATTTACGTGTGAAAAAAAAAATATAATGGAAAATGTTATCAAAACAGCGAAAAATCCGTTAAAACTTCAATAAAACATGTTTAAAAATCGCTGGAAAAGTAAACATCAGTTTTCTGGAACTGTTTCAATGATAATTATTAAATTAAAGTCTTAAGAGAGTAGATTACAAAAGAATGTACCTCTTTTTATTTTACTAAAAATTGCTTAATTATCCCCCACCCCCCACCCGTCTTGTAAATGTAAACAGAGACTACGTCTACAAAATCTCAAAGTATGGAAGGCTCAAACTGCCGTAATAGTTATTATTTTTTAAAAAAATTTTTACGTTACGAACTGCGTCAATTTTATTAATTAATTTATATGATGATTGATTAAAATCTTGAACAATTACATTACTCGATTTATTCTTTAAGAATTAATGTAATTTTAAATTAAAATTCTTAAATAATAAATAACTAATTTATTGTTACGACACATGTAAGAATTTCTTACATGTGTCGTAACGTTAAATTACATTAATTCTTTTAAAATAAAGCTAAGAGTATTTTTTATTTTAAGTGTGAAAAAGTAAATCAAAGTCAATGACTACATTGACAATATTCATTAAAAAAAAGTTAAAATATTAAAAATTATTTATTAATAAATAAATAAAATTCAATTCTGAAAGAAAATGTCATATTTAAATTCTATTTATTTATTGATAAATAATTGTTTTAAACTTTTTAAATGATATTTATTAATGAAAAAATGACAAAACAAATACAAACTTACGTTTTATCTTTCCAAATAACTGATGACGAATTGTGAAATTAACGAAATTGTTGAATCTCTGAAAATTAAATTTTGATGACGGTGTGAGGGGAGTGAGTGGTGGTTGGTGAGCTAATCCTGCCTGTTTATTACAGAACAGGCCTACCATACGCCCCCCCCCCCCCCAAGTCAATCGTTAGTAGAAATTATCCAATTTTTTGAATTCTTTTTTTTGTTAGGTTCCTGAGTCTCAAATTTTTCAATTTTTGGTTTATTTTCAAGATTATAAAAAAAAAATTCTTGCGCTGATGATGACACGTTCGTGTATGAAAGGGAAATATAATTATGTCGCATTTTATATTTTACCAGAAAATCTAATCATTAAAATCACATTAAATATTTTTTGCAATTATATTATTTTTTGGTGAAAATATTTATTAAACAATGCTTTATTCAATGATAACATTGCCAATTCAAAAAATTAATTTTTTTTCGAGTTATAGTGATTTTATTAACACAGAATTTAGAGACCTTTTTCGTAATATATACGAAATAATTTTTTTAAAAAATTATTTTTAACATCTACAGTGCTTTATTTTCAATTTGGTTTTTTTTAATTCATACATTCTTTTTATTAATACATAGAAATATAACTTTAGTAAAGGTGTATTTTGTTTTAAAAAATAATACATTTTCGCTAAGATTTAAAAAAAAATAGTTTCATTATATTACGTGATCGTTGATTAATAAATACGGAAAATTTAATTAAAATTGGTTGATTTCCTGAATTTTGGTGAATTTTAAGGTGAAGGGAGAGTTAAAATGTTTTTACATTTTGGGAATCGGCCATTGATTTTGCACGTACCTATTTAATATTATTTAAAAACAAAAAAACAACATAAAACCATTTTCATCGCCTATACATAATTTTTGATCTCATTATGTTGGAGAACTCCAAACTCGACATTTACCAGAAAACCTTTAATATATATATAAAACTTAGAAGTTAAGAAATAAATAAAAAAACTACACTGATAAGTATGAGGTGGTGATAGTGAGGTGGATACTGATGCGAATTGATAATCTAGGCATGCCAGGTTCGAATCCCGTCGGTTCCATGGCATCATTTTTACTATAAATGTTGGCAATCTTCATGTGGTCCCTTCAAGTACCTGATTATAAAAAGAATCAGGGAAACCAACGCCAAGAACAGAATGGAGCTGGTCAAAAATTCGTATTGCGCTGATTCATGCAAATTTACGTTTTTTACCGTAGACTTTGTTCAAGTAAAAACTAATCTATATAATAATACGCCAAGGCATTTCATGTTTGTACGTACGTTATCACCTTTCACACACATTAAAAAACTGAGATCGTCCCATCGGCAAAGATTGGTGATTGATCTGATGTCGCTAGCGTAAAAACTTCTGACTTTACCAATTTTAAAAATGGATTGTTCCCAAATCAAATTATGGTGTCTCGTCGACTTAAACATTATAATTTTATAGAATTACATTTCAAAAAGCGCCATTCGGTTTATTGACGATTATTGCTACGGTAAGAAGAGAGAGAATATTTATTGCTTTAAACAGAATTAAATTTCTACAATTTTAAATAAATAAATAAAAAAGAGACGTATTCGTTTTATTTATTTAAAGAATATTTAGCTGACAATGGCAATTATTTTTACGGAAGACGAAAGAGTAATTTAAAAAAAAATAGTATTGATCCTGTAGTAGTTACATGACTGAGATCTACTTTCTTTTGTATTTATACGCAATCTCTTGTGCAGTGATTGCTTTGTGGTTCGCCGCAATGTTGCATCCTTATGCTTGTTTTACAAATACTTCAATGGATTGTGCTCCGATGAACTGACTGCTCTGGTTCCCCCTTGACGTAAGTTCACTAGATAAACTCGACAATCAACTAAATCCCATCCATTCACTATGGAGGTCCCCAGATACCGGAGAGCCTTCTACTTCAATAGCTTCTTTCCTTGTGCTGCCAGCCTCTGGAAATCCCTCCCTGCTCCCTGTTTTCCGACAGTACCGACATGCAGAGGTTTAAAACTAATGTAAACAGATATCTCCCAACTTGGGGTGACACCCAAAACCTACACCTTAATTCTCAGTAACCTCTTACGTCTACAGTGGCGGCATGCCTTATTTGGGGTGAAATATTATTAAAAAAATAATTTAAAAAAATAACAAGACGTTACATTTACTGATTCATCTCTTGTGGCTAAGACGGGAGGTGAGCACAGACCCGAGATCAACAGACCTGGATGCAATTACATTCCTTTAATGTTTACCGACCAAACCTGTTTTCTATTCTTGTGTTACTAAATCCTTCTGTTTCCTCTTCTGTTTGTACGAATCTGTTGAATCAGGTTGATTTAATTGAAGAGAAGATGTTGGTCTTTTCAAATGAAAAGCTATAATCCTGACAGATGTTTATTATTTCAAAAGGAATATTGTTATTAACAGTAAATTATACAGATTGATATAGAAGGCACCGTGAAATTTCTATACGGTCCCGCTAGTTAAAAATAATTTAGTTAATTTTGGGTAATTTGTATTTAAGTTAAGGTAAATAAGTAAATAAGACTAAAATATCTGAGAAACAACCAAATAAAATAGTAAGTTTTAAAGTTTACAGTTTGAAAATAAAATAAAATAAATGTTAGCGTAAGTCATTCAGTGGAAGTAGTAGTGGTATTATAATTTAAAATTAAAAACAGTTTCTAATACGAAAAACCTCCTCCACTCCATAATAAAGACCAATATGTATTTGTTTGTATATAAATAAATATATGTACTTCCATCCCGTCACGCAAAAGTTAGCGAGTAAAACACATGCTTTTTTCTAATCTCCAGACAAAAATCGTTTAAAGTTGTGAAAGGGAAGCGAAAAAGAAAATAGCAAGTCAGACGACCACCCAAGACTTATCTCGCTGCCTGAAATGAATTCAGAAAGAAATCCTTCACTCTATAATAAAAAGTCAACGGTGGCTGTTTTTTTTCTTCTTTAGGTCATCAGAAATTATAGTAATAATTTCTATATTAAAAATTAAATTACTAGTGTAATTCTATAATTTTATATGAGTATTTTAATAATATATCTAGATAAATAGTGAATGCGAACACTGGAGAATCATAAATTCTTTTTCCGTTATTTTTGACAGACGTATAGACTAGTTATTTGATATTGACTTTGTTTATGCCGACAACTACGTCAGCATATTTTATTTATATAAAGAGAAATATTTAACAAAAAGAAAGCACACTCCCACACACACACACCCACATGCACACACAAACACACACACATACACACACACACACACACAACAAAATGGTCGTACAGAAATGCTTAGTCGCACACACCAAAAGCAAGCCATAATTCACCCTTTTCTGTATAGTTTCTGTAATTAATTATGCTTTACAAATATGCAAACAGATGAATACTTTTAAAGTTTATGTGAAACTAGCAAAACCTACCCGCCCTCCCGGCAGCAATTAATTGGGGGGGGGGGGGCATTAATTAAAAAAATGTTTTTTACTCAGAGAATTATATAATTTTAATAAACTTTGGTAAATTTGTAAATTAACATCCTCAGCTAAATTATCCCCCCCCCCCCTTAAAAATGAGATTCTTCCTTTTAGGGTCTAGATTGTTAGGGCAGTTAATATGTTTTTAACACTAACCCTAAGTTTGACTGAACTGCCCTAAAACTGGCCCGGAAAATTCAATTTATATTTGAAAATTTCCCCCACTTTAAATGATAAAATAATTGGGTTTTTTTCTTTTCTTCTTTCCATCAAGTTAAGAAAGATAGTAATTTTTTGGGGGGAGGGGGGGGGGATTTAGCGACGGATCAAGGATCAAGTGAGACAACCATACTCCCTCCCAATCCCCCTTTCCTTTTCGCTTCTGCTTCGCCGGTAAGGTCGTCAGTGAGCGCATGGAGTTAAAACTTAACGTGTTTAGATATTTTTCCGATTTATTTATTAAATAACTTTAATTAATTACTGTTAATATAGACGAAACTATTGCATATAGATAGCCAACAAAAGCTAATGCAATTTCAAAATAATAATACTAAACATTAATTAATTATGAACGGTTTAAAAAATAGTTATGCTAATTAGGCAGTCAAAAGGTTCTCTCTTAATCTTTTATCTTCACTATATATACAGAATATCGAAACTTTAAATAACAGTAACCCGTTTTGATTATGAAATAGAAGTGATAAATGAAAAAACTTTCTCATTTAGATAAACGCTTAATATTAACGAAATCTTTAAAATACCACTCAGTACTATTTCAAAACATCTTATTGTATTATACAACCATTAGTTTTTTGACAAAAAAATATGTGTAATACTTTCTTCTTCCTTCTTCTTTCAATCTAATATATGAGTCTAATATATAAAATTAAGTTGGTCGGATTTTCAAAGTTCGACCTAAATAGTTTCCATCCTAAAATATCAATATTTCATTCTGAATAGCCATTTCTTTTTCTTTAGCGTTATTCCATGTTGTTAAGAAGAAAATAATGTATAATATATTTATTCTGGCTAATAAGATTGTTAGACTGGAGGCTTATTCGTTTATGACATAAACAGCGCCAGTCCTTACAAATTTAATAAACAGAAATTCTTACATGGCTTTACCTGTGTCCTAATTCAGATAAATAATTATATTTGAAAAAACTAAATATTAGCATGCTTATTTTTGATTTTTAGGTTACTTGTGTATCATTACCGTGGGTAAACTATTTGGGCTAATAATTATGTTGTTTTCAAGCGATGTTGTAAGTGACTTTTTGTTTTGCCTTTCCTTTTGCTCATATATTAGCTCTTTCTTTTTTTTCTTACTTATACAAAGTATTTGAAGTTTGAGTTAAAACAGTCACTTGATTTAATTGTCCATTATTTGAAGGTATTATTAAAAATTGTAAAACATTTTTAGAGAAGAACATATCAAACTTACAGTATTTACCGGGTGTTGCTTAGGTGGAGACATTACCAAGGTAGAGGATAATCCGATAATTATTCATATAATTATTTATTCAGTAGCATGAGAGAAAACGCATAAGCCATGCCAATGTCTAAAAAAGTGATCCCATTTTTGTACAAACAGAGCCTCCAAATGACAAATTGATAAAATTGCAAAAATAGTAGTCACGTGACCTGTTTCCAAGTACATCCGCAGGCAAAGTCATTTTTGCCAACTCAAAAATCAAATTCGTCCCTGAAAGCCAATTGTGGCCTATAAAATCAGAATTTTAACACTCTTCCCCTAGACAGTGAGCTAGGAGCCCAAAATAGACAAACAGTGAGAACACTATCACACTCTCCCTCCCTCGGCAGGGAAAGCAATGACTATTATGAACTTACGCACGTCGACAAAAAACAACATATACACACTCTGCCTACTGAGTTCACTTACGCACAATATCACACATATACTCTCACACTGACTAAACAAAGGTAAACAGGCATGCATATACTGTCTACACAGTCTACTGAACTTTTAAAGATTAAAAAAATTCCAGTATTAACAAAATAACATCTGACAACAAAAATACCAATTAACTTGCATAGAAATGTTAATAATTATCTTGTTACCAAGCAAACAATTTGAAAATCTCTCTTCAAAAGAATGGCCCAAATAACATCACAAACAACAACAAAATAGCATACCAAAATCTAAAAATCAAACAAAAACGCTCACACATTATGAATAGTCAAATCCCACACTCCAAAAGCACCTTCACAAAGAAGAAACATTGTAAAAATTGTTTGAATCGAGAAAAATAATCGACAATATATATATATATATATATATATATATATATATATATATATAGATAGATAGATAGATTAGATTTTTGAATGTGAGATGATATATATAATTATTTCCATAATTAGACCACGCCGCAGCCAACAACCTATGAAAGAAACAAACCGGAAGTCCTAGACTCAAGTTTCGCTCTCCTTTGGGCTCAACAGTAGTCACCTAACATGCAAGTAACTCGGGTTTCGAATCCTGAGTTCGGATGTGTTCTACTGATAAACCCAAAGGAAGGTGAAACACGAGTCTAAGACTTCCGGTTTGTTTCTTTCATAGGTTGTTGGCTGCGGCGTGGTCTGATTCTGGAAATAATTATATATATATATATATATATTTGAACAAATTTTTTGTGATACAGAATTTTATAATGGTTTTAAATATGATGAACGGAGTCATAGCGAGTCGAGGCACTATCACAAGAAAAAAAAAAGAGAGGAAATATTAAATAATATATTTAATCGTCGATTAAAAACTTTTAAAAAGAATAAAAAGATCGACTAAAATTAACAGAACAAAACTAAATCCCAAGGTACCTTTCAACCGACACATTGTCAAGGGAAACGTCGGCGAATATCGCTTAAAAACGGGGGAAAGAGTAATGTGGAGAGAAAAATTTAAAACAAAAAACAAAAAAACAGGGAGATTGAATAACCATTAAACAGAAAAGGAATAAATGAACATAATAGGCAAAGTATTTTTTTTTTTTCGTTTTTAGAAGTCTCTAAATAAGTCTAATTTGTGAGACAACTCTTTTTGCCTACAGAGCGATGGTTTTTGCATCGTAACACTCACTGCCTCCAACACCTTGAGATGGTGTGTGGAACAGGCCTTGTGTACAATGCGAAAACATCCATCGGAGTACGCCTCACCGCACTTTTTATTATCATACAAGTGCTGTCCAATGGATGACTCGTGGATTTGTGAGCGCCCAGATATGCTCTGCAAACGCCCGGATGTTCGTTGTAAAGACCCGGATGTGTCCATCGATATACTCCTCTTTACGCCACGTGACCTGCGAAAACATGCAGGAATATGCTGGGCCACTCTGACTTCCAAGCGCTGAAGAGTACGACCAACATAGTCAGCTTCTCACTGATATTTGAATTTATATATAATCAAACTTTTCTGTAGTGTTGGAAGTACATCTTTCTGAAAGGCTGGGAAGGCAGTTCTGGTGCCAAACACCACACGTGGCTGTACTGCATGAAAACAACGAGATACAACCGATTAAATTTTATCCGAAAAACCTTTACTGATAGAACCAATAAAAAGAAGTTTCAAATAAACGGGACATTTGGGTGGACCAAAGAAAATGTTAGCATTAAATTTCGCAAGTTTTCGATCAATACATTTGGAAATTAGGCCCTCAGGGAAACCATTGTACGTAAGAATATCGGTTATCTTTCTAAGTTCAGCCGCAAGTTTGCTGGCAGTGCAAATCATAAGTGCGCGGTGAACAAGTGGTTTGACCAAACTGATCTTTCTACTCATGGAGACAAAAGAATCCCATACAGGCCTGTAAACGTCGGTTTCCTATATATAGTTGTAGTGAATTTGTTCCCCATCCTTTCCACTAAAACGTCCAGAAATGGTAAAGAACCAATCTCCTCTTCTTCCATGGTGAACTGTAGTGCTGAGTGGAGCGTGTTCAATTTCAGGAAAAAATCACTTGCCTCGTTACGGGACTCAAAAATGGTAAAAGTATCGTCCACGTAACGCTAATAACGAAAGGGTCTAGTAACCCGAGAAAACAGCAAGGATTCCTGAAAACCTAGGAAAATATTCGCTAGGATAGCACCCAAAGGACTGCCCATCGCCACCCCATCAATCTGCTGATACATTATATTGTTAAAACTGAAACTGACCGACTTAGTGGCCAGCCCCATGAGTTCCAGAAAAGTGCTTTCTGGAAAGGCGGGAGGGGTTAATGTGCTATGATAAAGCATGTCAGCACATATTTCAATGGTTTCATTCAGGGGTACATTAGTGAATAAGCTGGTAACGTCAAATGAACATAGAAAGTTTGTTTGTGACTCACATTCCAAATCGCGAATGAATGAAGTGAAACAGAAAGAATCAGCAATACAATTAACTGAAAACCTCTGTAAGCCATTTGGCCAGCTCATGCTGAGGAGAACCAATCATAGACAGAATGGGTCTCAATGGAACTCCCTCCTTATCAATCTTAGATAGCCCGTACATTCTGGGTCGTTGAGAACCCACAGGGCGGATCCTGTCATAGGTATCCTTCTCAATAAACTGCTTTCTATGCAACTGAAGAAAACGTTTTTTGAAGCTTTATTTCAGTACTTAAGGTATTGTCAATTGGCACGTCACCAAGCTTTTTAAATTTTGTTGTATCACTTAACATGCTCAACATTTTATCGGTGTAGTCGTTAGTATTAAGAATGACCACACCAGCACCCTTATCCGGTTTGGTAATGTAAATCTCTTTATTTGCCTTCAGAAGTTTGGCCGCCTGGTAGTGGATCTTACTCTAGGCAAACTCTCGGGAATTGATAGGAGAATTAGCGAACTTATGTGCTAGTTCAGCTAATCTTGCCTTCATATAAAGAAGATCATCGTTAGACCTCGGCTCATGATGATTTAGTTGAGACTGTAATATTTCAAATTCGGCAAATATACTTTCTTTATCAATCCCAAGAGGGGAAATACCCACATCCAACCCTCTGGCAAGTACAGTTTTCTCCGTGTGAGAGAGAGTGGCATCAGAGAAGTTGAACACATGTTGATCAACATCAATCCCCGTACCATGCCTCGCTCGAATAAGCACGTCATGGTAAAGCTGGTTCTTGGAACGGGCTTTGTTGCTGCGCAAATTGTCACCAGCCGATAGATATTTTGAAAATCTTAATCTATCAAAAAAGAAAAACTGGTCCTCGCAGCAGACCGTAAACGGTTGTATTTAACAACAATTAAATCAAGGATACGAGCTAAATTATTGCATTCGTCCTTGATGAAAGCCTGCTCCAAGTTGAGAGTATTCCTGGCTTTTATTTTGGCAATGCGCCTAGAAATAAAACCAGGGGCGACATCCGAGCGTTTGCAGAGCACATCCGGGCGCTCACAAGTCCACGAGTCATCCATTGGACAGTACTTGTATGATAATAAAAAGTGCGGTGAGGCGTACTCCGATGGATGTTTTCGCATTGTACACAAGGCCTGTTCCACACACCATCTCAAGGTGTTGGAGGCAGTGAGTGTTACAATGCAAAAACCATCGCTCTGTAGGCAAAAAGAGTTGTCTCACAAATTATACTTATTTAGAGACTTCTAAAACCAAAGAAAAATAAATAAATAAAATACTTTGCCTATTATGTCCATTTATTCCTTTTCGGTTTAATGGCGTTATTCAATCTCCCTGTTTTTTTGTGTTTTTGTTTGTTTTTTAAAAATTTTTCTCTCCACATTACTCTTCCCCCGTTTTTAAGCGATATTCGCCGACGTTTCCCTTGACAATGTGTCGGTTGAAAGATACCTTGGGATTTGGTTTTGTTCTGTTAATTTTAGTCGATCTTTTTTATTCTTTTTAATAGATTTTAATCGACGATTAAATATATTATTTAATATTTCCTCTCTTTTTTTTGTGATAGTGCCTCGACTCGCTATGACTCCTTTCATCATATTTAAAACTAATATATATATATATATATATATATATATATATATATATATATATATATATATATATATATATATATATATATATATATATATTAGTATTTCATGTATCCACATGAAATTTTATGAGAAGATATCATTTTTTATGTATAAATTTTCAGTATTTACTTCAACAGT
>OY744515.1:91941019-92056019 GCA_963556195.1 Sepiola atlantica
ATGTATAAATTATATATATATATATATATTGCATATATATATATGTATAAATTATATATATATATATATTGCATATATATATATGTATAAATTATATATATATATATTGCATATATATATATGTATAAATTATATATATATATATTGCATATATATATATGTATAAATTATATATATATATATTGCATATATATATATGTATAAATTATATATATATATATTGCATATATATATATGTATAAATTATATATATATATATTGCATATATATATATATGTATAAATTATATATATATATATATATATATATATATATATATATATATAAATTGTATATATATACATATCTTGTATTCATTAATCAAGTTTTTACCTCTTTCATTTCAAACGTCTATTTTTATATATTTTATAATATTATATTATTTTATATATATAGATGTTAATTGATGTTAATTGTTAGCATGAGTCATTGTACACCAAGGACGAAATGCCCTTGTCTATATCTCATTCATGTCAGAACCTATGCTACAAAGGCTTAGAGAAAAATAATCTTTTTCTTTCTTTTTATCTTCATAATAAAGTAAAGTTGGTCTATTTCTCGTTTTTCTTTTCATCGAAAGCTTTGAATCTGACGAATCAATATTTGATTCTGACTAGCCAATTTTTCTTTTTATTGTTGTACCATGTTCTTAACAAAAAAATATAATCTGATCTTTTGAAATAAATTAAATCTCTAAAAAGATTAGAATAATATTTTACAATAAAAATAAATACAGAAATACTTTTTGAAACCGAAGACAGTAACAAAAATCTTTTCAAATAAATCAAATGCCTATAGAGATCTTGTGGTAGATTAGTTCATAGATACGTGAGATGATTGAACGTAAAAAAGATACTAGCTTGTATAAGCTAGTCTCTTTCTTTCTCTATTCATTCAGCTTTCTATTTCCTCTTCTTTCCCTCCTTCCGTCTGTTCTGAGTGAAAATGGGATACACTAAAATCAATTGCACAATCACAGCAGGCAGTCACAAAATAAAAATATCTTGAATTCACACTTACATGTGAGATAATGATTTCTTTTTTTGCGACCGCCTGCTGTGATTGTGCGAACGTCTGGGAAAGCAATTAATTTTATTGCATCCCATTTCTACTCAGAACAGACGGAAGTGTGAAAAGGGAAAGAAGGGAAAGAGCAAGCTGAACGAACGGAGAAAGAAAGAGAGTAGCTTGTATAATCTAGTATCTTGTTCACGATCGCCCATCTCGCATTAATCTACCACAATTTGAACATTTCTTTAACAACAATTAGTTCTAGTTTTATATAAGAAAAATGTGTCCTTC
Organism: Sepiola atlantica; assembly: GCA_963556195.1. Lineage (NCBI taxonomy): Eukaryota > Metazoa > Mollusca > Cephalopoda > Sepiida > Sepiolidae > Sepiola > Sepiola atlantica. The sequence goes on from OY744515.1 coordinate 91,942,361, forward strand.
AATTAAGAATTAAATGACCAAAAGTATACGATAATAACTTTCTAAATTCTATTTAATAAGAACATGGCTCACAAAAAAAATGAAGTAAGTGACACAAAAATTAAAGTAAAGAGACTCTTCAGCATTGAGCAACGTCGGGTCGGGGCACTTAGTTCAAAATATATTCATCTTTACAATTTACAATTTACAATGGAGGTGACGGTGGTTAAGTGGATATCGGCACGGACTGAAGACCTGGATGTTCCAAGTTCGAATCCAGTCGGTTCCACTTAGGATGTTGGCAACCTTCTCATGGTCCTTTCCGTAAGTACCCGATGTCTTTCCAGAAAGATTCCTAATTAGAAAAACTTCGGGGAAACTAATGCCAACACCTGAATCATCCGATTCACACGTAAGAAGAAAACAATTTTTAAAATTCGTTTTAGTTTCCCCTTATTTAGTTTTTGATTTCAATAAATATTTCATTAATCTTCAACTAGCGGGACCCGTGTAAATTAAACGAAATGATGTTTTCAATACTAATTATCTTGTTCCTAACCTATACATGTTTGAATAAAATATGAGAAGATTTAACTTGTATATTTATTTGAAAAAAAAAACAAAAAAACAATACATGAAACAATTTACAACACTTCTTTATATACAATATTTCTCGATTTGATCGATCGACTAATTCCGATTTCTACGACTAAACCTTACTTTGTAAATGCTTTAGATTAAATTAAATTCGGCTTCAATTCATGAGTAGCATACAAAGATTTGGAAGGTCGTTGTTTTTGATGTAAGCGTGACACACAAAATAACATACATGCTATCGTATTAATATGTATCTTCCCTGTCTTCCCTGTCTTCCCCTCCCTACCTCCATCCCCCCACTTCGATGTAGAAAAAAAATCTTAGAGGTTGGTTGGGTTCGAACTATAAACCAGTCGGGCCACGTCAAAAACTGATGTCAAAATCCTATGTCGCTTACCGTTGCGCCAAAAGGAAATACTTGAAAATATTACGAAAATTAGGTGACTTGAATGCTTTTCCAAATCTAAGTGTGCAGAGCTTTTGATGTAAGCGTGACACACGAACACACACGCTATCGTATTAATATATAGACAATAATAAAAGTGTCCATCCTGTTTCAATAATCACATATGTAAATTTAATTTTTATGAGTAAAGAAGAGAGACTTAATCTTAATAGTAACTGATAATAATAAAAAAAGTAAGGAAAGAATGGTCATGTATGCAAATTTATTTTTTATGAGTAAAGAAGAGAGACTTAATCTTAATAGTAACTGATAATAATAAAAAAAGAAAGGAAAGAATGGTCATGTATGCAAATTTACTTTTTATGAGCAATTAGGAGGTTTAGTCTTGTTTCAGCTTACATGAATTACCTATTTTCTGTCGATCTACTAGAGTTGTGATTCGGCGAATCATTGTAGTCAAACAGACAAAATGTAAATTCTGCGTTCTCTATCGGGCCGACGGTAGATGAATCGACGACCCCAGAATTAAGATCATTCATCTTGTCTACATTTACTCAACCCAATTTATTATTTTTCGTTTTGTTCGCGTGTTTCTCCTACATAAAACTACTACCCGTCTGTTGTTCAATTGTATTACACGCCCCAAAGAAAAGTTACACAAACCAATGCAACTGACTACACAAAGTGTGTGTCTAGCATGTCTGTGTGTAACGAGATTCACGCATAATCGCAAAGGCCGCGTCACGTGATCAACATCAACCCTTCAGTTCATGACTCTTTCCCAAACAGGCAAGATGTGATTCTGTGTTCTCTGCCGGGCTAACAGCAGAAGAATCAACAAACTCTGGGATAAAGTTTATTTCATCTTGTATACATTCACCATACTCAACCCAATTTATTATCTTTCATTTTGTTCCCGTGTTTCTCCCACATCAAACTACAATCTGTCCATGCAATGTGTTGTTCAATTGTATTACACGTCCCAACGAAAAGTTACACAAACCAATGCACTTATCCTTGTTCCTTTGTTCTCGTCTTTATCTCATCTAAAATTTGGTTTTGTAGCAGTTTGCTACGGGCCGGCACACAGCCGCCATATTGTTTAAATATCGATGACTTCTTAGCTGCACGCTGATTGGTTCAGACAATCTACTTCCTCCTTGGCTTGACCAATCAGTGGCCTTCTCTTAGGCGAATCTCGGATGACTAGCATAACTATATAAACACTTGAGCGCAATCCGCTCTTTCTCTTTTTATTCTTTGGCACAAGAAACCTCTTCTTTCTCTTTCCTTCTTTGGCACCGCCAAACACACGTCCCCCTCTCTGGGGACGCAACAGACATCTTTCCGGGCCTTTGACCCTGAGTTCAACTTCGACAAGAAGCCAAAATGGCTACTGCCGCATACACATGGACTTAATATAACACGCAAACACATAACTGCTTACATGTGAACTGACTTTCCCACCGGTGTAAAGACACTCATACTTATATACACACATGGACGCGTCCTGACACTGTACAAACATTCAATATTATAAACTATTCTCACTTCCCTACTCATGGGGAATTAAAGTAATGGACTTCCTTTACTTTTGTCTTCGTCCATACTTATGGACATACTGACCTTTTTCCTTTTTGTTCACGTACTAACGAGGAAGACTCAATAAAGTTGTTTTATGTATTAGAAATTAACTTTGTCTCATTTTCTATAGTTTTTCACAGCTAAAGTCTAAAGTCTTAATAATAACTGATAATAATTATAAAAATAAAAGGAAAGACTTTCTTTCACTTTTAATATAGAGACAAAAATATTCTCTTATTATTTTTAGTAGTAGTGGTGGTAGTAGTAACATAATTAATATTATTATTATTATTAGTAGTAGTAGTAGTGGTAGTAATGTTGGTAGTAGTAACAACATTATTATTGTTATTAGTAGTAGTAGTAGTAACATTATTATTATTAGTAGTAGTGGTGGTAGTAGTAACATTATTAGTAGTAGTGGTGGTAGTAGTAACGACATTAGTATTAGTAGTAGTAGTGGTAACAACATTGTTAGTAGTAGTAGTAGTAACGTCATTGTTATTATTATTAGTAGTAGTAACAACATTATTATTATTATAAGTAGTAGTAACAACATTGTTAGTAGTAGTGGTGGTATTAGTAGTAGTGGTAACAACATTATTAGTAGTAGTAGTAACAACATTATTATTATTAGTAGTAGTAGTGGTAACAACATTATTAGTATTAGTAGTAGTGGTAACAACATTATTATTATTAGTAGTAACAACATTATTATTATTAGTAGTAGTAGTAGTGGTAACCACATTATTATTATTAGTAGTAGTAGTAGTAACAACATTATCATTATTAGTAGTAGTAGTGGTAACAACATTATTATTATTAGTAGTAGTGGTAACAACATTATTATCATTAGTAGTAGTACGTTGAAAATTTAAATTGCAAAGCGATAGCAAGCGAGCTCGTAGTAAATAATAATAAAAATTCAATGTGTATTTATCAAAGTTACGTAGAGACGAGAAAAACACACACACGCACAGCACATTTTCTGATAGTTTTAATATAGGGATTAAATAAAATTCATCTTAGGGATTTTTTCCAAATTTAACATTACGATTTTTTATTACAATGATTGCATTCTTAGAATGCAATCATTGTAATGCCATTCTATTTAAGTCGCATTTCCTCAACTTAAGAGGGGGGGGGGCAACATTATTTTGATTTTTCGCAATACAAGAATTGATAGAATAGTGGCGCGATCGAAAAATACTGTTTTTCTTTGGTTTAGGTGCACACATGAACCATAATACTTGACGCCTGACTAGGTACGAAAATGAGTTTCGAATTAATAGTTTAAAGGCTTAAAAATCACTTTTAAGTGTCGAATGTTACGACGTAAACACCGTTTTCCCCATACCACCACCCACTTCCATAAAAAATTCGTTTATTTACAAAAGGAAAACCATAGATCGTACGTGTACCCCTCTCCCATACGTATCAGGTCCTCTCAACTGGGGTCCATATGGCTCCATCCTGGTGACCCATGCGGCGTTACTGACCTACTCTAGAAACTACATTGTGTGTGTGTGTGTGTGAGAGAGAGAGAGAGAGAGAGAGAGAGAGAGAGAGAGAGAGAGAGAGAGAGAGAGAGATCTTACTTTGTATTTGTTTTGAATAATTTATTTATTTTGTTTAGCGGAGATTGTTATACACAAATGGACTTTCGTCTATAAACATTCCAGAAACGATTTCTTCATAATCCACCAATGTTAAAGGATTTAGAATCACTTTTGCGTGTCGATTACGACAATCTTTTTCCAATTATTGTAGATTAATTTTTTTTAATGGTGCTCACGATGATCGTGTGAAATTCGAAAGTGATTTTGAAGCAATTGAATTATAATTTCTGGTTAGAATTAACATTTATAGGTGAAAGTCGAGTATAACGGTTCATGTGTGCCCCATAACATGTGGGCCCCTAAACATGTGTGTCCCTAAAAATGTTTTTTCCTAAACATGTGCCCCTAAACCAAACATAAACAGTATTTTTCGGCCGTCCTACTATTATACGAACAAAACAATAAAAATATTATTTTTTTAAGTAGTGTCTATAACAAACATAAACATTGAAAAAGCGAAACGCAAAACTTCTAAAAACAGTTTTGCGTTTCGCTTTTTAACGCTAAAATGACTGCAACTGCTAAAAACTACATTTCCTTTGACATCGCAACTTGTCATCTTCCGACTTTGTTTTCGGTGTTTAAAACTGAAAATATTTACTCCAATAACTTCAAGTCACATCATTACAAAGAGATGATCCTGATTATTAACCCGAGAAGAAATAAAACTCCTTCAAACGAAAATAAATCAAACGTAAATATAAATATTCCGACATACCTGACCGTTACAGTTGCGATAGGCATCGTGTAGCAGACGATGAATCTACACGCCCACCGTTGCCATTCTCTCCTCAGCGAACCTTCTTTCAAGTCTCGCGGCAACGTGATTTGCGTACAAACTTAATTTTTACACATTTTTATTTTAATGTCTTTTAAATTATTATAAATACATTTTTAATTGTTTTATTATTTTTTAAATTATTTTATTGTAGTATTAATAAAAAAAAGATTTTGTTTGTTTTTAAATCGCTTGACCTCATCAGTTCCCATCAACCTCGGTACAATCAAAGTCACATCAGGTAAAATGGCGTCGCGTAAACTGGCTGCCGGAGGTGAGTTATATCAAAATAACAATAATGCTTTATTAATTGTATTTGATACCCTTAAAAGGAGTTTGAAATGTAAAAACAAATACTTAGTATATATACATATATGTTAAATCATCTCTTATTTTCAAAATACTACAATACATGTGTTCATTTCATAGTTTGTTTTCCAAGGACATCGAAAGAAAGTGCATTATTATTGTCTCGTTTAACCTTTTTTTTTTTAAAGAGTTATTAACGTCTGTTTGTATTTTAAAAAAAATTAAATTAAAACTTATGTCTCGGAATTCTTTAGATGAGAATTGACACTCTATATTTGTAAAAAAATTATTTTCATCTTTTCAAAACGCTTCGGCCGATTAAATAAATAAAAGGTTCAGTTTGAAATTCTGTCCACGTTCCCAAGTTCAAAAAAGATGGACTTGAAGAAGATCGGAGGTTACCACGGTCGAAACGTTGAAACTAAAATGAGAACAGAGTTCGTATAATACAAAAGTTGGTACTTCTATGCAATACGAATCAAACTGTTGTTGTCTAATCGTCACCCTAAATTAAGTTTTAGGTTTTGTTCGGCAAAAGTTCGTTTAGTTTGGTTCATCTTGTGTAGAAGCACCCAAAAGGTTTATAATAAGGTAGTTTCATAGTTGTTGTTTTTTTTTTTTACCGTAAATTTAATTTTAGCTAGTGTAATGTGTGTTTTTTAGTATCTCACACAAGAACAGGGTCCAAAAAATAAATATACAACAAATAAATGTGACCGTAAGCCCATAAAACGGTAACTGTTTCGTGTTTTTCCATAGTGCGTTTTTCACAACTTTTTACTGACCATTTTTTTTTCTTTTTTCGGTGTACATTTACCTATTAGGCTGCTAGAGAATTCCGGGGTTTTGGGAAATTATTTTCAAATATTTTACATTTTAGGAGGGGGGATCAGTTTCACAAAAAATCAATATGGTCGCTCCTAGTGCATTCGTTAGTAATCCCCCCCCCCCCAATTCGGCCATGTTTTTTTCCCAACTTACGGTGACAAAACTATTGATTTCTAATAAATAGCATTTCAAACGGGTTTAAAATACAAACAAATAGCACATGCAAGTTTGAAACTAACTTTTACAGCTTACAGTTACTTTTATTTGTTGTAAATTTGTTTTTTTAGCGGTTTTACTCTGCTGAGTCTCGTAAAAGATGCCCGTTTCAATGGCTTTTTATTAGATATCAAAATTTCTCTTAATTTTACGTTCACGGAAAGTTGGAAAGACAAGATGCCGACATTTTTTTCTCAGTCTAGTACTTTTAATTAAGTAACCGAAACTAAAATATGTTGTAAATTACATTAAAAGTCACCCCGGCTCTTGTATAGATCGGGTACATGGCGAAATTTATTTTAGAAGAGTTCCAATGGTGTAAGGGGCAGATAACTCTATTTTTTAGTACGCAATGTCTCCGAAAATCCATTTCTTAAATAAGAAATCATGCAAATTCAATTAATAGAACATTTTCGAAGAAATAACAATTTGAGAAAATCAACAGTATATTGATAGAACATTTATTGAAGAAAATAGAATTTGGGAAAATCAACAGTATATTTTTTCATTTCAAAACCAGCAAAACGAACAGTCCTATTGTTTTGATTAACAAATTTTTGATTTTTTTTTTATAGTTTAAAATATTAAATTATCGCAAATATTTTTTTATTATTGGGATTAATGTGACGGCATCTCTGGACGGGACTGTCACTAAAAAATACGATTTAGTGTCCTTTTCATAGTCACCAAAAACTCAAAGTTGTCGTGGAATAAGGCCGGTACTATATTTACGGCGTGAAATTATATACTTAAAAAAAAACAGAGTTGTCTGCCCCCTTCTTACACCATTGGAACTCTTCTAAAAATAAATTTCGGCTGTGTACACGATCTATACAAGAGCCTCCAGTTTAAATTTAGGTGTTTGTTTTATTTTTATCGATAGACTTTTTAATTTCTGCGCTTCTGTTTGTTGGCGCACAGCCAGGGGGGGGGGGGGGGTCTGTGTTATGCAGTTTTACCCCATTACTTTACTCACAACCGGTATTCACGGCAAATAAACATAGTTTGTATTAAACTTTTTAAACGCAAATAGGTCACAAATAAATTGTTTTTGACTAATTTCTCAACTGTATTCCTTATAACATATCGTCAATAGTAACGTTTACCAGAAAAAAGAACCAACTGTTTAAAAAGTAACGTCTGTTTTCCCTCTTTTGTGTTTCCTGGGATAACAATACTCAGTTTGTGACATGTAAATAAAAACGCTTAAAAGTTATCTTTAATGAGACTTTATCAAAAATTTCATTGACATTGTGACATTTACAAAAATAGTCGCATTTTCTTTCATGCAGCAATAAAACAGTTATCTCCCTTGGCAAAGACTCCGAAATACTAGCTACCATTTTCAGTGTTTCTCTCTCATCTAATGCATGTACGTTGTGCACTACACACTCATATTTCTCACATTGAGAATGGTAGACATAGGATAACTTCTATTTGCGGTTTTCAACCCGCAATCCTTTTGATGACGTGAGATGTCCTCCTCTTCCTCCCACATACAGCACCTGGTATTTCCAAATGGTCACCCATATAGTATTGACCAGGCTCAACAGCGTTTAACTTCGGTGACCTAACGAGAACCCGTGTGCCAACGTGAGTGTTTCTGTTTACATGAGGCAAAGTCAAATTGAAGTCGTAATCGTCAAGAGAAGATAACTCTATTCAACTACGAAATGCCCCCCCCCCCCTCCAATTTTGATGGCAATTATGGAATAAATATCGATTGAAAATAGATTTTAGAACCGTTCTTGTGGGGATATAATTGTAAATAGGGGCTACACCCACCCCCACCAATAAATTACACTTCTTGTATTATCTTTTATGATACTTGTGCATTTTAAAGACCGGGTTATTTTTTAGATAAGATTTTCAAGTTTAATTCAATTTTTACGATATAGTTGTAAATAGGGGCTACCCTCGCCCCCAATAATATTAAGCAATAAATATTTTAAAATATTTACTGTTTTAAAGCAAATAAAATCGATTTTTCTAAGTGTTCGTTAGGGACCTCCAAAGCGCACCACAAAATCGATGACGTCATCATTATTTGCGTACTTTACTTAAATGCGATTTTATTTCTTTATTTTTAAATCTCCCAAAAATGAAGTTATATATATATATATATATATATTATGACATGCTGAACTTTTTTGAGTTAAAATCGTATTAATAGAAAAAATACACTTTAAATTAGTAAACAGGCTTATTACATAACAAATATGACGTCATGTAGTATTCAAGCAGAAAACTAGCATATTGACCCTCGGCCCCGTAGATAAAATAGGAGTGTGTCTTATATCTCAAGATAAAGAATGGGTTTCTTTTCCTAGTTCGATAATTTTACCTTTAAAACAACTTCCTAAGCACTGATTTTTTCTCTCTCTCTTTTTTTTTTCTCTTCTTCAATAGTTTTCGACAACAACATGTCGAGTTACCCTTTCTCACGTTTGCTCTCGCTTTCTCTTCGTTTCGTCTTCTTCAACTGACGTTCTAAAGACACTGGTTGATTGGTATCTCTTTCTTCTTCTTCCTCTTCTTCATCTTCTTTTTCTTTCTCTTTTCATAACATTCCTCGCATTCCTTTTTCTCCCCGTTTTGTTGTTCTCTGCACGTGACATTTTCTTCCAATCGCATTCTCTGTATAAATTTGAAAACTTTTCCGTTTTGAAATAAAGTTTATTAACTGATCGAAAATGGTCGTATCTACGGCCGAAATATCTCGGTGGAACTTTACAAGATGAGTTTTTGAGTTTATTTTTGTTAGTTGTTGAATTGCTTATTCTTTATTCCATTTTTATTTTTACATATATATATATATATATATATCTTGAGATATAAGACAAACTCCTATTTTATCTACGGGGCCGAGGGTCAATATGCTAGTTTTCTGCTTGAATACTACATGACGTCATATTTGTTATGTAATAAGCCTGTTTACTAATTTAAAGTGTATTTTTTCTATTAATACGATTTTAACTCAAAAAAGTTCAGCATGTCATAATCTTTAAAAAGCAAAACAATTTTTATTGTCTATATCGTATTTTCGAAAAATCTTAATCTGCCTCTAATCTTGACTTTTACTTTTTTTTTTTTGTAAATTGTTTTGTTTTTTGTAGCTATTGTATTTTTTTGCATTTTATTGGTCCTACGTCTTCATGATATTTGTTTTTCTAAAAAATAAAATTTTTAAAAAAGTTGTATCTGACTGTTGGAAGATGAACCATTTTAGATACAACAAACCATGTGGAAACCAAAAATAAATTTAAAAAAACAATTGTAAATTTAATACTAATTACAACAAAAATGTATAAAAGATAAAATAAAACAATCAGATGGCTAAAAATTAAAAGAACAATCGAAACAATAAAATGCAAAAACTACAATGATTGTGAAAAACAATAAAAAGAAACGGTTTACAAAAACGAATAAAAAGAAACGGTTTACAAAAACGAATAAAAAGAAACGGTTTACAAAAACGAATAAAAAGAAACGGTTTACAAAAACAATGCTATGCAACAATGTTTATAAATCAGTGAGTGTCTTTGCATTTTCTATTTTAAGAATGCAAGTTGTCGTAATTTGTTAGCGTGCCAACATTGGCAGCCATCACGGCTTATCTTCACAAACTACTTAGTTTGTAAGTATTTTTGTTTTATTTTAAGTTTTCAAAAATCATTTTTCTCACGTTTCAATGCACTCATGCTACGAGACACCATCCTTTAGTGTCTTCGATCTCTCTGTACAAGGGTTTGTCAGGACAACCTGACATGAGGATACTTCACCCTACAAGTAAATTTTGACCAAATATTCAAAATAACATGCTACTTCAAGCTCAAATAAGATCCCCTCGGCACTGCTATACACTGGCTAACACGAGGAATGGTGCACCTTCTCCTAGTGATGTTACCTCAAATAACAGCATTTAGCTGAATAATCCACTAGACCAGATGAATTATTGTCCTGGAATCCAGCAAAATATCAAGGTTTTATGTACGACATGAAAAGAGACTGGAATCTTAGGAAGATCTCCATCATTCCAGTAATTATAGGAGCAACTGAGCTTATGAAAAAAGAATTTAAAAAACTATCTGGCGAATACACCCGGTTAATCAAGTGCAACAGAGATACAAACAATTGCACTTAAAGGGACGGTTAGAATCTTAAAAAGATCTCTCGGTTGGAATCTCTGAAATAGCAAGTGAATGTCTAGCATCCGGTAGGATACCTCATCCCCAGCAAAAACAGAAAGAAAAGAAAATTGTAAAAAAAATAAAGTCATCTTTTCCACTCCTGTTTTAATTTTATTTTTGACAACTTTGATGTATCCATCATACACAAAAAAGCAAAACATTTTTATCTAAATTTTGTTTGACACAATATTTTAATTTTATCTTTAAAAGGTACAGTACAGATTTCAACTTTAATTTTCTATTTGGATTAACATTTTTCACTTGTGGCCTTTTCAAGTGAAGGTGAGGGATTATGCTGTTTTTGTCATGGTCTTCTGTGTTTATCTCGTGCAGCGGGTTTCTCCCTCCACCCTAAACGGTCAAAGGTCAGGATGAAGTCAGAGAGAGTTTGGGTTTAATGTTGAAACAATTTTTTCTTATGTACTCTCTTCAACATCTGCTAAACACTATATTTTGAGATTCCTATCTTACGAGCCAATTGTCGTATGACTTTTCTCTGGGGATCGGAGTTTTTCACCAATCGTTCTTCTCTTTCCGGCTGGCGGATGTTCGCCGTCTTCCAGAGCGTGGCTTCTAGATGTCATGAACAATTCCATCTGCTTCAAATTTAAATCTGATGCAAGCAATAGTGCGTTACCTTCGTGGATTCCTGTGAAACTGTTATAAATTTATTTTTGCACTTTCGTGATGTTTTTGTACTTCCGGTAGAACTTTATTCTAAACTTTATTATAAATTTTCTTTCTTGAAAAGTTAGTCGTATGTCTTATTTATGGTTACTGTCAACTGAGGCTACTTTGATAATCCTATGTAAACCTGTATTTTAGTTTTTTAACTAATCAATCTTGATTTGTTTGACCCCCTAAAACTTGGCTGTAACATGTATCGTTCAACTGTAAAATATTTTATGTTTTCCGCTAATGCAAAGCGAGTGCAAGAAGTCCTTGGAAATGTGGTTGCCAGTATACTTGAGGACTATATTTTGCCAAGGGAGAAAACATCACAAAAATGTGGATCAAAGAACTCCGGGAACAGCCGTTTCATCACACAATCTTGCTGATTTGCGTCCATCTACGTCTTGTGTGAGAAAACCCAAAAGTGCTTCACTAGAATCTGAAGAGGAACAGGAAGTTTACACCATTTTCGACCGCTGGGATCCTCCTAGTGATGGGAAGGATGTGACGAATACAATCTACGCTATCATAATATGTACCTTAGTGAAAATGGTGGGTTGAGTGCTACTGATTATCTCAGCTGTGTTTAGTAATCTTTTTCTCTCCGAGGAATGTTTGTGTCTTGTTACTTTTTTTTTTTTTTGTATGGCGAGCCAACTATGATAATTTTTGGACATTAAGGGAAAAAAAATGTATATAAAGCTGATATTAAAAAAAATATATATTTTTTTTTTTTTTGCATGAGAGCAATACTATAGGAACAAATTCCCCAAAACCTATCATAGTAGCCTCGGTTGATACACTTAAAACATATGATTAATGGACAGTCAAAGATTGAGCTTTTTTCTTATTTTGTTAACTCTAACCCTTATACCCTGACCCCTAAACCCTAGCCCTCTATACCCCTAAACCCTAACACCCTGTATCTATATATATTGGTAACAGCAGCTGAGCTGTTGAAGACAACGGTTTCTAATCAGAAGGCAAAGCGCTTCGACGAAAAGGTGTCAGGTTTGAAGTCTGTTTTGTTATTGGGACTCTTAGCACTTACAGCACCTTTTGACTAATGCCATAAAATCATACGAGTTGATCCAAGACTTTTTTGTTTTTAAACTATTTCACCCCAAACAAGGCAGGCCGCCATTGTAGATGTAAAGGGTTACTGAGAATTTGGGTGTCACCCCAAGTTGGAAGTGTAGCTAGATGTCTGTTTACATTAGTTTTAAACCTCTGCATATCGGTATAGTCAGGGGGAGCAGGGAGGGAGTTCCAGGGGCCGGCAGCACGAGGAAAGAAGCTGCTGGAGTAGAAGGCTCTCCGGCATCTGGGGACCTCTACAGTGAATGGATGGGATTTTGCTGATTGTCAAGTTGGTCTAGTGTATTTACGTCGAGGGGGCACCAGAACAGGAAGTTCATTGGAGCACAATCCATTGAAGTATTTGTAAAACAAGCACAAGGATGCAACATTGCGGTGATGGGGCTGGAGCTTGGTGGATAGTGAGGGACCTATTAAGTTGGCGACTCTATTTTGGACCTTGTCTAAGAGAGAGAGACTAGTGGATGATGCACCAGTCCAGATGTGACAACAATACTTCATGCATGGGTGGATGGTGGCTTTGTAGAGATACAGGATAATGTCAGGTGTGATGAGTTTACTAGTACGGTAGAGGGAGCCCATCTTCTTTGCTGCAGCCTTGGCAATGTCTTCAATGTGTTTGTTCCAATTCATGTTACCTGTGAGTGAAGATACGACAAAACTGTTTGGAAGTCGTTGGATGGCATGCAATGTTTTGGGACATTAACCACCGGTGTTATTATACAACTTTTTTAACTTAGTATCAAAAGTAGTTCTGTTTTTTTGTTGGTTTATACTAGTATCATATTGAAGTTATAATTCTAATATCATAACAACCTTAATTTCGACTACCCTTTATATTGAAGCAATCCGTCTCTTTCTTGGTCCACATCGCATAAGATGCTTGGTTAAAACCGAAGGGAAGTCATTCAATCTTTTCACTTATTCTATTAATCTTACAGAAAACCTTTTTATTTATTTTTGTAATGCGCAGGTTTATTTGTTTTTACTGCTTTAAAATCATTTCATTCATAATTCTACTTGACAGGTTTCAAAATGTTATTACATGTCTAATTTCAGGTTGATTTAAAACTATTTTTTTATTTAAAATTTTTAATCAGGTTTTGTCTGGTTCAATTGCTTGTTGCTTTCAAACTTTGATTTTGTAAATTTAATTCCATTGAAAAAATGTACAAAAATATTAAAATACAAAAAGCTCTATTTAAAAAAAATATTAAAATTGTTTTATCTTTAAATTAAAACAATTTTTTAATAGTAATTATTTATCCAATCGAAAACAGGTGATTCATATTAAAGTTCATAAAAGTTTGTTTGCTGTTTTTAAAATTGGAATTCAGAATTTTATTTGCTAAGTTTTGAAGCATATCTCTATTACAAAATGCTTTGACCCCTAACCCTCACCTGGAGAAGATGCACCTGCATTTTTCCATGGATTTGTTAATGGTTGCAATCGTCCAGTGGCACGTTCGTGAAATACATTCAACACACAACATTGTAGCAGTCACTATTTTATTTTTACATACTAACAAGATGAGGGGAAGACGAGTTAAAGCTAAAATTTAAGTATTACCACTGACGTATAACCAGCTACTATGATAGGGCAACCTGGATGGAAAGTTGAGCAGCAAGATGTTTGTTCACATTACATTTAAATTTCTGCATGTTGATACTGTCAGTGAAACAGGGGGTAAGAATGGAATTTCAAAGGCAAGCGGTCCAAGAAAAGAATCTATCAGTAAAAAAAAAAAGAAAAAAAGAAAAAAAAGTCTTCTGGCATCTCGAGACTTTTTACGCTAGAATAGTTAGCATTAAATAAATAAATAAAAAATGCTAATTTTATTGTTTACCCAAGCAAATAAAAAAACAAAACACCCCAAAAACTACAATAATTAAACCATTAAAACCACATCTATTCTGATTCAGCTATTTCTCTAATTAAAATAAAAAATGTTCAGTGTTTGTTTTATCCATAAACTTTTGAGAATCGCACATATATTAAGAAAGAAAACATATCCAATGTAAGAGGTTGTTTACATTTTCTTATGATGAAAATCTAAACAATTTGTATTGAAAAAGAAAACAATTAATATGGGATGGGACTTGTATCGACACTTTTGCGCCCTCGTCAGTGATAGAATCGGCAACAAACCCTGAACATGCAGCAGCGTCAGCAGAGAGCTGCAAGCAGTCAAAATATACCAATCTTCTCGACAGATTTGTATTTCAACCGATCGCTGTGGAGTGATTGGCTCTGCCACACGCGGCTTCCTCGGCAGCCTTGGTCTATTAATGACGCGCAACACTGGAGACAATCGCGAATTGTCTTGGCTTTATGAGCGCCTCTCTATCGCCATTATTCGTGGAAACGCCTTGAGTTTGCTCTCGGCCTGCCAAGCCAGTCAGACATTCGAAGACTCTGGACTGTGATGCAATTATATATAAGGAATCAGGATTTCTCGATATTGAACTAAACAATGTCCAAGCGACGAATAAGGGATTTACTAAGTATTTATTGAATTATTAATCTTATAGTTTACTTTTTTACCTAATGGATCAGTGTAATGTATTTGTTTCTTATTTTTTATTTGTGGTTGAATAAAACTTCCAAATAAAAAAAATTAAAAATATCTTTTTGATTTTGAATGAAATTTTAAAAATGACTAAAAAAATTTATATTTACCTCCCCAAATGGCATTTTAGTATTTCCAATAATTTAATTTTGAACAGAAACTTAGAGGTAGAAATTATTTTAATTTATCTTGATATAATAAATCTAAGTCAATATTTTGAAATTTTTTTTACACATTTTTTTTATTATCAAATAAAAATGTGTATAATTACTTTTCTGTTATGGAGATAAAGCACTCTCGGATGTCCCAACTCTTGTTACTTCTAAAAAATTGCCCTAAACTCTCACCTATTTATCATTCATCGTGTCTATCAATAACTTTATCTCTCGCTAGCTCATTCTCAAGCATCTGGATGAATCTTGTTATTGAAACAACGAAGAACCAAAATAATTTCCAGGTAGATTCGTTAAATATTTCATAAAATATGTTAGATAAAAGTGAAAATCACTGAACCGATCCAAATTGTAGACAAACATGCTCAGTACTATGATAGCAGAGCTGGTATTGCTGTATGATGTCTCTCGTATGAGAAGTGGCATTGTTCTGGGCAACTGGATTCATCATTTTTCTTTTTCTGGACGACTTTTAGAAATTGACTTCCATGAATGAATTATTGTTTTTTTTTGTTGTTTTTTTGTTCAAAATTATTGCCTTTCCATTTTAGCTCCTGCCTGGAAAGTAACCATTCAAAAATGGCTTTACAACAGATCCTACTTTCCACAACTTGGTAAGTAAAATTCCATGTTTAGAAATTTTGTTTTCGAAATTTTCAAGATGAAGATTGTTAATTTAGATTATTTAGACTATTGTTCTCATCTTGGATGCTATTCGCACATGAAAAAATTTAAATTGCTTAAAATATCTCAATGATGGCATATATAGAAAGAGCTTGATGATCTTAGAAAGAATCTTTAAAAAAATTTTTAATCTGACTAAAAATAAGGAAGTTATGACTATTTTTGTGTCTCACACGACTGGATATTTTCCCCTCTTTAAGACCATATGCGTTTCGTCATATTTTTTACACTAATTTTTCAGTAAAAATGTTATATCTTTGTTAAAACACAAGATTAAGCAATGAAATTTACCATATAAGTGTATTTTTGTACAAGGAATCAGAACGTGCCACTGAAAATCTCCAGAAATTAATGGTTTCCAAGTAATCTGCACTAAGTGCACATAAATATGCTGCAATACCTTAAAAATAACCATGTATCCATTAAAAGAAAGAAGTTAGAAAACTTAAAGTTGAATTGTAATACATTTTATGTACAAGAAACTAAAATCTAATACTAGGACTGTTTAAAAATGAACATATTGCAAGATTTCTTTGGCATTATTGTAGATTAACACTTTCTGCTAACTCACCCCCTTACCTCCCCAAAATATGAGATTCTACTTTTTTTATTTAGGCAATTACATGTTAACACCCTGAAAAACTTGGCAGAAAGTAAGAAACAAAAACAATTATTTTAGAATTTAAAGTGGGGATCAGTTTCACATAAAATAATCCCCCATTTCAAGGCCATTCTAGCGTTTTAGGACATTAATTATTTTTTTCTATGAAAGATAAATCCTGTGCGTTTTTCTTGTTTTTTTTTTTTTAGACGATTATGAGGGTCTTTGTGGGAGGAGGGGGGCTTACCACTTGAACTTCAGGTTAGTGGTAAGGCTAGGGGCAATTAAGTGTGAACACCCTGAAAACTTATCAGAAAGAAAAAAAACAATTCATTTAGAATTTCGATATATTTAATGTAGAATAATTCACCATTTCCGGGCCATTCTAGCGTTTTAGGGCATTAATCAATTTTCTTATATGGCAAATAAATCCTGTGCGTTTTTTTTGTTGTTTTTTTTTAGATGATTATGTGTGGTTTTAATGGGCTTTTTTGTAGGATTAGGGCTTCCTACTCGGACTTAGGGTTAGTGATAAGGTTAAGGAAGGGGTTTTGTTTTGGATGGAGGTTGCCATTCGGACTTAGTGTTAGGGTTAAGGGAGTTTTTTAGGGGTGGCTTGCCACTCATATTTAAGGTTAATGGTACGATACGTTCAAGAAGGCATTTTTAGGAGGTGGGCTTGTTAGTCGTACCTAGAGTTAATGGTAGAGTAATTATTTATTTTATAAATTTCACTAAAAGGCAAGAATGGCCGGGAAATCGGAGATCATTTATTATTTTTTGTTTTTTCGCCAAGACTTTAAGACGTAATCGCCTAAAAAAAGTAGAATCTTAATTTTTTTTTAAATTGGCGACTAGAAAGTCATTACTACTAGAAGTTCGAAAGTTGAGTGAAAACCAGTATTTTTTATAAAAGAACCAAATAGGATTAACTTTTTTAAGCACAAGAATTTTAGTCTTATTTTTACAAAGCTTTACAAGACTAGTTAGCTGCTGCTGATTGATTGTTATATCAGCAATACTAGCAGCCATTGTTGACTTTCACTCAAAAAAAGGACACTATTTTTTCGGATAAGGTAATTTAAAATTACTACTACGGAAAGACAAAACAACATACAATTATAATTTTAATGCATAAAAAAAGATAATAGATTAATTTATTTACTAGTTGGGTACGAAAAATGTAACAACATTTTCTATATTCATATTTCAAATTTTGAAAATTCGTTCTAGAATGAAAATAAACAAAAATCGCCTCGTGTTTATAGCTGCTATTACTGCTGCTACTACAATCAGTTTTTCAAACTATAAATCGAAAACGCTTTTTGGTGCTTATGCAGATGAGCGGACCATTAGAAAATCATTTTTTATAAAAACAATATTATATACTTATTCAGTGTTATCTTCTTACTCACTGTGCAAAAAAGTAGAAAAAATTATCCACCAGAACTTTAATTACAAGTATTTTTCCATTCTGTGTATCGTAATAGCGATTCGTTCTCATAGACGCCATGTTGTTTTTCATTATCATTTCGCAAGTTGATTATCTCCCCTGCGAAATCTTCTTTAGAAACGAACGAATCGCTGTTACGATACGCAGAATGGAAAAATACTTTTAATTAAAGTTCTAGTGGATAATTTTTTCTACTTTTTTGTACAGTGAGTAAGATTATAATGCTTAATAAGTATATATTAATTTTTTTAAAAACAAATGAATTTTTAATGGTCCACTCATCTGCATAAGCACCCGCTTTTTTTTTTCCGGATAGGGTCATGAAATATCATGACTACCAAAAGAGAACACATATATACAATTATAATTTTAATGCATAAAAAAGTAAAATGATTGATTTACTTACTAATTGGGCGACGGAAATGTATTTTTCAAAAATGTTCAACTGACGTCGAGTTGAAGGTTTATTTTTAAAATTTAAAAAAAATGAATGAGCCGAATTACTTCGTACACTAACAAACATTAAAAGTGATGTTTCTCCTGACTAGTTTCCAAATTTCAGGACCGAAATTCCACACACAGCAATGATACGAGACTTTTAAACGAAGGGGGGGTTAAAAATAAAATTGACGTAAATTGCCGAAAATAGCGTTAACATTTTTTGCCTTTATTTGCTCAAAACTCTTAAAAATATATAATGTATATTATTATTCATGAATGCACCTGAAAGGATATTCATTTCCTAACAAAATGATGGTATTTTGAGCACTTAAAGTGCTTTAGTTTTTAAGATATGACTATTTTAATAGAACTACCCTCAAATCTGTGATTATCCAAACAGTTTTCTGGTCGATGTGTATTGCTAGTTTCAGCTGATGTAACCTCTGACCTTCTTGTTGAACTCTAGAATTTGTATCAGATTTCAAACTGAACCCTTTATTAAATCTACGGGCGTAGATTGTTCTCGTTCTGTCAGCCATGACCAGGTAGAAGTCTTAAGTAATCTTTGTTATTCTTAATTAATATCGTCTGTAGTGAGTATTGAAACTTCAACCTCCAAAAGACTGTCACTTAGAAATGATTATTACTTAACAACTTTATCCGTTGCGCCACGTGTCTATTAAGTGACAGTCTTCTCAAGGTTGAAGGTTCAATCTTCATTAGTGATACTAAGAATAAAATAAAAATTGCTTAAGAATTCTACCTGGTCATGGCTGACGGAATAAGAACAATCTACCCCCATGAATTAAATAACGGGTTCGGTTGAAAATTCCGTTGAGATTCCTGAGTTTGACAAGACGCGTCTGATGAAGGTTGAAGATCACCTTGGCTGAAATGTTGTGAGAATAGTTTGAATAATACAAATGTTTGGAAATGTAAAATATTTCATACGAGTAGACAGACCTGATGTTGCCCGGGTGCAAAATATGAAAAATATTTCTTAAATTTTTGCAACTAGGCAATAAATTAAATTCCTTAAAATTCACTACAATCCATAAAAAATATTTAATTTTCATTTTTGTATATTTAAAAAATATATCATCTTTAAAAATTTCTGAAAACATTAAACATTTTGACATTTATATTTTTGCTAGCCTGGTTGGATAATACCAAGAATGAACATGTACTAGACTGACCCCCCGAGGGAGGGGGTAATGACTGAGATAATATCATGACAACAGAATAGATAGTACACTACCCCCTTCCCCCTTGAAAAAAAAATAAAGGAGGTAATAGCTGGGAGTATTCCCCCCCCCCCCCCATAAAAGAAGGTAATGTCTGTGAGTATGATCTCATGACAACAGAGCAGATATAACATTATTCCCGCCCTTCAAAGGAAGATGTAATACCTGGGATGATTAACCCCACCCCCATAAAAACGGAGGAGGTAAATCCTGGAAGGATAATCTTATGACAACAAAACAGATACTACAAAAGATAATACAATAAAAGATTAAATCAGTTTTTTTTATATTCGTTTCAAAATGCCTAGTCATAAAACATTTTTTATGGTTCCTTGGCCTTTTGGTTAAGATCAAAGTGTATCTTGGTGGCTTAGATAGGTACATTGGAAAAGTCAAGCAGCCGAATGGGCATACCTCGGAATTGACTCTGGATTTTTAGAGCATTTTGAGGAGTGCTTCACCACCCAACTTCCCAACCTCCCAGTCTAGGAGTTTGGCAACTATTTGGCTGACTCTCTTCGACTCGATGTGTTAGAGCAGTTGGTTGCTTTCGACAGGATCGGCCATTGCTTCTTGGCATCTTTTTTAGAGACCACAGGTTTTAAACCAGACATCCGCAATTGGATATCCATTCTGTATCGCTCGCCGTATTCGTAATCTTTCGTTATGTCCCTGTTGGTACATCAGGGCTGACCGCTGTCGCCCCTGCTCTACATCCTTGCGTTGGAGCTGCTACTGTGCAAGCTAAGGAGCGGGGAGGCAAGTTCGGTCCCACGTGGAATCGATTTGTCTGTCGGGATGCGAGCCAGGGTTTCCGCATTTGCCGATGACATCACCGTCTTTGTATTGTGCTTCTGAGACATCAAGAGGGTGAAAAAGGCACTTACACGTTACAAAACGATCACAGGGGCCAAAATCAAGCGCAGCAAGTTAACCGGCCTGCAGCAGTAACACCACCCTTCCGGCTCCTTTCTGCTAGATAGATGGCCCGGTTCGAATCCTTAGCATGTCGTTTGGATCAGACCTCTAGCGCGAGGAATTGGTCGGAGGTACGGTCAAAGCGTCGATTAACACTTGGCTTTGACGGAAACTCTCTTTAAAGGATAGAGCTGGGGCATGCACCACTTACGTCTTTCTATATTATCCTTTACTGATTGGCCATACTTCCCCTGCCTGTGAACCACCTAAAGGTCCTTTGGGATCGGAAGAGACAATGGGGTTGCAGACAGGTCTGTATTCAACATCCGTGTGAGGGAAGCTTGGGGATGCTCGACTTGACATGTCATCAAAATGCTAAGAGACTGGCTTTCTTGAGTTGAACATTGACAGAGGAATCCATGTGGAACCCTGCGGTAGATAGCGCCTTTGCCGGCCTCATTCTCTGCCATTCGGTTGAGGGCCGTCGTAGGCCAAAGGGCGAATTGCAGTTCTTTAGAAAGTGCTGAGCAGCACTCGAAAAGCTTTCTCGGTCTTCTAGAAAGGAACTCCACAGGGAATAAGTGAGGGAAGCAGCTGATGATCTGGTAGGAGGAGATCTGCTCCCAATGGCGATTGGCCCGGAATATGTTACCTCTCAATGCCATACAGCACAGTTCCTGAGTGTCCATGCTGCGACACGCTTGAAGAAGAAACACCTAATCACGCTTTCTTCCAATGTCGCAAACTCTGGCGATTCTGAGAGTATGTAAACAAGGTGACGGCTCGTATCAATCCCAAGCATCCTCTGGCGCTAAACATATCTTACGTAAACAACAACGTCGGGCCGGCATGGGACAGGGAGAGACGAATGGGGTTTCTTGTGATCTTGGCCATAGCGCAAATGGTGGTGTGGACGTCTCATCTGAGATGACCAAGGAGTAAAATCTTTTGCATAAGCCGTTTTGATGTTAAAATAATTAGGATAGATGGAATAAACCTTTACTTTTATTCATTTAGATGGGTTTTTTTTCTGTCATTTTTACAGGGTTTCATTTGTTAATTTAGTAAATTGTAATCAAATAAGATTTTTATTTTCTGAGGTGAACAGCAAACTTGTTGAAAGTGTGTGTGTGTGTCCTGTTATGAAAGAGAAAATATGTTGTACTGTTCCGAAACTAAAGCTACAGACATATTAGATATAAAATGTATTTTGGGGGGAGATTGGAAAAGTAATCTGATCACGAGCCATAAGATCTTCAAAAGAAAAGAAATCAACAATGGTTTCTTTTTCTGATCTAAATCGGGGTTTATTTTGACTTTCAGTCTTATTTTTTAGACAAATCTTGTTTTTAGAAATTCCATTTTATTGATGACGATGTTTTTCCGTCTTGCAGGGTTGATGAGGGATGATGTTCGTGAAGAAAATGAAGAGGTAGTCGAAGCAATCCGTCGTCTTCCCAAGACCATTTACGATGCCAGAAACTTTCGTCTTATACGTGCCCTCAATTTGTCTACCAGGAAAACTGTCTTACCAAAAGAAGAGTGGACACAACTAGACAATGTAAGCATTTTTAAGATTTTTTTGTTTTTAAAACCCTTGAAAAAAAAGTTTTAACCCTAGTTTTATAAACTGAAATCTAATCTGTCTGGCAAGATTTCAGGTAGTTGGTCCAATTTGTTATTTCATTCAAATGATTTTATGCTGTCATTTTGTAAATAAAAAAAATACTTTTCTCTCTCTTCACTATCAGAATTATTAAGTTAGGTATGTTTATATATTTGTATGTACAGGATTTACTCCTAAACTAATTAACCGATCATTATGACTTTTGGAACACAGTTGCTAGGTGTAAGGGAGGGTAATGTGGGCTGTATTTAGTTTAATTTAGTTTTATACAAAAGAGGGAAAAAAGGGGTGGAAGCCCTTTGTAAAAATTCAGATACCTCCAATTTATGCAAAATTTTAACAGTAAGTATTAGATATCAATTAATAAATATTACCCTAATTTCAGTTTCTTTGGAGTATTTTAAAGGGTTTTTATGGGTTATAATATAGGGACAATCTCTCATTTGCAAATTCAAATTTCAGATTTGCATTAAATTTGATCCATTGTCATTAAGACACAAATTAAGCAAAGTTCCCTGAATTTCAATTGATGGATTACTCAAGACAACATTATTGGGTGGGGCTAGAGGATCACCTCATTAATTTGATGGAAAGGGATGTGACATTTATTGAAATTATCTCTGGTAAATTTATAGTTTTAATCTCCTTGAAGCACACCAGGCATTTCCGGAGAATAAATGAGGATTCCTGTGCCGAACTTTGGACCTGATTTTATTTCGATTATTTTTAAGTTATACACAAAATAAAATAAAACATTTTTCCTTTTTATGGATGTCCAATGTGAATGCAGTCCTCACGATATTATTTTGATCAAAACTTGTCCGGGTACCCTGGGTAATATAGTTTCACAATATATGTATATATGGTTGTCGTGAACAGACAGGAGCTACAAATATAACTCTGATAAACTATTATATTACAGGATAGAAAAGTGTATCAGCAAATGTTTTTTTTTTTTTAAATCTCTGAAGATGGAGATATAGTTTAGAGACCTATTTTCTTGTTGGTAATTTATTGTATTACCCATAAATCCCAGTATACATGCAACTAGGGACCGCTTTGAATTTAGTATTCCTTAGAAACTTCCTCCTT
Source organism: Sepiola atlantica (assembly GCA_963556195.1). NCBI lineage: Eukaryota > Metazoa > Mollusca > Cephalopoda > Sepiida > Sepiolidae > Sepiola > Sepiola atlantica. Next base: position 91,965,437 of record OY744515.1, read on the forward strand.
TGTAGGAAACTCGCATAACCCGTCCAGGGTAAATTCTGCACAAGGCCATGAATCTCAATGGTGTTAAATGAAAAATTTAATGATTTTCGTTTTATCATTATGATGATTGTATGAAAAAAATAGAAAGTAAGAAATACAAAATAGATAAATAAATGCAAAATGAAAGAAAGTTACTGCTTTTTAGTTTGATCGTGGGTTCCATTTATTACTGTCGTAGGAAAATGCACAGAAACTTAGAAATAAAAAATAGGTAAATAGATGTAAAAATTAAATGAAAATACTTTATTTTTCAGTCATTTTTATGTATGAAATCTAAAGAATTCATTTCAGGGGAGAAACAATTACAGGTTATTTGGGACATCTGTAACTATAAAAGTCTGAGATTAATAAATAAATTCATGTTTGATTCTTCTTGGTGATCACATTTATAAAGAGAGAGAGAGAGAGAGAGTGAAAAAAAGAAAAAGTAACAATTTTAACTTTATTTCTTTTCAGGATGTGCAATACTTGAAACCTTATCTTCAAGAAGTTATTGCAGAGAAAAAAGAAAGGATGGAATGGAACAAAAAGTAGACGACAAAAATGCCAATTCTTATTTAGTTACTTGATTGTCTTGTATATAATAAAAATGTTAAATTACTCATCTTTGGTTTTTTTAATCAATCTATTCAATGCTTTTTTTTTTTTTTTCAGAAACTCTTGTTAAAACCAATTTAAGGAAATGTTTAAAATACAAGTCTTTCTACCGTTACGCAAGTTTTAAAAAGAATACCTAAAAATGTTAGACCTTTTGGTTTACTACACTAAAAACTTAGCAACAATTCATTTTTAGTTTTAGTCAATGTAAGGTATTGTAGAGAAATGGTGTTCATGTCAAAGTTGTTGTTTCAGAAACCGGAAATGTCATTACATTATCTCCTTTTTCAAGACCCCCCCTTCCTGCACTACGATTTTTCTGTAACAAAAAACAAAAGTAAGCATGAGGGTGGGGGTAACTAAATGGCATTTCCTGTTTCAGAAACTACAATTTTGACATGGATGTCATTTTTCTACAATTAAACAATAATTTAATGTCTCACAGACTGGTTAACAAGTTGCAAATTACTGCTTTTAATCAAATTATTTTGCTAAAACATGGTTTCAAATCCTACTGAGCATAGTGTTGAAACCCGTTTTACTCTAAATAATTTATGTAACTAAAAGGGGAATTTAGCCAATTTTAATTTTAAAAGTAAAGTTACAACAAATCAGATTATTTTTTATAACAGCATATCAATTATTTTTTTTTTTAAGTTATGTAATTTGGATAGAAATGATAAGTTAACAGATTTGTTTCCCTTTAAATGTATTATATCTTAGGAAGCTCGACAAAAAAATAACCTGAACATTTTTTAAATATCTATGTTTGTGGGAAAATTTTGCATTTTGAAACAATTTGGCTTTATTTTTCTAACAGAATGCAATCTATTAATGCTTTTTTTTTTTTTCGTACTGCATAATTTACTTATAGAAAAAAAACAGTAAAATTAAGTTTGCAGAAAAAATAAAACATTTTATTTTCAGTCATCAACTAAATCCTCGAGTAAAATAAATCCTTTTTCAAATGTGGCACTGATGCATGTGCAAGACAAAAAATGAGATTGACCTGATGCAGTTTGAAGAGATTTGAGAGGTCGGTGTGGAGGACACTAAATATAAGAGAAATCTAAACACTCTTTTCTTATCTGAAGCATAAGAGAACGGATCGGTAAACACTCGAGTTTCATCTAAGAAAGTCAAAAGATTTTGACTTTCTAGAAAAATCCAGTTTTAAAAACAGATCAATTGGACCAAAAATTTTGAATTCCAAAAGATATTTTTGTTTTTAAATCAAAGTTAAACTTCTAAAGAATGTGCTTACCCACAGCAACGATTGAACTTCATTAGCTTGAGTAAAACAAGTTTTTCTTCTAATTATCTATATAATAAAGTAAAGTCGGTCTGTTTTCCGAAGTTTGTCATCAATAGGTTTTGTCCTACAAAATCCATATTTAATTCTGCCTAGCCAGTCAATCACACACTTTGTTCTTTACAGTTAAAAATTGAAATTCCTACCGATTTCATTCTATATCCAGCCCAATATTTCTTTTAGTAAGACACAATTCCCCATATGCATTGTATCTTTTATCCGTGTTGATTGCACATAGAAATTGCAAATGGTGTCCAAAATCGCTGGGGATGTTTTTCACTTCAATTACATTAATACTTTGTTTTAATAATTACATCTACCTATCTGCACCAATATCGAACAATTCTGGGTCATTTGTTGTGATCTGTGTCAACCAGACACTAGCTGAGTGATAGAGTTGTTGGAATTATTGATGAGTCAGGGGTCAAGCGATAACCCCAGTGGATAAGCAGAAGTTAAGAGTTTGATGTAATTTCCGAGAAAGTGAATTCTGATCTCTTTCATGCCAGCCCCTAGAGTGAAGCAGTCACGAAAAACTACTTGTCCCCAAAACCCTAATATGGGTGGGGTGGGCGAACAATCTGAGCCTAACATAAAATAGCAGCCAAATCAATCATTATATATATATATATATATAATTTTTTAATTTTTTATTTATAATAAAAGACAACTCATGTCTAGATATCCTTTGGTAGATCCTTTCAATAGTCCGAATTAGGATCTTAGTTTCGGAGGGGAATTGGCTGATGAATTTGCCATAGTTTGGATTTGTCTCCCAAGTACTTTCAGACTCATCTGGGTCTATCTTCTATAAATACTAACACATCGTCTGTACCTGATTAACCTCATTCCCCTGAAGATGGACCCGGATGGGTCCGAAAGTACTTGGGAGACAAATCCAAACTATGGCAAATTCATCAGCCAATTCCCTCCGAAACTAAGATCCTAATTCGGACTATTGAAAGGATCTCCCAAAGGATATCTAGACATGAGTTGTCTCTTATATTCAACAATACTTGCCTGCAAGAGAAGATGCTTCCTAGATATACATATATATATTATATGTGTGTGTAGACGTATTTGTCACTCTATCCTCCATAGAAAGGTAGCTTCATGTGTCCGTGTGAATTTATCGAGAAAAAGGTTGCCAACTGATGTGTATAATAAGATTATACACACTTCAGAAGAACATGTCGGACTATAATGATAGCATTGTTGTAAGCAACAAAAACGAAACTGATAATGGAAAATATGTATTTTATTTTTCTTCTTCGTTTAACGGTTACGACATCTTGTCAGTGGAGTGAAATATTTAAAAATCGAAGAAGAAAAAAAACTTCCCAACAGCATCATTATCTAACAAGAAGACGTTTCACCCCACATTCACAGCAAAATTTTGCCTCGACCACCGGGTAATTGGTACTGCAATTATGGCAGAATCGTGCTCGTCCATTCACAGAATTGCCGCTATGATAACCAGATTCTGCCTCTTGGATTGAGCCGTGATTGTTCACAGGATTTCTAAAATAAAGACAAGAAATATAATAAAAATTGAGAAAGTAATTCGTTTCGGAAACAAGTTGCTAAATCATTTCAAGATGTAACGAGTGTAAGCAGTTTTCTTTCAAAACTTTTTGACTTGGATAAATTGTAAAGATTTAACATCAAATCAGTCCGTACCTTGATGGGGTACGTTAACATAAAAGTGTGTTTTTTGCCATTATGTTTTATATATTTTCAAGGCAAAATTTTTTACTCGCAGTGATGTCATTGCGGTAATAGTCCTCCGAGGAGAAGATTTTCTTTGAAAATCCATGGATTAAAGACTTTACAATACTTTTTGCTTGAACTTTGATATGTAATAAAGTTTGATTAATTTCTTATTTTATTCTTTCATTCCATTATTATTAATGCTCTATCCAATAGTTCACTAATTAAACATATTAGATTTCATTTACGTCTTTGAAGTATCATTTTAATCTGTGCGTGTATGTATGTGTATATATAAGCTTATGAATGCTGTGAGTTGGCAAGGAGGATTAGTATTTATTTGAAATTGATGACAAGGAATTGAATAACAAAGGGGGAGAAAAAAGGACTAAAAGTATATATATGTATATATATATATATATATATAATTAAAAAAATTTTTTTTTTAATATTTGGATATGTTGATATTTTTTATATTTTAAATATAAAACTAGAACTAAAAATACATTAATCACCTAAAAAGTAGTGTAATGGATTCGTCTAAACACTTTAAAATGCAGCATCATTTTTGTAAGTAACGGGTAAATTTTATTAGACAGACGAACAACACAGGTAAGGAGGACTTTTAAAAAATTTTATTTTTTAATAACTAATATAAGTTAGCAAAACATTTATACGGAACAAACTTAGGTTTAGCATACGGAGCGTTTTTGTCTTTTAAGGGAAGTGGGGTCTGATTAACTCTGCTGGGAAGCCATGAAATTAAATACTGTCTTGTTTTTAAATTCCCGAAACAGTTTTTCATGGTAAACAACTTATATAATAGATTGCAGAGAAAAGAAACATGATGCAATGAAAAAATATTTTTTTAATTAAGTGTTCAATAACCAGATACAGAAGCAAATTCAGGCTCAGATAATTAAAAAAGCGAAATCTACGTAACCTATTGTACACCTTCTATCAAAAATGACGGAAATAGAAATTATGCTTTGCTAGCGTTCGCACCAACATTCATATAAAATCAGATTATTATGCCAGTAATTTTTCATATATAAATAATTATCATTTCTGATGACCTAAAGAAAACAAAACACCTACCGTTGACTTTTTATTTCGAGTGAAGATTTCTTTCCAAATTCATTTCAGACGGTAGGGATTGTGCGACTTTTTTTTTTTTTTTTTCAAAAGAATAATTAGGGACTGAAGTTAAAAAAAAAAGGAAAAGCTTATCATTTTTGATGACCTAAAGAAAAAAAAAACGCCAACCGTTGGCTTTTCAAAAATTTTCTTCCTTTGATTATTGGGAGATAGAGGGTGGTGCTTGACATTAAAGAAGTAATGTTGGAATTTTTAACATCAAAGATGTTAGTGAAAGTGAAAGAAACTAAAAAGTTCAAAAGAAGCGAAAAGAAAAAAAAACGTATAAATCAGTATAGAAAGCAGAAAAGAAAAAAAATCTCATTATGGAAAGATTTGCATTCTCTTTTGCTTCATTCGTCGGGCAGATTTGTGTGTGACGGAACGGATATGTATTTACAAATAAATACACATTGTGCTTTATTATTGGGTGGGGGATATAAAAAAAGAGTGTAAAAAATGTTTAATATTATTAAGTTAGGAAATAAGAGTTGCTTCCCTTTGTATATTAAACGTTTATTACTTAGTGTTTTTGACAAGTCATTAATAAACTCCCTTGCCAGACATAGAGGTCAAACACGACAGATTCTGACACTAGAGTCTGGCTTGCTCAGAGACCGGATCCTCGGATCAAAATGAGATATGGCTCAGTTCAGTTTTAAGAGGCCACCCTCCCAGGTATTACCTTCTACAAGTCTATTAATTATGGCTACATTTATACACATTACAGTGTGAATCGAGTAAATACCCCTGGCACAGGAGCTCGCCCTTGGATCAGAGTAAAGTGTGGTTCTTTTCGGACCTAGGAGGACATCCTCCTCTTTCGAGTGGGTATAGAGGGGTTGGTTTATCACTGTGGAATGCCGAGAGGTCTGATCATGCAAAATTTTTCACCCATTCAGAGTGCTCCTTTTTTTAGGGTAACTAGATTCCCCACTATAAACTGACACCATGCAGTAGGAGGGCAGGTAAATCACTGATGACCACTGTGACCTCCTGAACCCTGTATTCATATTTCTAATCTTACTTTTTAATCTCTATAATTTTCAAGTTATAAATGAAATATAGTGAAAGTATTTCCTTTTCGTGGATGTTAAGCATGAACGCAGACCCCACGATAATGTTGGGCCCTGTTTGAATAAAGTTAAAACATACTTATCCAACTATACTTATCTTCAAAACGTTAGGAGTTTGGGAACAAACAAACAAACAGAAACTACAACTTTATATATAGATAAATAAGTAAAACTCAACTCAATTTATGTCCTTTAAAATCTGAATAGGGATCTTTCTCTTATTCTTTCTTTTCTAATGTTAAGTTCATATCAATAACATCTTTCTTCTTGTGGCTATTACAGATCCTCCTCCTCATCATCAGTTTAACATCTGTTTTACATCATGCTGGCATGTGTTGGACGGCTTTTAGAAATTGACTTCCAAACTAACATATCTCTGTATAACCTTCTTCTGGATAACCTCAGTAGTCTTGCTATCCAAATATACTTCACACATCCGAGTTCTCATACCTGATAGACTCTTCCCTTGGTTGACAGTGGTAACGCTCTGCTGGTTAGTAATGAACTTACTCTATCCACTAGCACCTGCTTCTCCTTGTACTCTAATGGTATCACTAAGCTAACAAAACTCCTGAACAACCTCAATAGCTTTGCCAGATATACTTTCTCCACACATGAGTTTTCACCCACTTCCATTGTCTTAGGGTTAGGGTTAACCCTAACCGTCTTCATTGTCTTACACTTCTTGCACACAAACTGATTATCATTTCTCAACCTAGCTGTAATTCCACTGCACTTCTTGTGTACCCAATGTTTACAAATACCAGAAAACATTGAGTTGCTCTCAACTCCTTTTCCACAAACTGAGCAGGAAAACTTTCCTCTTTTGGGGGATTTGTGTATGGTTTTGTGTGGGCACATGTTTTTACGTTTTTCATATAAAAATAGTTAGTCTTCTTGTTTCATCCATCAATTGACGGTGAGCTAGTCATTATGTTTTTTTCTTGAAGCTCATTGTATACACGGCACGCCAAAATTGATAGTCCATGGTAATCCATTAATTGGAACATTTATTCCTTTCCATTGCCAAACATGGACTTGTGGTTTCAATCAATTCACTGCTTTGATATCTGATTGTAATACAGCTTACTATGCAAGTGGCTTATTTCCAAGAACTGCAGGTTCATGGAATTCTCTTCCTGCTGATGAGTTCTGTGTTGATTTTAAAACTTTCTTTTGCAGAGGGCTATATAGGTCTTTGGTAACATTAACTCTAGGACCTTTACTTACTCAGAAGATATGAATTATACCGAAACATCACATAAATTGAATAAAGTCTATTTCACATAAGATTTTTTTCACTCATTATTTACATATATATATATATATATATATATATATATATATATATATATTTCATCATTCGTTCATTGCTATTTGTTTTTTAATTATTTATTTTCAACTTTCGAATGTTTCCTGTAGGCAAGCAACTGCCGGGCACATTCTCATAAGGAGAACCAATTCCTCATAATTTGCTCTAACTCCTCTTACATTCCATTGGATGATTTTATCCAACATAGTTTATTCAATCTGACTCTGGAGTATTTGTCATTTCTATATCCATTTTCTCTGAATCCTTGACTTTTTTTTTTCAATTCAACAGAGATAGGTCGTTTCTTTGTGACAAGTTATTTTTTGTTTTTTTGGGGTTTTGCTCCCGAGGCATCTGTGACCAGGCTCGGTGGGCGCACCGGTGACTGTTGTTTTTTCCGACTTGTATCTGCATTCACTACCATCGGCTCACTTGTCACCTTTGTCTCTGGCTGCTTTGGTGTCTCCTTCACCTCCTCCCAAGCTACACCCCAAGCATCCTGTAAGCATTTCTGAAATGCAGGCCACTCGTCCAGTCTAAGTTTCAGCAACTGCTGAACTAGTTGTATATATTTAAGCTCTTTCTCAACTGGGGGGGTTCTGATTTGTTTTGTTTTTTCCGCAGTGGTTCCTACTATAGTGGCATAGGATTGGGGCTTCATATAAGCCTCCACAATCCTCCTAGCCTCAGGGAATGCTATATTTCTCGTATGTTTTACTGTCATGATCTCTTTCTCCTTTTTAAAGTGGTCACATGATCTTGAAAATGCGGGGTGATCCCCATGACAGTTTACGCATCTTTTTGCCTTTTGGCACTCGTCCTCGATGTGGGACGGGTCCCTCTCGCCACATTTTGCACATACCTGCTGTCTCCTACATACGTCCTTATGGTGGCCAAACTCCTGGCATTTGAAACACCGCAAGGGGTTTGGAATGTAGGACTCCACTCTTTCGGCAGTGTAGTCAATCTTCACCTCTTTTGCCGAATTAAATGTCAATATATATGTGTTGGTCATGATCGACTCTCCACCTCTTTTTATTGTTACTCTTCTGTGATTGGTGACTCCCTGCTGATGCAGTGCCATCCCAATCTCTTCCTCTGTCGCCAGACCAAGTTCCTGGCTTTGGATGACTCCTCTTGATGTATTAAGTCTTTCATGGGCATATGCCTTACATTTAACATTATGAAAATTTGTCATTTTTAGGATAATTTTGGCTTGCTTACAGTTGGTAACCTCCACCAGAAGGTTACCGTTTTGTAGTTTTTTAACGGTCTTTGGGGTTATCTTACTGCTTATCACCCTTTCAATCAGAAAACGTGACAGTTAGTGGTGTTTCCTCCAGAGATTCTATTATGATGAATTTTGGGAAGTCGTTAATTTCGTTGTCAGACGAATCCGACTCGGATAGATGTCGTTTGGGTGTTTTATTTGTGTTTGCCATTTGGTTTTGTTTGATCTTCAATGGCCCTGAGCTCCACCACTCACCACAGAGTCCAACTAAAGTTGGGAATTTACCAGAGGGGATAATCCGAACGCCCTGATCGAGACGGGGATACTTTAACCATTATACTCGTACTGAGTGAGAATAAATTAGCCCCTGCTATTTCTTTTTCAGTACCCATTAACTGAAAGTATAGAACTCTGCAGTGGTAATCTTCTTTGTTCTCAACACGATTGACCCTCAGCCACCGCCTTCTAGTATCTATTTGGGAGGAACAATAAGGGAAATAAGGTTTTGATTTTGAGAAGAATCAAATTGAATAATACGGTTGGGGATGAACTTATAGTTACTAGGGTATGACGTGACCAGCCGATTGATTGGATCGGGCCTCTCCGACCTCCCGTCTAGCCGAAGTAAGGGCCGAAGTGGAGTGTTGCAAGTCACGTGACCATTTATGCAACCAGGTCACGGACCGCTCAGCCACCAGGATCCCGTCCCAAGACATCACAGGTTGCCATCCACGGCCAACAGGTGGCCCCGTTTTCGGGGGGGGGGGGGCAGTCGGCGAATTTGCACCCCCGCCGACAGGGCAGACAAAAAAGGGGTAATGTCTGGGAGGATGGTATCATGACAACAGAACAAATACTACACTCACCCTCCCCTGAAAAAATAGTACATAATTAGAAGTAATGGCAAACCAGAAGAGTACCCTACTCAGCAGCAAATGGTGTTCGGTCAGATTTAGTTCCTGATATTAAACTTCATCCGTAATATAACTTCTGGCAAGAGTTTCAGTTTCCCAAAGTTATCAATTTATATTTATAGGTGAAAGTACAGAATAGTTAACAAAGATCTCCCCCTCATGTTTAGAATAGCTTTCTAAAATATAACGTTATTATTTCAGCACGGTCCATAAACTGAAAAAAATTATTTAGAAAGCCATTCTTAATTCTTAACATGAAGAGGGGGGGGTGCTTTGTTAACTATTCTATACTTTCATCCAACAATTTAATAAATAAATTAATAAACAATTTAATAAATAAATTAATAAATAAAAATTAGTACAAAACCTGGCAAACCAGAAGAGTAAGCGACTCAAAACAGGAAGTTTTTATTATCAGGAACTAAATCTGACCAAACACCGTTTGCTGCTGACTTTGAGTCGGATACTCTTCTGATTTGCTGAAGTAATAGCATCGTTGCAACTTCAAACAGACAGATACCAAATCTCCATTGATAATAGATATGATATTTATATTTTAAAACTTTTATTGTTTACTTGTTAAAAATAAACATTTTTTATTATCCTAAACTTTTAGTTGACTTAAAACCCAAGTAGCCCTCTGCAAAAGAAAGCTTTAAAATCCACGCGGAACTCAGCTTTTTTCAATCAAATGAAAGTAAAAAACAAATGCGCGATAAGAAAAATAGTTACCGTGTAAAAGAATTTGGAATCGTCTTGTTACCAAGGTGTGACGCTGAAAATCCACCCGCAATTCTGTTTTGACTGTTCACCGACTTGACATCAGAGAAGCTTTTGCCTCCACGGCCACTATTGGCCAGAGCGGGTCCTCGTCCTGTATAACTATCTCCACTGCTTCTCGTACCCGAGTCGTATTCATCATAGACCTGAAAAATGCAGTATTTTCTTGAGTATAATACGACCGAGTGTTTCCGAAGCTTAAAAAAAAAGGGAATAAATTACATCCTTGAATATAATAAACCCCTACAATACAGCCATCCCTATGTACATTTTGTGTGTCATAATATCTATCAAAATCTATATGGGGTACATATATTTCAGTAAAACTTTCAATTTTTCATGATATTAAAGAAATGTTATGTTTCTTCTAATTTTAGTTTAAAAACTAATTTTTGAGGAAAGGGGTTACTTTCGAATCATATTTTTTTATTTGATTTGTTATAATCTCTCTCTATATAAAATTAGGTATGTGTATATGCTTATAGATATATTTCGATGTATAGGATTCACTCCTAAACTAATGAATCAATTATTATGAATTATGGAATATATATTCTAGGCAAAACGGTGAGTAATTTGAAAGCAATGACGATTTAAAATGGACTTGAAAGCAACGATGGTTGAAACAGAACTTTAAAATGATGCCAGTTAAAAGGAACATTTGAAAGCAACGATGGTTAAAACAAGACTTGAAAACAATGATGGTTGAAAGAGTTGTACAGGGTGACTAAAAAAAAACGGGCCCCATGTACACTTTATGTGATATCTCCTTTATTTATTCACCGATTGCCCTTATTTTACAGGACATGGCAGAATCAACGACCGTGAGTACACCAAGACCTCAGTGGGAGCTGGGACAAAGAATACACTGTGTTAAATTTTACTACAAGACATGCTCGTTTAAGAAAACCCAGGACAGTTTCATGCATCAGTTCGGATGTGAAAAGGCTCCACCCAAAAGCAGAATTCAGAACTGGGTGGACCACTTCGAGAAGTATGGGACCGTGGAGAACTTCAACGCTGCCAGTGAGAACCGTCCAAGCCACTCGGCACGTCCCAAGAAGCGGACAGCCGAGCTGGTCGAAAATGTGAGAGAGTCTCTCCAGGAGAGTCCGAAACGCTCTGTGCGTAAGCAAAGTCAGTCCCTCGGTATCTCCCGTGAGACTTGCAGGAGAGTGCTGGTGAACGATATCAAGGCTTACCCATACAGAATACAGACGCTGCAGACCCTTACAGCCTCAGACAAGAAGCAGAGGAGCGCTATGGCAGTGAAGATGCTCGATAAGATCGAGGAGACACCAGGTTTCCTTAACCTCCCTTGGACCTCAGATGAAGCCCACTTCCATCTTGACGGAAAGGCAAACTCCAAGACAAATGTCTTCTGGGGGTCCTCCAGACCCAATGAAGTAGCCACCAAGCCCCTGCACTCTCCTAATTGCACGGTGTGGGCTGCAATCTCGGTCAGAGGCATCATCGGACCAATCTTCATCGAAGAATCTGGCGCAGCAGTGACAGTCACCAAGGAGCGGTATGTGGAGGTCCTCAAAACCTTCAAAAGTGAGCTCCAGACCCTCTACCCGTCGCTCATGAGCAAGTTCTGGTTCCAGCAAGACAGAGCAAGTTCTCACACCTCAAACCTGTCTCGAGATTGGCTGAAGAGAACTTCGGAGGCCGAGTGATCAGTCTCAAGACTAATTTTGAGTGGCCACCCCATAGCCCGGACCTAAGCCCCCCCAGATTATTTTCATTTGGGGCTATCTTAAGGACAGAATATACGCAGGGAAACCCAGAACCATCACGGAACTCAAGGAAGCCATCAGGGAGGAGATGAGAGCCATTCCCAATTCAGTCTGTAAGAACGTCATGGACAACTTCGTTCTGTGCCTCAAGAAATGCACAGAGCTAAAAGGAGTCCATCTAGAACACACGCTGTAAAACGGAGAAAAAAAGGCCAAAGACCCTAGTGTTTTGATATGATGTTGTGAATATAATAAACTAGTTATGCCCCAAAATTTATTTCATTCGTACAAAACACTAAGAAACGGGGCCTAATTAGATTTGGGACCCGTTTTTTGGGGGTCACCCTGTACTTGCAAATCTTATATCTGACTTTTTCAAAGCACCAGAAATTATAAATGAATAATTACCTGTCTTTGTGTATCTTTACTGAATTTGCTAGTCGAGTAAACGGACTTATTATTTGTAGTAGAGGGCAAGCGAGATGTAAATCCAGGACGACGTAATCCCGAGTGTTCTGGGAGAAGGAGAAATAAAAAAATTTATTTTTAACATAAAAAATTTTTTTTATGTAAAATGCATAATTAGCATTTGAATTCATTAACTACAAACAAATATGATATTGATTGTCCAATCGCAAAGTTCGCCATTTAAAATACTTTAAAGATTAATCTAAAATAATAAACATTTCATTCATCAATTTATTGTAAACATGAAACAGAATCTTTCTCATTTATTCATATAGATGAATATTAACATTTTGGTCATTTCGGTGCAAATTTATTGATCTTTAAAATAATAAACATTTAATTCATAAATTTGTTGTAAACACGTCACAAAATCTTTCTCATTTATTCATATAGATGAATATTAACATTTTGGTCATTTCGATACAAATTTATTGATCTTATATATGTAATAGTAAAGAAAAGAAAGAAATCGATTTTCCTTTTCACTTGCAATTTAGAAATAGATCACAACTTGTTGAAAATCAAGTCGGTTCTTCTAAAGAAAGGAACATTTGAACACAAATGCTAAATATTTGTCTAAGAACTAAAAGAATATTGCAAAACAGAACTAATTGTTATATTAAAATCAAAACAATCATTGAATTAATAAAGATAACTATATAGTTAATAAGGAGAGGTAGTTTGCTTGAAGCATTGTGTGTAATACGTATATAGAGGAGTATTAGAAGGCTATCACAATGCAAGAAATGGAAATATGTCGGCGTTGAGAAGTAAGACAAAAACAAGTGATTTTAATTATATATTTTTTCAAAAACTTTTTTAATAATTTTTTTTTTTATATATAGCAAATCTTACTTAATTAGGCAAGACTTCAACACTGATGTAATCTGTGTGACCGTGTTCCATAATATATTTCGAGGAAGACCTCTTTGTCAAATGGTAGGTGTTTCAAATCTCAAAAAAAAATGTCCTTTTTCAAAACCGATATGCAAATTAGTCAACCTTACGACTGATATCACATATACATAAGCAGTATATAAAAATATGGTACATCTATTGTGTAAAATTCACTTGAACTAAGGTGTTTTGACTTCACCGTTAGTGCAAGAAATGGACCAAATTTTGCAGTTATCTATTTAGAAGACTACGTACGTGTATTTTTTTTTAGCAGTCAGTTTTATTTTGTGAATTTGAATTTTGCATACAAATGTTTCAGATCATTGAGGAATATCAGAACACTTTTGATGAATAGTCACGAAATTGCAGTAAAGTGTCCAAATATGTCAACTTTATTATTTCTTTGATATATGCATTATAAAAACTTTTTTTATAATTATAAATATATTTTCAAGGATATCTTATAGGATGGTATCCAGGGATATCCTAAACATTCCTAATAATATGATAATGGATGCTCAAGATTGGAAATAGAGCATTAATATAGGGTAGATAAGAGTGAAAAACAAAACTAATATTTTATTCAAAACTGAACATATTTATTTGCATATTTTCTTAATATATTCAACTAAGAATTTCAAAGGGTCTGTCAGGCATGTGTACGCAGTGTGATGAGACGCACGGAGGAAGAAGGAAAAGTTGTTTTTATCGCTGTGGTAGAAAAACGAGTTCTTGCTGTGAATGTCTTGCAAAGAGAAACCGAAGATTGGAGCTCAGTCGAACACCTTCCATGGAAATAACGGTAGAGAGAGACTAGCAACGTCTCTTCTGTGAGAAAGGGGATGTAAGGAACAGAAGAGATCATCCCCGATTAGATTTCGGAGTTGATTTTCTTCTGTCTAGAAAAGAAACAGTGCTCTGAGTGGTGCCTCTTTAGATGTGCCAGCAGTACTCCATCTTTTATACAGGTAGTGGATTACCTTTTCTTTGTAGCTGGACATTTCATTTATTTCTTCTTTTTCTTCTTTTATTTCATGTCCCATTTTTGGCATATGTATTTCGTCAAATTAATAATCAAAGGAGTTTAGTGGAAGAATACCCTATAGAATACCTTATAGAATACCCTATAGAATACCTTTAAACTGTTTATCTTTTGTATAGTGTTTGATTTTAAATAAAGATGTTTATTATCATTCATTTATTTCATGAAAAAAAAATTAATTATTATTTTACAATGCGAAAAAATGATATTAACAAAAATTAATAACTTTAATGAAAACAAAGCTGACCTTGAAGGTTCCCAGACCAAGAAGGAGCAGCAGCAGCAGCAAGAGTTGAATGCTGTGTTGATCGGAGAGAAGGCGCTGAAGAGGATTCCGTTTTAGTTCTAGACTTAAGAGAAGGTTCAATCTGAAAATGAACAAAATTATTTATAAAGAGAGAAAAGAGAGAAAAACCTGTCTCATTTTCAACACCAGAATGAGATTTTATTCACCGCTACCACAAAATAGTTTAACATTTAGTTATTTTTCACTTTAGGGGTCTAATGATTTTTGCCATAACCTTAAATGTGTCAAACATTTTTATTGGCTAATTAACAGAAAAGAACACTAAAAATGCAATTTCATTGGCTATTGTAATTTAATATTTATGCCAATAACACCCTACCTGAGAGTTCAAAATTCAAACTCCTCGGCCTAACCTTCACAGGTAACATGAATTGGAACAAATACATTGAAGACTTGCCAAGACTGCCGCAAAGAAGGTGGGCTCCCTCTACCGTGCTAGTAAACTCCTCACACCTGACATTATCCTGTACTTCTACAAAGCCACCATCTGCCTATGCATGGAGTATTGTTGCTACATCTGGGCTGGTGCATCATCTACTAGTCTCTCCCTCCTTGACAAGGTCCAAAAAAGAGTCGCCAACCTAATAGGTCCCTCACTGTCAACCAAGCTCCAGTCCCTGTCCCATCGCCGCTATGTTGCATCCTTGTGCTTGTTTTACAAATACTTCAATGGATTATGCTCTGATGGATTGGCTACTCTGGTGCCCCCTCGACGTAAATCCACTAGACCAACTCGACAATCAACTAAATCCCATCCATTCACTGTGGAGGTCCCCGGATGCCAGAGAGCCTTCTACTCAAATAGCTTCTTCCCTCATGCTGCTGGCCTCTGGAACTCCCTCCCTGCACCCTGTTTCCCCGACAGTACTAACATGCAGAAATTTAAAACTAATGTAAACAGACATCTCGCTGCACAGATCCCAATTTAGGTTGATCCCCCCAAACTTTCTCCCTTTTTTTTTCTCAGTAGCCCTTTACGTCTACAGTGGTGGCCTGCCTTGTTTGGGGTGAACTATGTTAAAAAAAAAAAATTTTTAAATGATAAATCAAAATTCAATGCTACGAGGAAGGCCTGTCACAAAAGAACATAATATTATGGAGCAAATATCCACTTCATAAGAAATTAAAGATTCTGACTGGACCTTTTTCTTCTCATGTTCCAAACTTAATGGAAAATGGACTCCATTTTGCTGCTTCCCGATATCTCATTCATAAACTCTTAGGAACTCAAGTATCAAAGTATTGATATTTTTGACACTGTCCGGTTAGATTTGAAAGAAACCCGGTCTCTGATCAATGTGTTTTTTTTAATTGATATATGAGACTAGCTTCTATGAGCCTTCTCGGTTTAGTGTCACTTGCTTCAATAATCAAACATTCAAAATCTATAGAAAGTAGAATTAGTAATATCTATCCTAACAAAGACATTAATGAACATAAGTATATTGATAACAGGGATATAAAAATCTTAATATTACATGTATAAGACCGGAAATAACTACAAATAGATTTTTTTAAATGTAGAAAAATGATTTGGTTCACACCCCCATTCAACTAAATATATTTATAACAGGACCCTAAAACAGTGGATATAAAAATCTTAATATTACATGTATAGGACCGGAAATAACTACAAATAGATTTTTTTTTAAATGTAGAAAATGATTTGGTTCACACCTCCATTCAACTAAACTCTTGAACCTAATCCACTTTCACTTCCCCCAAATAGCAATTAACCATTGCTTGAACACTTTGTTCCATGCAGAAAGTCGAAACCAGAAAGGGGGTGGGCATATCTGGACTGTAAGTATGTTGTAACAGCTGTTCACAACCAAACTGATTGATGGTGTTCACTGTTCTTGCTGTGGTATGCGGCCATACATTGTCCTGGTCAAAGATGACTCGTAAGATTGAAAGCCTTTTAATGTTTTTGTTTTTTTAATTAGCCTATTTGTAAACGTTTTTTTACTAAAACATGCTTCTCCGTACACATCACACAATCTTCTGTGAATTCCATGTGGTATGACTGACCTCTGTTTAAGCTTGGAGCAATCTGATTTGTTGCTATCTTGAATAGCGTAAAAATATTTCTTAAAGATGAAAATAATTCTTCCTATAACCAATTCCAAGGAATTCAGAGTTTAGATTTATGACTAATATTTCTTGTGGGAGTCATAATAAAATCTCCATTCTTTAAAGGATATTTTTTTTTCACATCATAAAAAAGCATTTGAATTTGTTCAGCTTAGAAATCATTAGATTGAGTTTTTAGCATTAACTAAATTCACCACTTCAAGAGTGATCGCCATTACACAATTTTACCCCATTTGTGAACTTAAAATTTTTTTTTTTAACTAAAACGTGTTTCTCAGTTCACAACACACGTTTTTCTGTGAATCCCATGCGGTTTGGATTTCTCAGCTGCCAAACATAGCCTCAAAATAAATATTTCTGAGATAAGGTATCCGGTGAAAGGAGATTTAAAGATGGAAAAAAGGGTTTTGTGAAGGCGGCGTTGAAAATGTTCAAAAATTAAGTAAATCCAATAGAAAGATGTTTAATTCAATCGTAGATGGAACACACTTATTCGGATGTAATTTTCTATTTTTTATCTACGTACATTCACCAACTGGATAGACTTCATATTTTTACACGCACACTCTTACTTTATATTTTTTCAAATTTTGAATTTTGTCTTTTCCACTGCCAACTTATCCATCTATGTAATTCCTCTGATGATAAGATTTTAATCTTTGAAAAGCCTTGGCTTAAGGAAAGAAAAATAAACATGTTATTACCGAGTACACCTTGCATTGAACAATCGAAGTTGAAATAGATTTGTCATTCGTACATATTTATCTCTCTTCTTTCTTATATATATATATATATATATATAACAAAACTTTTTTCAAACTTGATACATTTGTTGTTACGGGAAGATCCAGTATATGAGGGTTGTTCAGTAAATAAGGTGAACTTTGCAATAAAACGATTAACATTTCTTGAATATTTTTCTCACACCATAAAATAAACGTTTGAATTCATTAGGCTTAGAAATCATTAGATCGAGTTTTAGCGTTAACTAAATCCACCACTTCAAGAGTGATCTCCATTCCACAATTTTACCCCATTTGTGAACCTTTTTTTTTCTAAAACGTGTTTCTTCATACATATCACACATTCTTCTGTGAATTTAATTTGATTTACACTTCTCAGCCACCAAACATTAGAAGACCGACCTCTATTCAAGCTTGGAACACTCTGATCTGCCACCATTTTGAATAGCCTCAAAATAAATATTTCTGCAAGCTGAAAATAATTCTTGCTATAAACAATTTCAAAGAATGAAGACAGAATTCTGAAGAGAAAATTAAGTGCTTATTCATCTAAAGACACAGGCAAAAGTGGCATTTTCAAAAAAACTCTTTGATATACTTACATATCAGGCAAAAATAAGTATCACCAAAAATTAGGGAAAGTTATTGAATAGAATTTTAATTAAAAATAAAAATCAGTTTTGTCGTGTACCTGCCATTCATTATTACTTGGTTAAATGACAGACTGACTTATCTCCCCCTTGCTTCATGGCATTTCCACTCTTATCAATGGCAGATCAGAAAAATACGATAAAACTGATTTATATTTTTAAGTAAAATTCTACTCGATAATTTTCCTTAATTTTTGGTGTTGATACCTACTTTTGCCTGATACATCAAAGAGTTTTCCAGTTAATTTAGTTTTAACTGCAATTTTCACCTGTGTCTTTCGATCTACAAGCAGCAAAAATTTATTCTGAGTTTTTCAAACACTTGTAAATAATCGTTTCATTGTTTTTAAATCAGGGTTGCAGAGTTGGAGGTATTGGAAGGAGTCTCAGTTGGACTCGTAAGAATGCTAGGAGTCGGAGTTGTATTTTTAATCTCAGAAGAATCAATAGATACTCTGAATAAAATAAAGAGTCAGAGTTGGAGCTGGCAGCAGAGACAATGTCAGAATTTATGGAATCCTAGGAGTTGTAGTTGGGGTCAGATATTTTGGGAATTCTAGGAGTTGCCGGCGGAGTCAGAATTTTTGGAATTTTAGGAGTTGTAGTTCTAGTCAGAGTCAGACCTTATCCTTCCGACTCTGCAACCCTGTTTTAAATAAATGTTATTTTTATGAAAGATGTCAAAAATTGAAACGATGCCATCATTCTCTTCCTTTTAATTGCAGTTCTTGTGGGTTTTTTAAAAAAAATTAATTTTTAGGTGTAATTCATAGGACAGACTTACTTGTGTTCTTGGCTTTGTTTTGTTGACAGGTTTGTTCTTTCCGATATTTTTATTCATTCGCAGATGTTGTTCTTTGCAGAACGTTACATGCCGCTCAGCAGCGGATGGGTTGAATCGACGTTTACAATATTCACACTGAACATAATCTAAACAAGAAAACAAAGATAAACATGTATCATTATTATCGGTTTAACATCCATTTTACATGCTGGCATGTGTTGGACGGCTTTTAGAAATTGACTTCCAAACTAACCTATCTTTGGTGGGTTTTCATTTATCCCTTTTTCTATCCTTATCACTTCCTCCCATGTTTTCCTCGGCTTTCCCCTGTGAACTGACCCTGCTACCTCAACTATTCTACTTCTACTAACCCAAGAACTCTCCTCCATTCTTTCAACATGGTCATACCATCAAAGTCTCTTGTTCTATACACATTTCCTTATATTATCCAGATTTAATCTTCCTCTGTGGTCATCAGATCTAAGCGTGTCTTTATGTAGTTTTAGGATTTAAATACGAAAAAATACATTTTTTAGTTTTGTAATTTAATGCTTAATCTAGAAAAATAAAAATAACTTAAAATAACATTTTTTTAAACCTAAAAAAATATATAAATGTAATAAATGATTAATGGGTTCCATTTGTTTTCATCAATTAAAATTTGGTAAAAGTTTATCTCAATAAGTTCCTATGTACATGAGGGCAAAGTTTTTTGTCTTCTTCATCACGACTTAGATGCTGCGGGATGACATCATAATAGACATGGCGTTACCTCGAATAATAGTTAGGGAGATCTAAGCGGACTTTCGGGGCTCATTCCTACAAGTGGCAATCATCTACCCAAAGTCTAGTGTGAATTGTGAAGTATCGTTTTGACTGAAATAGGCTGATAACTATTATTTCCAGGAAGGCATAATTGCAAAAATGGCAGTAGGCTGCATATTTTAATGGTGCATGTGAATGGCAGATGGTGCAGATGAAATGAAATAAGTGCCCCACAAAAACAGAGAATCATGCTGAGACAAAAAAGATTAATAGATTGTCTCCATGATAATCTCCTTGAGTGAATTGTCTGGCAGTTATCTCTAGGGGGATATCTCCAGCGGTCAGCTTGGATGATCGAATAGTGACCAGTGAGAAAGACTGGAATCCAAGATTTCCGGTCAGAAGGAAAGGGTTCAGAAGGCTGACGATGAGTTGAAGCTAGGTGCCTCTCCAGACAAGAGGGGGCTTTTAGCTAAAGGATTGGACTTATCTAAGTCTGCCATTCAACATAGAAACACGAGTTTCATTTATACCCGCCAACAAAGAAACCTGTTACTTGTTTATAACCTGCATTCTTATGCGTGTATATATAATAATTAATTAGTAGAATTTGGTATATTCGGACTACTGTTCTCATCTTGGGTGTTTTTATCCCAACGTTTCGGCCGATGTAACTTCTGACCTTCTTAAGGTGTACTTGTCGAACTCGAGAATCTGGACAGAATTTCGAACGGAACCCTTTATTAAATCCATGGTGGGTAGCATGCTCTCATTCTATCTGCCATGCGATGCCTGGGAAGAATTCTTCAGTAATTCGCAATTCTTCATATCGCCCACACTGAGGATTAGACTTATCTTCTTTTTTGAACCTTCAACCTTCAGATGACTGTCACTTAGAACTGAATTTTACTTAGTACTATATCCACTGCGCCACGGGTCCTTGCGGACAATTCTAGTATGAATTTTGGGAGCCTTAAACTTATCTTAGACTTATCTTCTCTTTGGTCAAGATGAATCTCATTTTGCAAGTCTGCTATTCAACCTAGGAACACGAGTTTCATTTGTAACCGCTAACAAATAAACCTGTTACTTGTTTATAACCTGGAGTTGTAATTCTACATGGGACGAGAATGCTTTGTTGCAGCACTGACTGAGTTGGACAACAGCTTTGGACTGACAAAACGTGTAGGATGATTGCGGCCAATGAAGTGAACGCACGCACTCATGCAGGTTCACATAATGAAGCAATGGTAAATGAAGAAAAAGGATTGTGAACGTAGAATTAGTTGGTTTCATTTTATTTCCTTTAATACATTAGAAGAGCTTTATAAATAAATTAACATCATTGCATTTGTGTAGCCATTCAGCATATTCGAATAACCGGTTATACCACTGAAAGTGGAAGTTTATGGGGAATACAAATTCACATGCAGTCTCCAGTTGGCATGTATATGCCCATGAGATAGCATACAGCGCCTAGTATTTCCAAATCGTCATCCATCTGGTATTGGCCAGAGATTTTAAGGATTTTGTACCCTATACTTAACCGGGATTACTATATATATATATATATATATATATATATAAATGTTGAATTAAATTAAAGATAATTGAATTATCGTTTAATAATAATCTATCGCGATAATATAAAGCTTAATATATTCAATATAGCAATCAATTTTAGCGATAAAAGATGAGAATAAAAAATTGTAAAGATACAATATTTATTAGAACATCAAATGTTCAGAGCAAAGAGTTTCATATCCTTTAATCAATGGGTTTTCAAAGATAAACTCTTTTCATCAAAGGATAGGGAAAAACCGACAATGTAATTGTAAATATTATCGGCAACATTTAACTTTGAAAATTTTACATAAAATAAAACAAAAATAAAGACCAAAATGTAAAGAGTCTTATGTTGAGATGAGATCGTAGAGTCAGGGTGGATGCTGTCAATATATATATATATATATATATATATATATATATATATGGAAAATGAAAAAAAGAAAACCGAAAATTGTTTAAATATTCATCAATGTTTTGTATTTATTTCAAGACATTCTCAAGATAGCTGATTTGAAGGGAAAAAAAATAGAAGAAAATATTTGAAAATATGTGGTGTGTCTATGGCGTGAAAAGAATATTTTTGTTCTTTTTTTCGAAGGAAACATAGACATTAGAATTCAAAATATGTGGTGCGTTTATGAAGTGGATAAATTTGGTTGTTTTTTTTTTGTTTGTTTGTTTTGTTTTTATTAATATCGATGTGTAAGTTTTGTTGAAAATGTGGTGTAAAATAGCTGGATCTAATTTCAAGTTCTCTTTTCACGGTATAGACGCACCACATATTTTCAAATATTTACTTCTATGAAAAAGTCTTGAAATAAAGATGAAACGTTGATGAATATTTAAACAATTTTCGGTTTTCCTTTTTTTATTTTCCATCACATTGGATTATTATTTCCATAATTATTATCACACACACACACACATATATATATATATATATATACACATAAAAATGTAATTGAGGATAAGCGAATCAACAAACTAACAAAAATATAAACTCAAACACATAAAAGCTCTACCAAGATATTTCAGTTGTTAAAAAACAACCATCATCGGTTGGAAGTAAGAATATTAAAATTCTTACTCCCAACCGATGATGGTTGCTTTCTAGCAACTGAAATATCTTGGTAGAACTTTTATATGTATTTGAGTTTATATTTTTGTTAGTTTGTTGATTCGCTTATCTTCAATTCCATTTTTATTTTGCATTTTGTCTGAAACATTGTTTCTATTTTTCCTCATATATATATATATATATATATATATATATATATATATATATAAATTTGGGAAAGTTCGTTTTTTTAAAAGCATCAATGAATTTAAGACGTAAAGAAAGAGGCAAAATGCCTTCAGAAAACTATTTGTTAGATGCGTATATTATTTTATAAAATCAAAACAAATATTTTCATTTCGACTTTTTTTCTTTTACTAATATTTCACTCGATATAACGAGCATCATCAGAGTATTGATTTACTCCTCTCCAGGAGTTAGGCACAAGGCCAGTTTTTATCTTACTCCCACAAGTAAGATGTGACCCAAGGTCGGGTCGGGAAAGTGGAGTTTGAAAAGTCAGCGCCCGAGAGGTGAGCACTCTGACCATTAAAAATTGCCTGGGCAGCCCCGTCGGCATTCCCCGGTAGGGGCGCCTCAGGCAGTAAGCAATAAACTTACTCCTCTACAAAGAGGGGAGGCGAAGGCTGGGAGGGTGGACCTCCTAGAACTGCACAGGACAGACCCATAGACCGGCGTAAATTAAGCCCCGAAGGCCAAGACAATACCAGTCTATAGGGGTGCAGTATCCATCGGAACAGATACTACACTTTGAAATTTTTTTTTTTATGTATACATATGAATCCTTCTTGGTGGTGATGACAGATTGCCGTCCGGATGTTGTGTGGACTAACGGTGAAAATGTCTCTTTTTAAATCTGAACTTAAAAACGCGAATGGCTCGCAAGTAGATATACATTTGAGAAAGTTCATTTTTTTAAGCATCTTAGAATTTAAAACTTAAATCGTCTTCTGTTCTTCTTAGCTCCTTACATCAAGTGGTTTCATGCCTTGTCTGGAGCGATTTCAATAAAAAAAAAATGTGTTTGGAATGTTCAACACTGATCGCTTACGCAAAGCGTATTTCAAGATGGAGTAGTTATTCAGGACCGGCGGCACAGTTATAAAAGTGGGGGGAGGGGGCTCTCTCTTATAAAGTGGGCGGGGGGCGGTTAAACACATGCATATATAACTTCATTATTGATGACCTTAAAGTGGGGGGGCCAAGTCAAAAAGTGGGGGGGCTCAAGCCCCTCTCCCCTGCCCCCCGGTGCCGCCGTCCATGTTATTCGCTTTGCTTCATATCTTCATCCGTTGTCAGAGACATTCTTACACCAAACCAATCGCCCAGAAGTTATCCGTTTCAGTCCTTCACAAAGGGTTTTCAGATTGTCTTTGATTACATCCTTAAAACGTCTCTTTGGTTTGTGTTTGGACATTTGCTGCAGTTCCTCATATAAAAATTGTTTTATCTTCCACCCTCACAAGGTGCCTAGTCTAGCGCATCTGACCATGTATAACATGCACTCTATGCTCGACACACCAACTTCCTGTAGAACAGTGGTGTCTGGTGTGAGCAATTCCCAGTTGATGTTTAGGTACCTCCTAAGGCACTAGATTTTTTTTTATTTTTACTAGTTTATACCTGTTATTTGAGCAGTGTTGGTACAATACCTGAATATGTCAATTTACATTTTTAACTAGCTTCTATTGTTTTGTAGAAAAGTATTTGTGAAACTTTGTGGTCAGAAATATACTACTTAGTATCTGCAGATCTAACCATGCAACACATGTCCTCAACCCTCACTGGCCAGGTTTCACTTTCATACATCATTACTCTTCTTCTACCCAGTGAGGGTTGAGGACATGTGTTGCATGAGGAGAAATGATACGATGGAATGTGAGTCTTAAAGGCAGGATTAGATCTGATGACCTCAGAAGAAGATTAAATCTTGACAGTATAATGAGATGTGTGCAGAACATGAGACTTCATTGGTATGGTACGGATGAGAGCACTTGGGTTAGTAGATGCCAAAAATCATTAGGAATTCTGTTTTTAAGCAAAAATAATTTGCTTTGAAATAATCCCGAATATGCTTTATGTTTATGTAATATTTATGTAATGTTGTTTTTTTATGTTACGTTAATTTTTTAAAAACTTATAAACACATATCCAGTTAAAAAAATCTTTTAGACTTACGTGAGATTCGAACTTGGGTATTGATATCGTAAAACCTACTGCCTTAGTAATGTGTACTCTGCATATTCCTTTTTTGTCAATCAATCATGTTTCTAGTTGCGTACGAACAGACAAACTCCCCAAACACCATAACTTTTTAATGGTGTATAGATTTATTGATAAATTTGTTTCAAAGTTAATTAAAGATCTTACCTGGATTAACTGCAGGTGGTGGTGGGGGTGGCAGGGGTTTACCTGCTGCGACCGCTTGCGATACTTCCTTTGCATTTCTGAGAGAATTCAAGAATTCTTGATGCTTAGCTTTCCAGTTTCCTTTAGGAACAGCAACTTGCTGAGGAACAGGAACATTTGCAAATAAAACAATTTAAACAACACAAAATTTAATGGTTTCGTTTGTAATTTTAATGGCAAATTAACCACTTTTTGATTATTTAATGCCAACACATTATTTGGATGTTAAGTTACTATTAAAATTAACCAATGACGTGTTAAGTTAATGGGTTTGTTTGAATAAACTGCTGATCTATCCCTTAAATGATTCGGAAGGAAAATGAAATATCAACTTTAAGTCAAGTAAAAGAAAAATATAAAACACTACTTTATTGTTGGAACTGAAGAAGAAAAAAACCATCCCTGTGTGTGTATATATATATATATATATATATATATATATATATATATATATATATATATATATATAGGAAAGAATGAAATAATAAAACAAAAGTAAAGTTACATACTTTACAAGTTTATTATAATCATCAAATATTTAAACAAGGAATAAAATATGAGAATGTCCTTTAACCCATGGCTTTTCAAAAAAATAACATATCCCCAGAAAGAAAAAAAAAGCAATAGATTACTAATTATTGGTAAATATTAATTTGAAAACTTTACAAAAAACCTTTGAGTTATGCTTAAAGAAAAAAGAGTAAAAAAAATGAAACAATTTTTATTCCATTAAAGAGCAGAAAGTCTTTGGAATGACGGATGCATCAGTAGAATTGTTTTTTCATTACAAAGACTTTCTGCTCATTGATGGTATTGCTTTTGCTGGTCTCGGTTTTTTTTTAAATGGAAATCGCCCCAGACAAGGCATGAAGCCACTTGATGTAAGGAGCTAAAAAAACAAACAAATACCACTTCATGGTCAAAACCCAGCCAACGCTAAGTGTTATATCGATAGATTCTGACCCAGAAAACAGCAATTCTTCCCCCTTTGTCAGAAACATCGCTCATGAAATGTGAGGACTAAAGGACAAAATAAGGGAAGCGGGAATTACGAGGCTGCCGAAAGTAAACTTTCTACTCTCTTACTCCTTGCCTGAACTTAAGCAATGGTGGGCCAAGAGAAGAGAATTATAAACTACTCATCAGAGGGTATCCATTGTCTCTTAAGACGGAAGGAAGCATCGCAGGAGAAACAGAAGTGAAGGAGGAAAGTATTAAAAGCTAAAAGCAAATGTCGTTCTCACCTTGTTCACCGATTCTTTCATTTGTTGCACCGTCAGATCCAACGCTTCAGCTCTTTGCTTCGTGGAATCGAACACATTGCGCTTTTTAGTGGAGAGTTTTTTACAGATTTTAATGTGCTTTCCCTACAAAAAAATATTTAGCAAAAACAGATTTTGATTCTGACAATTAAAAGCTTTATGCAAAAATCTAAACAAAGATTTACAAGACCATAAGTGTGTCATGAGACTGCATACCCCCACCTGACAACGTAAGGATGGGCCGAAGTTTTATCTGGGCTTTACTTCTCCATATTGTATGAAGTATTCCCAAAGTTAGGAAACGTTAATAACTCAAAAACTATTTATCTGATCAGGCTGAAATGTTTGCATGGTGGTTAGGATAAGGGTTAGGGTTATGAAATTTTGCATGGTGGCTACTGTGTTTTTGTTCTTGGCCTTTTGGCTAAGATCAAAGTGTAGTATCTGTTCCGATGGATACTGCACCCCATACTGGTGTTGTCTTGGCCTTCGGGTCTGTATTTACGCCGGTCAATGGGTCTGTCCTGTGCAGTTCTGGGAAGTCCACCTTCCCAGGCTTTGCCTCCTCTCTTTGGGGAGGAGTAAGTTTATTGCTTACTGCCTGGGGCTGCCCAGGCAATTTTTAAATCCCGACCCGACCTTGGGTCACATCTTACTTGTGGGAGTAAGATAAAACCATTATTTAGAAAGCCATTCTTAACATGGAGTGAGGGGGCGCTTTGTTAACTATTATGTATTTTCACCTAACAATTTAATAAACAAAAGATATCGTAAAAATTTAATTTAACTTGAAAATCTTATCTAAAAAATAGCCCGATTCGTAAACTGCACAAGTACCAAAAAATAATATAAAAAATGTTCTTCACTGGGGAGGGGGTAGCCCCGTATTTACAAGTATATCTCCTGTAAAAACGGTTCTAAAATCTATTTTCAATCGATATTTATTCGATAATTGCCGAATTTTCCTACTTGGCCAAACTTGCCGAGTTTTCCGTTGCCGAATTTTCCATTGACGAATTTTCCGTTGCCGAGTTTTCCTTTGACGAGTTTTCCTAAATTCCTTTGACAATTTCATGCTCAATTAAAACGAAATCATTACTAATTCAGTCAAAATATATCTTCTTGACCATTTCATGGGGCAGAGGGCATTTAAAAGGCAATCTTGTAACATATTCAGTTTCATGTAATTTTCATGTAATATTCAAGTAGTCTAAGTAGTCTCTCAACAGAAACTGTGAGAGTCAAAAACAGTCGTAGAGCAATCACAATTGGGGATCATTTCTAGCATTTGTCACTGATAGATTTATTTCAGCCGTTCGTTAGCTGATCATTTAGAAGATGTCGCTAAAAAGTCCGAAAGTTGAAGAACTTCTAAAGGCAGCCGAGAGACGTAAATCTTATTGCAATCAATGTTAACAAATAAAACAAACACCATCTTTAATGTAAACAAATAAAATAAACACCATCTTTAATGTTAACAAATAAAACACACACCATCTTTAATGTTAACAAATAAAACACACACCATCTTTAATGTTAACAAATAAAACAAACCCCATCTTTAATGTTAACAAATAAAATAAACACCATCTTTAATGTTAACAAATAAAACACACACCATCTTTAATGTTAACAAATAAAACACACACCATCTTTAATGTTAACAAATAAAACAAACCCCATCTTTAATGTTAACAAATAAAACAAACATCATCTTTAATGAATGACTGGAACTGAACCCTATGACAGGATTCGTTTTAAAAACTAAATTAAATCTTTTAAAAAGAAGATATACAGTGTACACACTTTTTTATCCTTTATTTTATCGCCAGTTGCATCAGAAAAGGTTTGGATACAAATCGAAACTTTAAACCTTGTCCATGGTGGTGTAAAAGCGATTACCATATTTCATTTTAAAAAGGCGAAAATCTTTAATCTGGGATGATACATATGTTGACACATTTTTTGACTAGCAATTTTGTCACGTCCAAAATTGAACCAAGATCTGTCACTCAAGATACGTAAATTAAAATAAATATATATATAAATATTTTTCTCTTGCAAACAAATTTATTTTTTACTCCATTGGCAGTGAGGACTTCTGGAGTTGTCGGCTTTCATTCAATTGCATTCCTTCATAATACTGGTGGGATTGTATCTTGGTTAGATGAACTTCGCAGAACTGAGTGGATGTTACAGTGTGTCTTACCGGCAGTGGTGTGAAATAATA
This sequence comes from Sepiola atlantica, assembly GCA_963556195.1. Classification (NCBI taxonomy): domain Eukaryota; kingdom Metazoa; phylum Mollusca; class Cephalopoda; order Sepiida; family Sepiolidae; genus Sepiola; species Sepiola atlantica. The sequence goes on from OY744515.1 coordinate 91,993,582, forward strand.
CTTTTTCCATGACTGAAAGTGGCTAAAAAATCGTTCTGCCTTTAAGAAAATATTCTTCAATAAATGTTTACATTTCTTTAAATAAATAAAAATAAAAGTAAATTCTAGAATGTCTACATTTCTTTAAGTAAATAAAAAAAAATTAAATTCTTAATGTCTATTTAAGTAAATAAAAATAAAAGTAAATTCTGTAATGTCTATTTAAGTAAATAAAAATAAAAGTAAATTCTTGAATGTCTATTTAAGTAAATAAAAATAAAAGTAAATTCTTGAATGTCTATTTAAGTAAATAAAAATAAAAGTAAATTCTTGAATATCTATTTAAGTAAATTAAAATAAAAGTAAATTCTTGAATTTCTATTTAAGTAAATAAAAGTAAATTCTGTAATGTCTATTTAAGTAAATAAAAATAAAAGTAAATTCTTGAATGTCTATTTAAGTAAATAAAAATAAAAGTAAATTCTTGAATGTCTATTTAATTAAATAAAAATAAAAGTAAATTCTTAAACGTCTATTTAAGTAAATAAAAATAAAAGTAAATTCTTGAATGCCTATTTAAGTAAATAAAAATAAAAGTAAATTATGTAATGTCTATTTAATTAAATAAAAATAAAAGTAAATTCTTGAATGTCTATTTAATTAAATAAAAATAAATTCTTGAATGTCTATTTAAGTAAATAAAAATAAAAGTAAATTCTTGAATGTCTATTTAAGTAAATAAAAATAAAAGTAAATTCTTGAATGTCTATTTAAGTAAATAAAAATAAAAGTAAATTCTTGAATGTCTATTTAAGTAAATAAAAATAAAAGTAAATTCTTGAATGTCTATTTAAGTAAATAAAAATGAAAGTAAATTCTTAATGTCTATTTAAGTAAATAAAAATAAAAGTAAATTCTTGAATGTCTATTTAATTAAATAAAAATAAAAGTAAATTCTTAAACGTCTATTTAAGTAAATAAAAATAAAAGTAAATTCTTGAATGTCTATTTAAGTAAATAAAAATAAAAGTAAATTATGTAATGTCTATTTAATTAAATAAAAATAAAAGTAAATTCTTGAATGTCTATTTAAGTAAATAAAAGTAAAAGTAAATTCTTGAATGTCTATTTAAGTAAATAAAAATAAAAGTAAATTCTTGAATGTCTATTTAAGTAAATAAAAATAAAAGTAAATTCTTAATGTCTATTTAAGTAAATAAAAATAAAAGTAAATTCTTGAATGTCAATAAAAAAAAAGAAGACCGGTTATTTAAAAGTTTTTCTTTTTTTTTGCAGAGAAAAAAAAGCAATTGAAAACCAAAAAGACTCCTTACCAATGTTTCCTTATTAAATTTCCGTCCACATGATTGACATGGCTCCAAGACAAACTGAACTGAAAGCAAAAAATAAAATGTATTCGTGCATAGAAAATGTATAACTTGTTTGATTTTGAATGTAAAATTTATGAGATTCTTTAATATGAATCGGTAAAATGGCACACGGAGTTGTGCCATTTAATCTCCGAAACAGCAATGGTAATTACGGCGCTTATTCAAGCACTCTGTGACGCATCTTTACATAGCGAAGTAAAGAAATAGAAAAAGAGAAAAGCAATAAACATTAATCAGGTACCTTTTCGTACACGTTAAATCTCCAATCACTAATCAGTAATTGTATGTGGACCAAAGAAAACAAATTTTATTAAAACTATAACGGTTTAACCGATATATTTACAATATGAATAGAGTCTGTTGGAAGTTTTAGGAAGAATTGAAGGATTAAAAATTATCTGGAAAGATTGAATCATGTGGAGGTATTGTCAGCACAAAAATATTGAGGAAATAGGTTTTCGACATAAAAAGACACAAAAAGGTTGAGATTCCCGATAAGGCAATTAAAAAAATGTCTTTGTAGGGTAGATATTAACAGACATCCTTTTTTTGCCTTTTTTAAAAATAAATGTGTAATATGAGTTCACAAGGGATGGGATATTTCCAAATTCTTTAACTTGAACACGGTCATAATCCCTGGTTTTCATAATCGGCCATGTATCTCCTTCTTTTCTTAGATCCCTAATTTTCTTTAAACTAAGTGAGTTGTTTCTCTTTTCTCTTTTTCTTGCCCCTTCGAGCTTGATCAACATTGTTTTTTAACATCTTGTATGCAACACTAACATTTAGAATTAATGTTGTATACACAGGGTTAGGGTTAGGGTTGTTTTGCTAGTTTTTATTGAAATTTGAATACATTTCTTTTTTCTTTTTTTAACTCATTTCACGCCAAACAAGGCAAGTTGCCACTGTAGACGTAAGGGGCTACTGAGAATTGGAGTGAAAGTTTTGGAGACCATCCTAAATTGGGAGCTGTACAGCAAGATGCTTGTTCACATTAGTTTTAAACTTCTGCATGTCAGTACAGTCGGGAAACAGGGAGCAGGGAGGGAGTTCCAAAGGCCGGCATAGGATAGAAGCTATTTGAGTAGAAGGCTCTCCAGCATCTGGGGACCTCTACAGTGAATGGATGTGATTTAGCTGATTGTCGGGTTGGTCGAGTGTATTTATATCGAGGGGGCACCAGAGCAGCAAGTTCATCGGAGCACAATCCATTGAAGTATTTGTAAAACAAGCACAAGGATGCAGCATTGCGGTGAAGGAACAGGAGATGGAGCTTGGTGAATAATGAGGAACCTATCAGATTAGAGACTCTTTTTTGACCTTGTCTAAGAGGGAGAGACTAGTGGATCGTGCACCAGCCCAGATGTGACAACAATATTCCATGCATGGGCGGATGGTGGCTTTGTAGAGATATAGGATACTGTCAGGTGTGAAGTTTTCTAGCACGGTAGAGGGAGCCCACCTTCTTTGCAGCAGCCTTGGCAATGTCTTCTATGTATTAGTTCCAATTCATGTTACCTGTGAATGTTAGGCAGAGGAGTTTGAAAATCAGGAACAATAAAGGTTCAATGATCGATTCCTGGGGTACACCTGCATTTATGTCATGTTGTTTGGATGAACGGCTATCGAGGACAACTTGGATCTTTCTTTTGGATAGGAAGAATCTAATTATATCAAATATTCGTCCAGTAATATCATATGAATGAATGTGCATGAGAAGACCTTTATGCCAGACCTTGTCAAAGGCTTTGGATATATCAAGCGCTATCGCCATAGCTTCAGCTGCCTTGTCCAGTGTATGGTATATGCGTTCAAAGATGACGTTAGGATATTCGCAGTAGACTGTGCTTGCCTAAATCCATACTGATAGCCGGAAAGAAGTTTAGCATTAACGAGGTGATGGACTATCGCTAGATTGATTAAGGATTCAAAGATTTTAAGAAGAGCGGGAGTAGACTGATGGGGCAATAATTCTGAGGGTCAGTTCTATCTCCAGAATTCTTGAAGACTGGTACCACAGAGGCAATTTTCCAGCTATCAGGGAATCAAGATTTGGTAAGACATTTGTTGTAATGTTTAGAGAGGACAGGGGCCAGTTCAGTAGAGCATTTCTTTATTACTGGTACTGTTTTGGAGATGTCAAGGTTTTTTATGGTGTTCTGGACATGATATGGGGTGGTGGTCAGGTCATCAAGTATGGTTTCAATCTGCAATGGGAAATTTGGGAGAGAGTGGTTTGTGGAGTCGAAAATGGAGTTTGCGGCTAAACACTGGGCAAGTTGTTCAGCCTTGTCAGTTGCCGTGCAAACAACATAATTGTGGTTGGATACCAGGGGAATTTTTGATTGACCATTATTTACCACACTATTGAAGATTTTCCAGAAATCACAAGTACCTAGTTTCTGTGACTGAATGCGTTTTCTGATCATCTCTGTATACCTTCTCTTTGCTTCATCTATTACAGTCTTACAATGATTTCTTGATGCTATAAGTTTTGTAGCTGACTTGTGGCAGTTGAATGGTCAGAATGCTTGCTGCTTCTGTGCAATAGCAGCTGCACAGTTCGAGGTGAACCATTGTGGAGGGTGGGGCTTACTGTAGAATTTTCACATGGGGACATGTGCTTCAATACCTGCTTTGACCCATTCGCTTACCTCATTTGTGCACTGGTCAGCAAGGAGAAAAAAAGTTTTACTCCACTGGACGTCTCTGATGGATTCCCAATCAGCCCGCTTGTAGTATCTCGTCGTTTTAAGTAACGGCTCATCAGCTTTCGGACGAGATTTTAGGGTGATATCAATCATTACCACAAGGTGATCAGCATTCCCGAGCGGGCTATGGACGTTCATCGCACAAGCCTCAGGCAGTGAGGTTAAAAACAGGTCGACAAGTGAGGCTTGCTGGTCCACACGATCAGGGAGGCGGTCGAGAAAGTGACAGTCTGTGAGAGGGAGTGGGCTGTGGAAAAACTATATTTCCTTTCGTAGCAGTTACATGACTGAGATCTACTTCTGCGTTTCCTTTCGTAGCAGTTACATGACTGAGATCTACTTCTGTGTTTCCTTTCATAGCAGTTACATGACTGAGATCTACTTTTGTATTTACACGCAATCTCTTACGTAGTGATTAATTAGTTTGTGGTTCGGTTGACTAAAACAAACGTGTTAAAACTCACGTAGAAATACAATGGGTAATTCGAACACTTCTGTGAATACGCAGCTTTCCTAATTTCTGCCCAGCCTGAGTTTGGTGCAATAATACAAACAGTATTTGAACAGACGCCTATGAGACCAGAAGCTAAAAACATCTTGTCCCTTGCCACAATGCGGCATTATTAGATGGACCTCCTAAACTCAATTCTCTTTCTATAGCTAAGGACCGCCTGCCGAACCAACTTGCCTTACATTCTTGTGTCTTTGTGTTAATGAAACTGTTAAATAAAGTTGATTTTATTGTAGAGAAGATGTTGGTATTTTTATATGGAACTTTGGTGACACTATTCTCTTCTACATTTCGAACCAGCTCCGTCAGATAGATACAAACACAGCCCCCTCTACAAAATGGCTATTTCTAGTCTCCGACAAGCGCCTCATAACACCAAGCAACTCTAGAAATGTTACTACTTACATTATCTCCCACCGAATTTGTGAGTAGATCCTTGGGCCCTATCCCAAAAGTTGAATATTATATATAAAAAAAAAAATATTTTAAAGTAATATGATGTTATACGACAGAATTCCTTATTCAATCTCAAATCTTCCTGCTTATATATATATATTTCCAACAATTTAGCTAAACGAAACGCTGTAGTTGTAGAGAAGATGTTGGTATTTTTAAATGGAACTCTGGTGACCCTATTCTCCTCTTTATTTCGAACCAGCTCACTCAGATAGATACAGACACAGTAGCTTCTACAAAATGGCTGTCTCCAATTTCCGACAAGCATCTCATAACACCAACCACTCTGCATTTTCAATATACATTCTATTTCCGTCGGTCTTCAGAAGAATATTTCCCTTTCAGTGTCTCTCTCCATCAACTTCTAAATAATAAGCCATTCCCATTTCTTATAGTGAGAAGATGGCCGCCTTTTCTGTCTACACAACATGGGCAGATAAACGGTTATCATCTATCTCGGAAACATCGAAGTATTGATCAGATTCAATGTTTTTTTTTTTTAACTTTGGTGATCTGACAAGAACCGGTCTTTCAACACAATATTTATCTCATAGAAAAAAATGAGCCTTGTCTCTATTTCCAAGGTAAATGGTTGGTTTTTTAATGTGAGGAAAATCCAGTATCCCAAAAAGAGTCACTCTGGATTGGGACAAAAATTAAAATTGCCTCAGTCTAGAAAAATCTCTGATCCCCTGACCGAGGAGAGACCAGATACTACACTTTCAATTATTTATTTGCAAAAATGAAACAAGTAAAATTGTAACAAATTAGGCACAAGGCCATCAAAAGTGAGAAGTGGTGGGTGGGGGTAGGTCATTCTCTGTATATCCTACTCTTAACTAGAGACATTCTGACCCATTTGTCCAAGCCATTTTCCTTTCTCTTTTTCACCATTTGTCGATCACTTTCACTTCAACAGTCACCACATTTTCTAAAAACAAAAAAAAGAAAGAAAGAAAAAAGAAAGAAAATAAAATCAGGGTCGGGTCAAGTTAGTAAGACCCTCCCAATCCTTTCTAAGAGTAGACAACTCACTGTTTAATTCCGGTTTGTTTAGAACAAAAAACAAGCAGGTCAATCTCTAAGCGGCAGTGGAACTAAAGTGGGAACAAAAAAACGGGTGGAGTTTGGAAGTGCATGGTGTTCTTCCAAGATAAAAAAATAATTTGGGGAGGCCAAGGGCAAAAAATAAAAGTGGGGAGTGGATATTTTAGAGGATCTCTATTACTGAAAAATAAAAAGGGGGGGGGGGGGACAAGGATTCACACACTCAACTAGCTAATTAACTAACTTAACCAGGGTGGGTTCCAAAAATCCTAGTCTGAAGGCCAGACAGGGCCATGTTCCTAGTTACTTGCCTCCCTACGAGGGCAGAGTTAGACACAAGGTCAATATTTAATGTGGAGTAGATCCGGATCCCCCAAAAGGGGAACTCTGGATTGGAAAAAAAATTAAAATTACCACAGTCTAGAAGGATTTTTTATTCACTGACGAGGACAGAAAAAAATGAAATGTAGTATCAGAACAGATACTACACTTTGCTCCTAGGCAAAAGGCCAAGAGACAAGGGCTTATCAATGTTTACTCTGTAAGCAATTTCCCTTTATTGAAAGAACTGGGCATGTACAAAAAATATTTCAACGTTGCTTAACTTTGATGATTCGATGAGAACCGGTGTTTCAATGTGATATAGCCTTAATCATTAGTGATTAAAACACAATGTTCAAAGATCGATTCATAGCATCACTATTGTCATGACTACACAAATTAACACTTATTTATTCAGATTTGGTTCAGTAGTGTTGCTGGGGGAGGGGAGGGGGGGTGTAAAAAAAATCAATCAATCAATAGTGATTGCCTACCAGATCAACATTGTTGCATTGACTTCCACTTCATTCTTGTGATATTTTCTTTTTTTCCATATCGTATAATGCAATGAAACGAGGATTTTTATCTCGCTAGAAAAATGTTAAAAACTTTTCTATTTGTAGAATCAAATTGATACTTAGCTGTGTTGCAGTTATATAACTACAATCTATTTTCTTTTGCACTTGCCTGTTCTCACTCGTGGAGCGATTGATTCATTGTTCAGCCAGAACACTTTTGTGCGGGATAGCACTTCCATCCAAACTTTTCCCCCGAGATTTATGAACAGACATTTTTTTTCTCTCTTCAGCAAAAGAACAGAAATTTTAGATTGAACTGAACAGTTACTTTCCGTTTGTCTTACTTTGCATGTTTGTTTAAATTTATTCTCTTGTGCTGCTACTGTTAATAAAGCATATCTTGTTTTTATCGGCTATAAGCCTAAGCAGGGGTAATGTAGCAGTTACATAATTACGAGCTATTTACTTTTGCACTTGCATGTACTCACTCGCGGAGTGATTAATGTGTTGTTCAGCCAGAACACTTGTTTTGCGGGATAGCACTTCCGCCCAAACATTTTCCCGAGATTTATGAACAGTCAGACTTTGAGCGTTGTGTTGACTGGATGTTATATTCGTTTCTCGCCTCTGGTCATGATTTAAGCGAGATACGAGATAAAAGACCTACACCTGTACCTAGTGCGACATTCACCCTGGGCGAGTTGAGCTGACTTCCTCTGAAGAAGGAAGTTTCTAGGAAATATTAACTTCGTCAGCTGCCCCAGTCGCATGTATAAATTGGTTCTTACCGGCATAAGAGCTCATTGCTGTCTGGTTGATAGGAATGTTCCCAATCTTCAGGATCCATACATCTAATCCTCAGCGCCATGTTGAATTTAGTAGTCAATGCTCAGCTCTCTGATCAATTGAGCTCAAACTAAAGAAACTGAGATAGAATCCAGACTTGCCCATCTAAGCATAATGGAGTGTTCCAGTATGCTTATTAACCAACTTTCTAGGCTTCTATCACAGTTTCTTGAATTTGAGCTCAACTGGTCAGACAGCTAAGCACCGACTACTAAATTCAATAAGACAGCCTTGGTCTATTAATGACATGCAACACCGGAGACAATCGCGAATTGTCTCGGCTTTACGAGCGCCTCTCTATCGCCATTATTCGTGGAACGCTTTGAATCTGCTCTCGGCCTACCAAGCCAGCCGGACATTCGAAGAAAACTATGGAGCGTGATACAATTATATATAAGGAATAAGGATTTCTCGATATTGAACTAAACAATGTCCAAGTGACGAATAAGGGATTTATTAATTATTTATTGAATTATTAATCTTATAGTTTAATTTTTCACTGAATGGAATCCAGACTTGCCCATCTAAGCATAATGGAGTATTCCAGCATGCTTATTAACCAACTTTCTAGGTTTCTATCACAGTTTCTTGAATTTGAGCTCAACTGGTCAGACAGCTAAGCACCGACTACTAAATTCAATAAGACAGCCTTGGTCTATTAATGACGCGCAACACCAGAGACAATCGCAAATTGTCTTGGCTTTACGAGCGCCTCTCTATCGCCATTATTCGTTGAAACGCCTTGAGTCTGCTCTCGGCCTACCAAGCCAGCCGGACATTCAAAGAAAACTATGGAGCGTGATACAATTATATATAAGGAATCAGGATTTCTCGATATTGAACTAAACAATGTCCAAGTGACGAATAAGGGATTTATTAATTATTTATTGAATTATTAATCTTACAGTTTAATTTTTCACCGAATGGATCAGTGTAATATATTTATTAACCAATTTTCTAGGCTTCTATCACAGTTTCTTACATTTGAGCTCAACTGGTCAGACAGCTAAGCACCGACTACTAAATTCAATAAGACAGCCTTGGTCTATTAATGACATGCAACACCGGAGACAATCGCGAATTGTCTCGGCTTTACGAGCGCCTCTCTATCGCCATTATTCGTGGAACGCTTTGAATCTGCTCTCGGCCTACCAAGCCAGCCGGACATTCGAAGAAAACTATGGAGCTTGATACAATTATATATAAGGAATAAGGATTTCTCGATATTGAACTAAACAATGTCCAAGTGACGAATAAGGGATTTATTAATTATTTATTGAATTATTAATCTTATAGTTTAATTTTTCACTGAATGGAATCCAGACTTGCCCATCTAAGCATAATGGAGTATTCCAGCATGCTTATTAACCAACTTTCTAGGTTTCTATCACAGTTTCTTGAATTTGAGCTCAACTGGTCAGACAGCTAAGCACCGACTACTAAATTCAATAAGACAGCCTTGGTCTATTAATGACGCACAACACCAGAGACAATCGCAAATTGTCTTGGCTTTACGAGCGCCTCTCTATCGCCATTATTCGTTGAAACGCCTTGAGTCTGCTCTCGGCCTACCAAGCCAGCCGGACATTCAAAGAAAACTATGGAGCGTGATACAATTATATATAAGGAATCAGGATTTCTCGATATTGAACTAAACAATGTCCAAGTGACGAATAAGGGATTTATTAATTATTTATTGAATTATTAATCTTACAGTTTAATTTTTCACCGAATGGATCAGTGTAATATATTTATTAACCAATTTTCTAGGCTTCTATCACAGTTTCTTACATTTGAGCTCAACTGGTCAGACAGCTAAGCACCAACTACTAAATTCAATAAGACACTGTGAACAGGATAAATGGATCTTAAAGATTGTGAACATTACTATCAACAAGACAGCAGTGTGAGCCCTTATGCCGCTAAGTGTCCATTTGATTCTACAGTATTGAAACTTTTTTTTTCTAAATTTCACTTCTAAAAATTATAAAAGCATTTCGAATGTTTTAAATAATTCATAACTTATATTTGTGCATTTTATAAATGATGGAAAGCAAAGTGTCAAGATGTTGATTCATCTTTTTGAACCATATAGAAAAATGGGGTTCAAAGTAAATATTGAAAAACAAATCAATAGTTTGAACAACTCATAATATCATAACTACAAACTATATTAATTTTCATGAGTGGCTAAAATGTAGTGTCAAGATGTTGATTCATCTTTTTGAACCATATAGAAAAATGGGGTTCAAAGTAAATATTGAAAAACAAATCAATAGTTTGAACAACTCATAATATCATAACTACAAACTATATTAATTTTCATGAGTGGCTAAAATGTAGTGTCAAGATGTCGATTCATCTTTTTGAACCATATAGAAAAATGGGGTTCAAAGTAAATATTGAAAAACAAATCAATAGTTTGAACAACTCATAATATCATAACTACAAACTATATTAATTTTCATGAGTGGCTAAAATGTAGTGTCAAGATGTCGATTCATCTTTTTGAACCATATAGAAAAATGGGGTTCAAAGTAAATATTGAAAAACAAATCAATAGTTTGAACAACTCATAATATCATAACTACAAACTATATTAATTTTCATGAGTGGCTAAAATGTAGTGTCAAGATGTCGATTCATCTTTTTGAACCATAGAAGAAAAATGGGGTTCAAAGTAAATATTTAAAAACAAATCAATAGTTTGAACAACTCATAATATCATAACTAAAAACTATATTAATTTTCATGAGTGGCTAAGATGTAGTGTCAAGATGTCGATTCAACTTTTTGAACCATATAGAAAAATGGGGTTCAAAGTAAATATTGAAAAACAAATCAATAGTTTGAACAACTCATGATATCATAACTACAAACTATATTAGTTTTTATGAGTTGCTAAGATGAAGTGTAATGGATACCGATGCAGACTATGGAATTGGCTGAGAACAGGGTGGGGGGGGGGGGCTGGTGATAGTGTGATTGCAAGAGATAGGAGTAGATGGAGTTAGTTCAGGGAACTTCTGCTATTACTAAACTGTCGACCAAGGGAAGAGTCTATTAGGTATTTGTACAAAGTGTGATGACATATGGAAGTAAAATCTGGCTAGCGATGGTTGAAGACATGCGTTGCATGGGAAGAAGTGATATGAGAATGATACGATGGATATAGAAGGTGAGTCTTAAAGACAGGCTTAGTTCTGATGACCTCAGAGGAAGATTAAATCTGGACAGTATAGGAAGATGTGAGCAGAACAGGAGACTTTGTTGGTTGTCACATTGAAAGAATGGATGAGAGTGCTTGAGTTTGTAGATGTAGAATAGTTGAGGTAGCAAGGTCAGTTGGCAGAGGAGGGCCAAGAAAAACATGGGAGGAAGTGATAAGAATGGATTTGAGAGAAAGAGGGATAAATAAAGACCTGACCAGAGATAGGTTAGTTTGGAAGTCAATTTCTAAAAGCCGTCCAATACATGCCAGCATGTAAAACAGGCATCAAACCGAATATGATGATCATGATGATGATGATGATCATTATTATTATATGACTGAAATAAATAATATAGAATCGTACTATAATTCTGGTCAGACTTGTTTTCTTTGATCCTTTGTAAAAGTTGTGCTGTATTTTGGCTGTGCTTAAAAAATGACAAAACATCGATATATGAAAATATAATGATATATTTTTATTGTCAGTGGCAGTGAAGGTGTGTGGGTTAGTGAGGAAGGAAGACATAAACACACAGGAATCTGACAAGTGTTTTTCCTCGGGCCCAAATCAACAACCAACTAACGATACCAATTTTGGGTTGTTATTATATAACAATTTGTGAACCCCTACAAACGCCCTCCATGGGACTTCATGCCCCAGGCCGTTTTATTCAGTGATGGGGTGTTTCCTAAGTCAAGAAGAGAAGAGGTTGTAGTAGTCAAACTTCGTATAGGACATACATATATTACCTACAAACATTTATTGAAAGGTGAAGAGTCTCCAATGTGTATATCATGTCAGGAACCTTTTACAGTCGAACATATATCAATAGACTGTTAGGATCTACAACAAAGGCGAAGGAAATACTACAACTCTAAAAATCTAAAGAACCCGTTTAAAGCTACAAATCTGACCAAAATCTTAGACTTCAAAGAAGTTGGACTGTTCAAAAAAAATTAATCTTAATAAAAAACATTTTTCTTTCAAAACAATGTAAAATAATTAACCTAACTTGGAATTTCATTTGACAACTTTATTCGGCATTAAATAACCCATAGATGGTTGATATGCCGTAAAACAAAACAAACCAAACATTGATGTTATTTTTTTTTCCTTTCCCTTTGCAAAACTCATTAATGTTCTGCAAAGTCAAAAACTAAAGCAAAAATTTTCCTCTACAAAACAAACCAAACACCATGAATAAATATTTGAAGATATAAAGTCCACCTGGTCTGGATATTAAACAACAAAAAATGTAGAGTCGTACTATAATTCTGGTTAGACTTGTTTTCTTTGACCCTTTGTAACATGTCTCCTCATGGCAATATCATTATTACTTTGTTTATTTTAGAATCGATTATCTCTGAATTTCATTCTCTAATAAATGTTTGACATTTTACGCTGTTGTGGTTTTGTTCATTTTTAGATTATGAAAAGAAAAAGAAAGAAATATTCTAATGAAACATGTTTTTTTTCTTCTTTCTACCCTTAACCCAACCAATCCTATTCAGTGGCTATAGAGTCCGACTTCCAACAACTCCTGAAAAAATTGCTGACTAATTACTTCAGAGGATGAAAAAATCTGACTCCCAATTCCGGATGTTTTTTTTTGTTTTTTTTTAAATACTTCCACTCTTACAAAAATCTGACTCCCAATTCCGGATGTTTTTTTGTGTTTTTAAATACTTCAACTCTTACAAAAATCTAACTCTAAATCTGACGCTAAATTACGAAGAAAACCAAACTAAAATACATATATAAAAATAAAGAACAAATAAACCATAGCTAAACAACTGTTATTAATTAGATGTTTATTTTTGTTTGTTTTCTTTTTTGTCAAAGGAACCATTGTTAATCAAATGTTTTTAAATAAAAAGTTTTTTGTTTGTGCACCGGAAAGTTTCAAAAGATGATTTTGTTTGATTTGTTAAGCAAATGTTATTGTTTTTTAGCTTTTTTTCAATGTTTCTTTTTACATCAGATGAGATAAGATAGGTGTATAGAGAGTCTGACTTGGACACTGATACGATCAGACGTAATAAGAAATGACTTAAGAATCGATGATAAACAAAGTAAAGGGTGAGGTTCCACATCTACATCTCCCAACCTTTCTTCCCCCAGTTGCTAGCAAAGATGTAGGCAACACCAACAGCCTAAATAAAAATCGATCTTCCTCTAAATGAATTGTCTTCGGTTGTGTGCGCTTGGGCCCAACTTCAATTCCAGAATGAGAGTGTCAACAGTCTGGAGGATCTGTTGGATCCGTGAGCATCAGGGTGTGAAGAAATCCAAGGTATGATTTTAACTTATACTGATTATGAATGTTGGGGGATTAAAATCCCCAATAGAACTGGTACGATATATTGTTATATAATGATGGACGTAACTTGTGGGATTATAAAAATCTTTATGAGAGTGTATATGATAATGAACGTATGTGGCGGCAAAACGGGTGTGGGGTCGTTGGTTTGGCTGGTGCAACTTAGTGCGTGCCGCCGAGTGCATAGAGTGCGATGCTGTTTCCGGGAATCGAAATGTGATAAGTGACGAGACAATGTTTGACCCTGGTTCAAAAGGTCATCCTGCACCTGTGTGGTTATCACGTTATATTATGTCACAGTTTTGATATGTGAGAAAATTGGAGTTTTAAAACCAGTTCGGACTTAGGAGGCGCAGAAGTCGGACGAAGGAATTAAGATGTAGCCAAGTCAGAACGGGAAGTGTTTTTCCCTAAGAAAGAATACTGGCGTACAAGATGTCCTTCTCCCCCTGCCTCCTCAAATAACAAAGGACTGATTAGACAATAAGCTAGCTAAGAATTAACCACGATATTCGTAAATCTCTCTTTCTCTCAACGATAGCAAAACATCTCCATGGGCAATAGAAACTGACGCTGAATAAAAAGTAATTAAAATGAAAAGATTGTTGTCTTATGAAGCAGGTGAGAAAGGTCTTTTGTTACAGACAACTCACGGAGATGGCCACTACAGTGCAGAGGCGAAGAAAGTACTCAACCACAAGACGACAGAGCAAACCAAAAAGAAACAAAGGATAATGAATTATTAAGGGGCTATGCAACATGTAACCATATTGTCAGAGATTAACAGAAGTAAAAAATAATGTTCCATATCTATGAATTTTTATTCTAAGTGATTAAATATGTATTTAAGTATTTAAAATGACTCACTTGTATATTGTTGACCCAAGCAGCTCAACAGATCTCTTTGGTAAATGGATACAAAAAGACTAATCAATTGGAGACTACAATATTTTTAGGGGATCAGATCGTGTCTACCTGGACCTGATTGGACAAACTGCTTACTAGAAAACATATAACTCGATTTTTTTTTGTCAGCCATTTAAACATAATTTTGGATTAAAATGTTGTACACTTTTGTAGCGAGCACATTGGACATAAGCTGTAATTTGATCAATATCCGTGGGGTCGCTTGTGTGAAGAGGTCTGATGCTTTAACATCCGAAATCCTGCCTGGAGCATCTGAGTGACATATTTTACAACATGAATTGAAAATGAATGACAGAAACAATAGATTAAATAAATGTATACATAAACGAAATAGATGCTACATACAATCATTTTGCAGACAGTCAACTCGGAAAGATATAAATCTGTAACCTAAAAAAAAAGTGTAATTTGAAACTGATTCTATTTGCCCAGAGAGCTAATATAATTCCCTGATGACTTGTTAAATATTCTGAATCACAAGTTCATCAGCTGACAACCATTGTTTCATATATCTATAAATAAAGTAGGAAATATCAAATGGCTGACCAAATGCAGAGCTGTCATGTCAGTAGCTGAAACCTCCGACTGATTCCTAGAAATTTTAAAGTCGGACTTCAATTCCGCCCCAAGAAATATTCATACATACTATATATTACTAACCCTAACAAACCTATATAACCCTAAACCTAACCCTAACAAACCTATATAACCCTAACAAACCTATATAACCCTAAACCCAACCCTAATAAACCTATATACCTCTAAACCTCATAAACCTATATACCCCTAAACCTAACCCTAATAAACATATATAACCCTAAACCTAATAAACCTATATAACCCTAAATCTAATAAACCTATATAACCCTAAACCTAATAAACCTATATAACCCTAAACCTAACAAACCTATATAACCCTAAAACTAACCCTAATAAACCTATATAACCATAAACCTAACCCTAATAAACCTATATAACCCTAAACCTAATAAACCTATATAACCCTAAAAATATAAAAGTGTCAAAATTATGCTTTACCAGTGTTCGCACTAATATTTATATAAATCATAGAATTACGTCAATAATTTAATTTTTACTATATAAATTACTAGCAGGTCTACTTTCTTTTTTATTTCAACAGAATAATTAGAGATTGAACTATCGCAAGTTGAAAACAAAACGCGAGTCACTTTTTATAACCTAAAGAAAAATAAACACTAACCGTTGACTTGGCTTTTTTATTTTCTTCCTATTATGATTGGTAGAGGATAGACATTTAAAAAAAAATGATGCCAAACTTTTTAACATCGAACATGTCAGCACAAGTTAAAAGAAATGAAACAAGAAAGAAAAATTCCTCAAACTGGAAACTTAAAAAAAAGGAAAGAAAAGAACATATAAATCGGTATAGAAAACAAAAAGGGGGGGGGGGGAGAACAACATGTCTCATTATGGAAATAGATTTTCGTTCTCCCTCCCATCTTTTGTATTGCAGGACGGATATATATTTACAAATAAATACACATTGCTCTTTATTATAGTTTGGAGTATTTAATTTTAAAGTGGGTGAGCAAGTTTTTCAAGGTTCTGTGAATTCAACGTTTTGGAGTATTTTTTTTTAATAAAATTTGGGGTATTTTTTTTATGAATAAAATTTGGGGTATTTTTTATGAATAAAATTTGGGGTATTTTTTATGAATAAAATTTGGGGTATTTTTTATGAATAAAATTTGGCGTATTTTTTATGAATAAAATTTGGGGTATTTTTTATGAATAAAATTTGGGGTATTTTTATGAATAAAATTTGGGGTATTTTTTTTATAAATAGAATCTAAAGAATTTAATTTAAAAAATTGACATGTTTCCGAATTCTTTAGATGAGGTTTGATAATTTGTTTTTTATATTCACAATGTTTTGGCTGATGTAATCTGTGACCTTGCAGGTACATCTTTTCGACCTTTGAGCCCTTCCAACATGAGCATATCGTCTAATGATTAAAGGTGTTGACTAACAATCAGTTCTAAGGTTCAATCTTTACTACAGGCGATAATAACTAATAATCACAGTTGACGGAATGAGAACAATCTACCCCCATGGATTAAATAAAAGATTCAGTTCATACATATTCTCGCATTTGACATAATGATTCCCAAGTTCAATTAGAAGGTTTTGAAGATTGAAAAGATGCACTTGAGGAAAGTCGGAGGTTACATCGGCCGAAACGTTCAGAAAATAACAATCAAGATAAGAATAGTAGTCCAAATAATTCAAATTGATACACGATGAAAAATAACCAAAACAAAAAATGGTACTACTCCAGATGAAGCGTCTAATTTTCTGCTCGGCGGCAATGATCGCGCAGGTCGCGGAAGCGCCCGAGAGCTACCGAGACGAAAACGAGGCTGAAGCAAAACTGAAAGTCGTAAAAATGGAAGAGTGGCAGACGACAGTATAAGATCAAGAATACAAAAGAAAAAAATACATATATTTAAAAGAAAAAAAAAATGAACAAACCATAGCTGAAGAACTATAAATAAACTGTTTTCTTTTTCTTTTTTTTTCTGGGCCAAATAAACCATTTTAATTTTTGTCCTTTTTTTACATAAATCAAAGAAGTAAATGCTATTTCTTTTACGATATTTAGGCAACTTTTTTTTTTGTCTTTTTTTTTTTACATAAAACAAAGTATATGTTATTTTTTTTTAGGATATTTAGGCAACTTTTTTCTGTATACTTTTTTTTTGGGGGGGGGGGATTTCATATATTTTCTCGTTGAGGGTCAGGGTTTACGGATACGTTTGCGGCCGGTTCGAAAGGTCTTTCTACCGCTTTTTTGTTGTGCTGAGAGCAAACGATTGGCAGCAACCTGATCGGTCAGCTCTGCTTCAGCCTCGTTTTCGTCTCAGCAGCTCTCGAGTGCTTCCGCGACCTGCCCGATCGTTGCCGCCGAGCAGTCATGGAAATTAGGCGCTTCATCTGGAGTAGTACCCAAACATTTTAAAACTTTATGTCATTATTGAATGATGCCCGTCTTTCTTTTCTTTTTCTTTTTTTTAAAGACGAGCACTACTTAATAATAAGTTTGATTAAAAAAAAAAAAACGATCGCGTGGCTGGGACGCTGTATTCTACATTAATTTAACGTAGATAAAACATTCTGTAAAAAGTTTGAAATAGGATGTAAGTAAAGTGGTCGATTGTAGTCCAGGTGTGACAATATTGGTCAGGCCTAAAACTAAAATACCCTGCTTGTAAAATCGGGAAGCAAAAAAACAACAAAAAAAACACTCAGAGATATGGAAACAGAAGATTGAGATAAAGAAGGAAAAAAAGTTTTTTTCTTGTCTTGTACTTTGGAAAAACAGGAAACGCAAGTGTTGGAAGATATGAGAAATGACATTAATCAAAGGTGTTTGTTTGTACCAAGAGTTTGGATGAGCAGACGACAACCGGCTGGAAAAGCGGATAACAAGGCATCTGTATTTTGTAACTAAAAACAAAGCAGATATTTATTGCTGAGAATTCAAATGGATAAACATTGATAATTAATTAGATATCAATCCCGTAAATTGAGAATTGCAAATGTTGCAAGAAATTATAGCGAGTTACTGACCCACCAATACTTTAAAATTAACGACCCAATTTCTTAAACTTCTAGCATGCCAATGCTTTCTTCGTTCTATAACCAGAATTTGAATTCATAACCGCCAACGACATCGGCATGGATACATCATAACAAGGACATTTTATCGAAAAAACAAAAGGAAAAAAGTTTGTTTATTTTTGTTTTTGTGTTTTTTGATGAAAAAAAGAAATGACACAATACTGGTCAATATTATTCCGAAATTAATAAGATTTGTTAGGATCGAGGGTCGTGTTCCCCCGATTATAAACGTGTTCAGTAAATCAAGCAATTGTTGCATGCAAAGACAGAGTAATAATTAATAAACAAAAATGAAATAGTTCAAATAAAGTTTATTGAACGTGTGTGTACGTGGAATGATGAAGTGTGTGATGTATGCATGTGTGTCGATGGAAAAACAGTTCTTGAAAAGGTATAAGAAGAAATGAATCCGGCGTAGGAAAAGTCTTTGAAAGCCGTAACACAAAGAAAACGAGTTGTGAACTCTTACCGTTGTTTGCCCACGTGTTGACGGAAGAAACGTGTGCTGGTAGTTGTTTTGCTGAGACCAGTTCAAGAGAAAAGCGTGAGACGAAACGCTAGTGTATTAGCGTCGTTCTGCCGACCAGAGAAGAGTGAAATGGAACGCTAGTGCCAGCGCACTTCTGCCGATGCTGGTCGGTGAAAAAGAGAGAGATTTTCCGTTTGGCTCCGGGTTTTATAGTCCGAAGGGCAGATAACTCTGGTGTCGCTTTACAGCGCCACCTGTCGGTGAAAAAGAGACACCTACCGGCAAACCGGTGTAGTTATGTTTTGAAAGGAGGAGGTAACTGCTACAAGGACTCCCCCCCAGATTGAAAAATATTGAAAAATATTATTCAATATGTACAGAAGTAGATGAGAAGCATTCTTTGTGGGTATGTCTGTTTTGCTGTTGAAGATTAGAAAAAGTAGTGTGCACGCTACTTATTTCTGTTTCTGTATCTGTATTGAATGATTGATCGCAAGTGCATCTGCGGAATTGAGTGTTTGTAACGCATGTGGATCTGCGTGTTGTTTGGGTCTGCATCAAGTTTGAGCGCAAGTTAGTTTGCGGTCGAAAAATGTTGAGTGCAAGTGAATTTGCACTTGTTGGTGGCGTTGTTCATGTTGATTAGTCTGCGTGATGCGGAGCTGATGAACGAACGTTGAATTGTCAGTGAATGTTTGGTGCTTGGGTCTGCGCGGTTGTTGATGAGTGAGCACAAGTGGGTCTGTGCGGTGTTGATGAGCGAGCACAAGTGAGTCTGTGCAGTGTTGATGAGCGAGCACAAGTGAGTCTGTGCAGTGTTGATGAGCGAGCACAAGTGAGTCTGTGCAGTGTTGATGAATGAGCACAAGTGAGTCTGTGCAGTTGTTGATGAATGAGCACAAGTGAGTCTGTGCAGTTGTTGATGAATCAGCACAAGTGAGTCTGTGCAATTGTTGATGAATGAGCACAAGTGAGTCTGTGCAATTGTTGATGAATGAGCACAAGTGAATCTGTGCAGTTGTTGATGAATGAGCACAAGTGAATCTGTGCAGTTGTTGATGAATGAGCACAAGTGAGTCTGTGCGATGTTGATGAATGAGCACAAGTGAGTCTGTGCGATGTTGATGAATGAGCACAAGTGAGTCTGTGCAGGTGTTGATGAATAAGCACAAGTGGGTCTGTGCAATTGATTGATGAATGAATAGAAGTTCGGAGGTTATTTTGATTGTGTTCGAGTGTATTTGTGAGAAAGTTTTGAAACTGTTTGTATGTTACTAATAGTATATGTAAGTTTTGAAGTTGTGTGGGAATGTTACTTTCCGACCAGATCTTGTCTTTTGTTCTGGTGGGGCATAGTCACATGGAGCATTCGATTCCTCTGTGGTGTCGGAATCTGTGTGAGAGTTGTGTGTCTGTTGGCTTGACTGTGATTCTTCCACTAGAGCAGGTTTTAATCTGTCAATGGAAACAGTGTCATTCTTGCCGTTTTTTGTAATGGTGAAAAATTTTTCTGCCCGTTTAACTACTTTGTAAGGACCTTGGTAGCGTGGTGATAAAGGCTTTTTCACCGCATCGTCGCGGACGAATACGTATTCGCTGTCAAATAGCGTCTTGGGTATGTGGATTTGTCTCGATACTTCTCGTGTAGGGGTGAAGTGTAGTTTCGACATCCTTGCCTTTATGTCCTGTACAAATGTAGTTGTAGGGTGTACATTATCTTTGTTATGAAAGTATTGTCCGGGCAAAGATAATGTAGTACCAAAAACTATTTCAGCCGGTGTGCAACCCAAGTCCTGCTTTACGACATTCCTAATTGACAATAGGACCAGAGGCAAGTTATCAACCCAGTTGGTTGTGTTTGGCCTCATTGCAAGAGATGCTTTTAGGTGCCTGTGGAATCGCTCGACCAGGCCGTTGGAACAGGGATGATATGCCGTCGTCCGTATATGCTTGGTGCCCAGGAGTAGGTTGAACTCGGCGAAAAGTTTCGACTGGAACTGTGTGCCTCTGTCAGTCGTAATGACTGCGGGTACACCGTATGTGGCTATCCACTCCTTCAAGATTGCTTTGGCCACTGTATCTGCTGAGATGTCCTTTAATGGGATTGCAGTGGGCCAACGGGAAAATCGATCAATAATCGTTAGTAGATAGCAGTAGTTCTGGCAAAGTGGCAGGGGTCCAACAATGTCTATATGCAAATGAGAGAACCTGGCATCAGGATTGCTGAATGTTCCTATTGGGGACTTGGTGTGTCGGTAGACCTTGCAACGCTGGCAGTTTATGCAGTTGCCAGCCCAAAGTCTGACATCTTTGTTCATCCCAGGCCATACAAATCTGTCACTGATCATTTTCAGGGTGGCTCTTTTGCTGGGGTGAGAGAGTGAATGAAAATGATCAAATATGCGTCGTCGCAGTGAAGGTGGGACGTATGGTCTGGGTGTAGGCGTTGTTGTGTCGCAATAAACCTCTTTGTCACTAAAAGGGGTTGGTACAGGAGTGAGTTTCAAGGAAGTGTTTTGCAGAGTTTGTTGAAAGGTGGTGTCTGATGCTTGTTCCTGTGCCAGCAAATCGTGGCTAAGAAAATCCTGGGTGATGGAGTTTGTGTCTGGCCGAGAAAGTGCATCAGCCACAATGTTCTGGTCACCTTTAATATATTTAATTTCAGTGGAGAACTGTGATATATAGTCCAGGTGACGAGATTCTCTGGGTGAGTATTTGTCCGGACGTGAGGATAATGCATATGTTAATGGCTTGTGGTCTGTGTAAATAATGAATTGTCTACCTTCTAGCACATGTTTATAATGTTTAATTGCGAGGTAGATTGCTAGGAGTTCCCTAGAAAATGCGCCGTATCTGGACTGTGTTTGGCTGAGTTTGGAGGAGAAGAAAGATATGGGTACCTTGGTGTTATCAATCTCCTGATGTAGTACCGCGCCTACGGCTGATGAGCTTGCATCTGTTGTTAGAGTTAATGTAGCCTGAACATTGTCAGTGAGGTAGGTGAGTTTGGTGCAGTTGGTCAATGCGGATTTGGCTGCGTTGAATGCATGAAGTGCTTCTGCAGTGAGTGTAAGGGCTTGTTTCTGTCTTCTCCCTTTGTTCTGCAAGATATTTGTTAAGGGAGACAGGATCTTAGAACAGTCTGGGATAAACCGACGATAATAATTAACGATTCCTATGAATCGTCGCAGCTGACGGAGTGAGGTTGGAGGTTGAAATTGCTGTACCGCTTCTACCTTTTCAGGAAGGGGTGTGATTCCGCCCTCATCAATCTGGTGTCCCAAAAACTGAAGTTGCTTGGCGCCGAATATACACTTGTCTACATTGATCTTCAGACCATTTTGTGATAGTCTCTGCAGAACTTGGTGTAAATGGTGCTCATGTGTTGCTTCATCCGGGCTTGCTATGAGGACGTCATCTATGTAGGCGTATACACAGGGTAGTCCTCTTAGGACGTTATCAATGAGGCGTTGGAAGGTTTGGGCAGCGTTTCTCAGTCCAAAAGGCATGCGTTTGAACTGGAAGAGTCCAAAAGGTGTGGTCACAGCCGTTTTCGGGATATCTTCGTCTGCTACTGGGATCTGGTAGAAGGCTTTAGTCAGATCCAGTTTGGAAAAGATTGTTGCACCCTGGAGTCCTAATGTGAAATCGTGTATGTGCGGTACGGGATAGCGGTCTGGGACAGTTTGTGCATTGAGTCGCCGATAATCGACACATACACGATGGGTGTTCTGGTCTGGTTTAGGAACAAGGTGGAGAGGTGAAGCATATGGGCTTTCAGAGGGTTCAATAATTCCATCCTCGATCATCTGTTGAAATTCCTGCTTAGCGTATTTATACTTTTCAGGCAACAGACGTCGAGGGTTCGAATAGACTGGAGGTCCGGTTGTCTTTATGTGATGTTGTGTAGAGTGTTTAATTTTATCGTCGATGTTGAATTGCTTGGTAATGTCAGGGTACTGATCCAAGACGTTGACATATTCTTTGGTGTGGTGGGTTGCTGAGCAAATTCCTGTTGGACCAAACTGTGTTAATGTTCCCTTCACCCTAATGTCTGTCATATCGTCCGAGAGTGTTTGGTTGTACATGTGGACAGACAGACCGTAGTGTGAAAGGAAATCAGCTCCTATGATGGCCATCCTGACGTTGGCTTGCACGAATTTCCAGACGAAGTTACGGCGGAGTCCTAAGTGTAGGGTGAGTTCCTTAGTGCCGTATGTCTGGATTTGTGAACCGTTTGCTGCCTGTAGCTTGAATGTCGAAGGAGTTGGTTTTTGTCCGGGTTGTGGTGGGATAACACTTATCTCAGCACCGGTATCCACCAGGAAGGAATGACCGCTGTTGCGGTCCTTTACATAAAACAAGCGACCTCTTCTTCTCCCTCCAGCCGCAGTTGTCGCTATTACTGGCTGGGATTGGCGTTTCCCTGTGGCTTGTAGTTACAGGGGCTGTTGCATTTTCTGGCCTTGTTGCCAAATGTGTAGTGGTACCAGCACATACCACCCTGGGGTTGGTTGTAAGGGGACCTCTCTCTGCTACGGCTCCCACGGTACCTGCCTCGGGACTGTGAACGACCCCTTGGTCTGCTTTGGGTTTGGAAGGCCTTTAGCATAGCCTTCAGTTCAACCATCTCAGCTTTTAACTGCTGCAGCTCGCTGTGTTGACTGCTAGGAGTGGCGAGTGCGTTGACCGTTTGTGGGCCACTGTTGGACTCGAGAATTCGATCAGCCGAGTCTGCTAGCATGTCGATGGGAGTGGTGTCTATCATCGGTGCCAGAATTTGTGTCGCACTCGAGGGAAGTTTGTCCAGCCACAATCGTCGCAGTATATTCTCGGACATGGTATTTCTTCCGAGCTGTGACTTCATGTGTCGCAGTAGTTGTGACGGTGTCCTGTCGTCGAGTCTGATGTTGTTGAATAGGTCCCGTAGCATGGCTTCTTCGGAGCGACCCATTCTTTTGATTATGGCGTCTTTTAGGGCATCATATGGGTTGACTGATGGGACGTCGTCCAACAGGTCGGTTACTTCGTCTACCACCTCTGGGGGCAAGGCTTCCACCACGCTGGCAAATTTGCTTCTCTGTGAGGTTATTCTTCTCACAGAGAATAATGCCTGTAGTTGGGTGAACCAGTTCTTTACGTTACTGGAGTTAAAAGGGGGCAGACGGTAATTCGCAGAAACTTCCAGAACGTCGTTAGTATCCGCGGTAGCCATAGTGACGATTGAAGGTGGAAGAAGTTGCTTTTGTTTTGTTTTTTTATCAACACGTGGTCGTGGAAAAAAAAAAATGGCGGCTTCCTTTGTTGTCGAAAAGAAAGAAAAAAAAAGGTTCGTATTTTCTTTTTCTTTTGTTGTTTGAATTTTAATTTCCACGTGGTCCGAGAGATAAAAATGACGTTTTTTTTTGTTTTTTTTTTTTTTTTCAACACGCGGTCACGAAAAAGATGGGCAGCGTGAGCGTTTGTTTTCTTTTGTTTTCTTTTTAACTCCACGTGTTCAAAACAAAGGAAGTGGCGTCTTGTAAGGTCCTTTTGTTCGTCGAAAAAGAAAAAAAAGGATTGGCAAAAGTTTGTCTTTTTCTTTGTATATAATTTTCCAACACTTGGGTAAAGAAAGAGAAGAAAAAATGAAATTGTAATTTGTTTTATACTCGGAGAAGTCGAGAAATGTTTTTGTTTTTCTTGTTTGGGTATTTCCACGTTGCAGAAAAAAAAATAATGGCGGCTTCTTTTCTTTTGTTTGTTTGTATATTTCTACCACGTGGGTAGAAAAAAAAAGGAAAAAGATGAGTGCGTAATTCGTTTCAACACGAAAGAAAAAAAACGAGAAATGTTGTTTTTTTTTTTTTTTGTTTTTGTTTGTTCTAGTACGAAATTAATTACTTCGTCAGATACAACAAAGCTTGCACGTCGGGTCACCAATTGTTAGGATCGAGGGTCGTGTTCCCCCGATTATAAACGTGTTCAGTAAATCAAGCAATTGTTGCATGCAAAGACAGAGTAATAATTAATAAACAAAAATGAAATAGTTCAAATAAAGTTTATTGAACGTGTGTGTACGTGGAATGATGAAGTGTGTGATGTATGCATGTGTGTCGATGGAAAAACAGTTCTTGAAAAGGTATAAGAAGAAATGAATCCGGCGTAGGAAAAGTCTTTGAAAGCCGTAACACAAAGAAAACGAGTTGTGAACTCTTACCGTTGTTTGCCCACGTGTTGACGGAAGAAACGTGTGCTGGTAGTTGTTTTGCTGAGACCAGTTCAAGAGAAAAGCGTGAGACGAAACGCTAGTGTATTAGCGTCGTTCTGCCGACCAGAGAAGAGTGAAATGGAACGCTAGTGCCAGCGCACTTCTGCCGATGCTGGTCGGTGAAAAAGAGAGAGATTTTCCGTTTGGCTCCGGGTTTTATAGTCCGAAGGGCAGATAACTCTGGTGTCGCTTTACAGCGCCACCTGTCGGTGAAAAAGAGACACCTACCGGCAAACCGGTGTAGTTATGTTTTGAAAGGAGGAGGTAACTGCTACAGATTAAAGTAAAAAAAAAGTAATTAATTAATTTTGCATTGATAAAGGCTTCTATTTTCAATTTTATAATAATACTGACCCACCAATGCTTTGAAATGAATGCCCCTATTTCTTATAAAATAAATATTTCTTTGATATAAAGTAAAATCAAGAAATCCTGATTCCTTGTATATAATTGTATGGACTGTGATACAATTATATATAAGGAATCAGGATTTCTCGATTTTACTTTATATCAAAAAAATATTTGTTTTTTATCTTTAAAAAAAAAAGTTAATGTTTTTGAAATGCATTAATTTAATATGAAGATAATCCTTGAAGAGAGGAGGGACCTCTCCCTACTGAGGTAACAGTGAGAGATAAAAATAGAGATCGAAGAAGGAACTAGGGACAGAGTTGAAACCCATTGACCATTCAGGAGTCAGTTCTTCGTAGATTGAAAATTGCAAACGTATTATAAAGAAATTATAGAGTTAATGCATTTTTTAACTGCACTAACTTAATTCTATGGGAAGATGGGCACAGCTCAGTTCTAAAACACCCAATTCTCAATATAAGGTGAAGTGTGACGGCCTTCGAGTACTCCATTTTGCTCACTACAGAAATCCACGCCGGCCAGAGACAAACGCTAGATTTGCGTTGAAATTGCCAGACCAAACTTGTTAGTATTTGCCGGTCCGAAAACACAGAAGTTAGCGGTGCTGAACCAATATCGTCCTGTATATGAACGCGTTTTACCAAATAATTACTTTTCTACAAAATGCAACCATCGGATTTTTTGTGATTTCGCTTGAAATGACTTTTGCTCTTTAGTGTGTTGATCCGCACCGGACAATTAATTACCCTCTTAATCTTCAGTCACAATATGGGAAGAGCGATAGTTGACGGACATCTCTAGGTCTGCATCAGAGCAGCAACCTTTCACGAGCAAATACCAAGTGACCAACCAAAAATCGTGAACAGACAACTTTGGTGACGTCACTGGAGGACAAGGGTACACAAGACCAATCCAAAATCTAGGGGAGGGCACTACTTTCCCCAGATTACTCCACTTACCCTTTTTTTGCCTTTGGTATGATTCGACCGAGGATTGAACCCCAATCTCTAATCCCAAAACAAACTTTATTCCTTTTAAAAATCTACTTTGCTGACAAAATAAAATAAATAATAAATTAAATAATATTAAATTAATATATTATTAAATAATATTATTCAATAAAAAATAAAAATATTATTAAATAAATATATTATAAATAAATAATATTAATCAATTAAATAATATTAAATAAATATATTATTAAATAATATTATTAAATAAAAAAAATTAAATAAAAATAAATGAAAATAGTATTAAATAAATATATTATAAATAAATAATATTTAATAAATATATTATTAAATAATATTATAAAAAAAAATAAAAATAAAAATAAATGAAAATAGTATTAAATAAATTATAAATAAATAATATTAATAAATTAAATAATATTAAATAAATATATTATTAAATAATATTATTAAATAAAAAAAAAAAAATAATATAAAATAAAAAAAAATAATTTTAAATAAATATATTATAAATAAATACTATTAATAAATTAAATAATATTAATTAAATAATAAATTAAATGAAATAACAAAATTGTTATACAAATTAAAGAAATAATAAATGAATTAAATGATAAATTAAATAATATTAATATATTATTAAATAATATTATTAAATAAATAAAAAATAAAAAATAATAAAAAATAAATATATTATAAATAAATAATATTAATAGATTAAATAATATTTAATAAATATATTATTAAATAATATTTTAAAAAAGTAAAAAATAAAAATAAATTAATTAAATTATAAATTAAATAATATTAAATATATTATTAAATAATATTAAATAAAAAATAAATAAAAATAAAAAATAATAAAAAATAAAAATAATATTAAATAAATATATTATAAATAAATAATATTAATAAATTAAATAATATTAATAAATGAAATAATATTCAATAAATATATTATAAATAAATAATATTAATAAATTAAATAATATTAATAAATTAAATAATATTCAATAAATATATTAAATAATATTATTGAATAAAAAATAAATAAAAAAATAAAATAAAAATAATATTGAATAAATATATTATAAATAAATATTAATAAATTAAATAATATTTAATAAATATATTATTAAATAAAAAATTTAAAAAATAAGAATAATATTATTAAATAAATATATTATAAATAAATAATATTAATAAATTAAATAATATTAAATAAATAATAAATTACATGAAATAACAACAAAATCGTTATACAAATTAAAGAAAACTCTCGCAAATAAATAACAAATTTTATATATCTATTATATACAGAAGAAAATACTAAACGGGCAGCCATGTCTGAAATTATGTCATAGTTAAGTGCTGAGAGTAGGTCAATGCTTTATTGCTTTATTTGTTCTTTTTCAACATTGTAATTGTCAAGTTAACTGGTATATATATATATATATATAGTAACACGAAATTACATAATCATCGATGCAATAATTTATTTCAACCTTATGATATTGTCAAGCATCCAAGTGAGATGATTAAATTTTTGAAAATGAGAAAAGAGAAATTCACACTCGACAATTCAAATATATGTAGAGAGAGAGAGAGAGAGAGGGTGATAACATATCTAATACATATTTAGAGAGAGGGGGAAATTTGAAGCATATTTAATCTATAATTTTAGAGGGGAGGGATTATTCTTGCTCTGTTTGAGCTCTCATACCCGGATTTCCTCCTGGAATTCATTTTATTATAACACACACACACACACATATATATATATATATATATATATATATATATATATATATATATATATGAGTTTGACTGTAAAATGCGATAAATCCAATCTGTTCAAATTGAGACATTAAATAATAAAATGGCGAATCATTTAAATATAGACTTCGAAAAGAAGATTATTTTAATTGAACACAAAAATAAATTATGCCAGTATCATATTATGTAAAACAACATTTTATGGCGTGGTTGAGTCTTAAAAGTCAATACTTTTTGTAGTGGTAGCTTTGATGTAATTTTGAAAATGGTTTTTATGCGTTTTGCATTCAAACTCTTCATATATATATATTATAACAAAAACAATTTTTTACATTTTCTCCACGAGCTAAAATATTTTATGAAAATCCTTCTTTATCAACAATTTATTACTCAAGTCAGACAATTTTTGTCGACTGCCTACGAAAGCAATTTAACTCTGACTCTTTGAATCCGACTCCACAGCTGTGAGCATTTGTTTATTAATAAAGACATAAAAGTAAAAGTTAAAAAAAAAAAAGAGAATTATTTTCGTCTGTAATGACTTCTTGCTAAGAAAACAAGTAAAAAGTAATGGTGGCCGACTGATAAATTGCCATGGTTGACAGCAATCACCACACATTTTCATGACTTTCAACGTGAGAAAATTGCTGGACACTCAAACACAAAGAGGAACTTCAAAAACTTAAGCACTTAGCTTGAAGTATTTCCTGGTTTTCCAAAAGCAAACTTTAGAATTGGTAAACCAGAAATGGAACCAGAAATACTAGTAAATAGTTATGCTCTTAAACAAAATTCAATTTGTTTATATTTCTGAGATGAAGAATGGTTACCATATATAAATATATATATATATATAATTATTAATGACAGTATATGCATGAACGGCGGCACCGGGGGGGGGGGCGGCTTAAGCCCTCCCCCCCCTACACTTTTTGACTTGGCCCCCCCACTTTACGGTCATCAATAATGAAGTTATATATGCATGTGTTTAACCGACCCCCCCCCACTTTTTAGGAAAGCCTCCCCCACTTTTATAACTGCCCCGCCGGTCCTGATATGTATTAGCATATACTATCAGTGCCCTTTTACTTTGCAGTCTCCTTAAAAGATTCAGCTCGATGATTGTCCATTAGTGACAACAGAGCAAATATTTTTTTTTTTTTTTAATTTATTTTTTTTTTTAACATGATTCACCTCAAACAAGGCAAGCCGCTACTGTAGACGTAAGGGCTACTGAGAAAAAAGAAAAGGGGAGAAGGTTTGGGGGGTCAGCCTAAATTGGGATCTGAGCAGCGAGATGTCTGTTTACATTAATTTTAAATTTCTGCATGTCAGTACTGTCGGGTAAACAGGGGGCAGGGAGGGAGTTCCAGAGGCCAGCAGCACGAGGAAAGAAGCTATTTGAGTAGAATGCTCTCCGGCATCTGGGGACCTCCACAGTGAATGAATGAGATTTAGTAGATTGTTGAGTTAGTCTAGTGAATTTACGTCGAGGGGGCACCAGAGTAGCCAACTCATCGGAGCATAATCCATTGAAGTATTTGTAAAACAAACATAAGGATGCTACATTGCGGCGATGGGACAGGGACTGGAGCTTGGTTGACAGTGAGGGACCTATTAGGTTGGCGACTCTTTTTTGGACCTTGTCAAGGAGGGAGAGACTAGTAGATGATGCACCAGCCCAGATGTGGCAACAATACTCCATGCATGGGCGGATGGTGGCTTTGTAGAGATACAGGATAATGTCAGGTGTAAGGAGTTTACTAGCACGGTAGAGGGAGCCAACCTTCTTTGCGGCAGCCTTGGCAATGTCTTCAATGTATTTGTTCCAATTCATGTTACCTGTGAAGGTTAGGCCGAGGAGTTTGAATGATGAACTCTCAGGTAGGGTGTTATTTGCCATGACAATCGGTGGTTGGAGAGGTTTCTTGTAGTTATTGAAGGAAAGGAGCTTTGTCTTTGCGGCATTAAAAGTTACCAACCATTTATGACCCCAATCCACTACAGCCTTGAGGTCATTTTCTAAAGATTCAGCCATTGCCTCGGATATGATCGCGTCTGTTTTGCCAACATGGCGAGAGTAAAGCGTGGTGTCGTCAGCAAATAAACCAATCTCAGACTCTATGTCATCAGGGAGATCGTTTATATAGATCAGGAACAACAAAGGTCCAAAAATAGATCCCTGGGGTACACCAGCATTTATGTCATGTTGCTTAGATGAACGGCCATCGAGGACAACCTGGATTTTTCTTTTGTTTAGGAAGGATCTAATTATATTAAGTAGTTGCCGAGTAATACCGTATGAGCGTATTTTCAGGAGAAGCCCTTTATACCATACCTTGTCAAAGGCCTTGGATATATCAAGCGCTACTGCCCTAGCTTCACCTGCCTTGTCGAGTGTATGATACATGCGTTCAGAGATGACCGTTAGGATGTCTGCAGTAGATCGTGCTTGTCTAAATCCATACTGGCGGTCAGATAGAAGTTTAGCATTAACTAAGTGCCGTACTATCGCTAGATTGATTAAGGATTCAAAGATTTTGGCAAAGATTGGCAGTAGACTGATTGGGCGGTAGTTCTGAGGGTCGGTTCTATTCCCAGAACTCTTGTAGACTGGTACCACAGAGGCAATTTTCCAGCTATCGGGGAAGCAAGATTCGGCTAGGCATTTATTGTAGAGTTTGGAGAGGACAAGGGCCAGTTCAGCAGAGCATTTCTTTATTACTATTACAAGTATAAGATCAGGCCCACAAGCTTTAGAGGTGTCATGGTTTTTTATGATGTCTCTGACCTGGGATGGGGTGACGACCAGGTTATCAAGTGTGGCTTCGGTCCGCAAAGGGAATTTAGGGAGAGGGTGGTTATCTGAGTCTAAAGTAGAGTTAGAAGCGAAATGCTGTGCAAGTAGTTCAGCCTTATCAGTGGCCGTGCAAACGACATCATTGTGGTTTGAAAGTGGGGGAATCGTAGATTGATCATTATTCACTACACTATTGTAGATTTTCCAAAAATCGCGAGTACCTAGTTTCTGTGACTGGATGCGTTTTTTTGTTAACTCATTATACCTTCTCTTCGCTTCACCTATCACGGCCTTGCAATTATTTCTTGACTCTATAAATTTATGCCTATTAGTAGCTGACTTATGGCGGCCGAATTTACGGAATGCTTGTTGCCTCTCAGAAATGGCAGCTGCACATTCCGAAGTAAACCCTTAAGGAGAGTGGGGCTTGCTAAAGAATTTTCGCATGGGGACATAGGCTTCAATGCCTGCTTTGACCCATTCAGTTAATTCGTTTGCACACTGGTTGGCAGGTATTGAGAAGGTTTCCCTCCACGGGGTGTCACTGATGTGATCTCTGATTGACTCAAAATCAGCCTGCTTGTAGTATCTTGTTGTTTTGAGCAACGGTTCATCAGCTTTTGGACGACTTTTTAGGGTGATATGTATCATTAGCACAATGTGATCAGCATTCCCGAGTGGGCTATGAGCTTTCGTCACACAAGCCTCGGGTATTGAGGTCAAAAAGAGGTCTAGAAGTGAGGCTTGTTGGTCTACTCGATCGGGGATGTGGGTCGGAAAATCAGCAGTCTGTGAGAGGGAGTGAGCTAAGGAAAAATTATACGTAGAGTTGCCGGCTGCGTCAGTAAGGCTGGAGAATCCCAACCAGTCGCGGTGGTGGGCATTAAAATCCCCAAATACATGTATCTTGGCATTCGAGTCAATTAAGAGTGCTCTATCTATGCTTTCAGAGACAGAGTTTAGCAGAGTACAGTCCTGGGTCGACGGAGAGTTGTATAGGAAATATAAGTAACTAAGTCAGGTTCATATTATATTCCAATAACCATGTTACATGGTTATTGGAACATATGAACCTGACTTATATATATATATATATATATATATATATAGTAAGCTATGAAAATATATTTATGGCAATTAAGCTAGACAGAGGCTTCAGTGTTTCATTAGGGAATGAAACACGGAAGCCTCTGTGTAGCTTAATTGCCATAAATATATTTTCATAGCTTACTACCTAGCTCTACTTACGTATCGAGCACTGTTGAAGTAAATACTGAAAATTGATACATAAAAAAGTATATCTCCTTATAAAATTTTATGTGGATATATAATATATATATATACTCAGGGATGGATTTAAAATTTATTAATTTCTATTCTCTGCGGGACTGGTTTGCTCCAACCCTACTCTCTGGCATCCATTTTGGTGAATTCTCTACACAGACGGATTTTTCCTTTGGTGTTTATTATTTTTGACAAAGGGGAGATTTTCCCGATATATTAAATAAATGATTTTTAATAATCATCCGGACAACACACAAACAGCCGACCCCACACTTGCTGTTATATAAGATTTTTAAGACAAAATAAATAGTAAGTTTCTCCACTTCGATTTATTATTTTTCTTCCTTCCAGCTTACAACCTACCCGGCACTCTGCATTGCCTTCTTAACATATTACAAATATTTTAACATTTAAGCATTACAATTTTGTTTCTCCTCCCTTTGAAAATAGTTAAGTAAATTCATTTACGAAGAAATGTTTACTTCTTTAAAATGAAAATAAACATGCATTAATTAATTATTAATTAAGTTTTTTTTTAATCCAGAAAAAAGTTTACCAATGTTTATTGTTTGTTTTATAACTTATTGGTGAGATACAAAACAAATGAACATATCCACTTTTTTTTTAGATTTTGTTCCAGCGCAATATTATACTAAATAAACTGACGTAAACAAATTGTTAGTTGATTTTTTTTAACATAACTTTGGTATATTTATTGAAATTGGAATCGGAATCAGGAATTGTATCAGAATCAGGAATTTAGAACAGAATCGGTAATTGTATCGGAATTGGGAAAAATATTGGAATCACGAATAATAACAATACTGTTGGGTGTCGAACGTTGAAGCGAACAGACATTTGTCTTTTGGACTCTTCCACCACCCTTACAAGCGATGGCTGGGAAGATGCAATCATCTAGATGAACTTGTTATAAAGAGAAAATAATAAATCAACAAAAAAATAATATGCAGTCCAGATCAAATAATGGAGTTGTTGTTCTTTTTAATTGCTTTCATTATTACGGCGACAAAGAGAAAGAAAGAAAAAGATCAACAACGCTACAACAACAACTACTGTCACTACTACAGTACAGAGAGATGCCACTACTAGATGAACCGTCTATTAATAAAAAATAAAAATAGGTATACCCACTAAAAAATAATGAAAAAACAACCCATGGATGGTGAGTTTGATAGTAAGGCAATTGATGCACTTAGTTACAGACATGATCATATAAATAGATATTGAAATAATTATTATCATCTGGATGTAAATATCAGGAGGAACTTTTGGCCAAGATCAAAGTGTAGTATCTGTTCTGATGGATACTACACCCTATAGACCGGTATCGTCTTGGCCTTCGGGTCTTTATTCCGTTGGTCTGTGGGTTTGTTCTGTTCAGTTCTAGGAGGTCCACCCTACCAGGCTTTGTCTCCCCTCTTTGGGGTGGAGTAAGTTTATCGCTTACTGCCTGAGGCGCACCTACCGGGGAATGCCGACAAGGCTGCCCAGGCATTTTTTGTAGGCCAGAGTGTTCACCTTCTCGGACGCTAGCTTTTCAAATCCCACTTTCATGACCTTGTGTCACATCTTACCGCTGTGGGAGGAAGATAAATAGCATCAGGAAGACCGGTAAGAGTTATTTCCCTTTTGACTGTGATGGTTTAAAGATATCTTAAAAATAGATTTAAACAAAAGGCTATCATTTTGTGCGGTGTTGTGTGGTATGAGAACACAAACTTTCACGCAGTATGGGACGTTAACACTTAAACTTATTTCGCTTGATCTTCTAGTGATAACCTTTCTTGGTTGTCGCTTGCCTGTTGTATCAGAATGTCGCTATCTTGTTTGTTTATCAAAATAGGTATCCCAAACCAAAATTTTATTTTCATTATCTAAAAACTTTTAATGTGGGCACATAGATCTTTGTAAAACATAAACAATGATAGCAAATGAGTGTACCTGTAAAAATGTGTTTGTATGCCACAATTTTGTTTGTGGAATAGGTTTGATAAAGTGTAGTTAAACAAAAAAAAAAAGAAAGAAAAAACTTGCAAAAATGACAGGGAAGTGCAACTTTGACTGTTCATATAAGATTCATTTCAACAGCTAACATATTGAATTTTAATAGGATTCATAGCACATTGGAGATCAAACTAAATTGGAGATCAAACTAAATTAGAGATCAAAGTAAATTGGAGATCAAACTAAATTAGAGATCAAAGTAAATTGGAGATCAAAGTAAATTGGAGATCAAAGTAAATTAGAGATCAAAGTAAATTGGAGATCAAACTAAATTGGAGATCAAAGTAAATTGGAGATCAAACTAAATTGGAGATCAAACTAAATTGGAGATCAAACTAAATTCTTGTATTGTATGTAGTTCTTTCACAATTATATAATCCTCCCAAAAAGAATTTGATAATTTTTTTCTAATATAACAGTTATGAAAACAGAAATGTCAATGGAAAAATTATATAGTGTACCTGTTGTTTGTTGTCTAATGTTTTGTGAAAAAAAAAAATGTGTTTGTATGCCACAATTTTGTCTGCGGAATAGGTTTAATAAAGTGTAGTTAAATAAAATAATAAATTATAAAGTATTAATAAAGGATTAAAATCCAATGAAAAAGAAAATGTATTTTGATGCTATTACTTTAGTGCCGAGTAAGTACTGCAACACAAATACGTCTTTTATTCGGTATCCCAAAACCAAATTTTATTTTCATTATATCTAAACTTTAAATGTTGGAACACAGATCCTTGCAAAACAATGGTAGCAAATTTATTTTGGTAGAACAATAAGCCACCAAATTATGACCGTTCAATGTTTGTTGGAAATTAGAAAATTTGTCGCCTTGTGTGCTATTGGTCCAGAAACTAATTTTCAAAGTGCATAACTAAAAACGCAAGCTTTGAACAAGTAAAAAAAAAATCTTCACAAATGCAATGTCACCTTGTGGTAAATGAAAATGAATCATAATGAAAGCAATTAGATCAAGCCAGCCTATATGGCCACCAGGACTAGAATCTATAAGAGTCTGGTAGCCATGTTGGATTTGGAGAAGTGAAGTAACAATTGGACCAGCAGGACTGTAAAAGGAATTGGTTTACTAGTGGAAGGTAACAAGATATTTAACAGTCATCTGGAAAAAATACTATTAACAAGTGGCCCTTTTTCTGTAAGATGGGACTGTTTTTATATGCATAGTCAAACAATATCATGCGCATTAAGTTGAAAAATACCAACCAAAAAATAAATCGCCTGTCGCTGAAAATAGTCCCCTAACTTGGAAGTCATCTGGAAAAAATACTATTAATGACACAAGAAAAGGAATTGTAGATTCATAAAGAGAAACAGTTAAATTTTGTTTACATCTAAATTTTATCCAAATAACCCCCAAAATAAGTGAGTTATTACAAGTGAAATTGAAGAGAGTTTTGCAATATTTACCTATTTTCACACACTAAACTGGCTTGTGATACCTAGTTGAAGATTTTAGAAAGATCCTATGTTTTCTTTTTATCATTTCGCTGGCTTAATTTCCATTCTTATTTGAACATTTTCCAGATTAGAACAAAATGTTTTGTCTTATCGAAAACAAAGCCAGCCTTACATGTTAAAATGTTTGGTTATCTGAGGAAGAAGCAGAAATAGGCATTCTTTTCTTCCACCCATCTTCAGCCATGTCACTTATAATAATGAATAATAATGAAACCGAACAGCTCTCAGGTGCACTACAACTCATAAAAAGTGCATGTACTTCGGGGAGGGTAGATTCTTGGATCTTATCAGCTAGAATCTCATTGGATGTTTTGCTCCACTTTTCAAACTTTGAGTAGTGGTAGCAAAACAATAGCACCTTCTTTTGTGCAACAGTCCATGGTTGGGCTTTTAAGCCTCTTATGTTTCTTTTTTTTGTTGCTGCATTTGATGGAGATAGGGGGCCAGGACCTTTTGTCTCAAGGTCTGATGGCTGACCCTGGATGGCCTCTGTATTGGCTGGAGCACCATTTAGGTTTACACCATTGCTTACATCTTCCCGCCTGGTGTATGAACGGGTTGATGGGCCCTTTTTATCCTGGATGCCGGCCTGCCAGTATTTATTTTTGTTTTTATTCATATTTTTTATTATTCATTTCTTCATTGTCAATGGCTTCTAATTGTTTATTCGAAGCTGCCCTCTATGAGTAGAGGGGGTGGCCCCGTCTGCAATTCAGGAGACGTGCTGGATGGCTTGAGGAGACAGCATACCATGGAGTAGGGGACATCAGGTGTAGTTAGGGCAAATTTCGAGAAGCATGAGGGTTTTAAAAGGTTCAGTGTCTTGGCAGCCAACAACCGATGCAGCAATTCTGAGCGCGAAAAAAGGTTTCGCAAAAGGTCATGAGAATCGTGTAGTTTTCTGACTTTGTATCAGACATATGTAGATCAAAAGGTGCTCTGCACTGTTGTCGCTGAGATAGTAAAGACCCACAAATTCATGAACTAAGTCAGTTGCTAGATGTCGAAGTTTCAATCAATCTAAACCTAGCATAGAAATGTTAAGTACATAACATAAAAAAGGAGGAGGATTTTAACTTAAGTGTGTTGCTCATCCCCCTTTTTTTATCCCCCCCCCCTCTTTGCCTATAATTTTTTTTTTTTTTGCTGGTAAATATTTCATTTTTCCGTCATTTCAAATATGTAACTGTCCCGTTAGTATTCTTAGGAGACCAGGAGGTCGAAATAAATTATAAATGCTGACAGTTGCAATGTGTATGTGAATTTTTTCTTTCTATATTCTATTCTTGCTCTGTTTTCTACATTGAGATCTCTTACTCGGATTTCTTACCAAAATTATTCACTTTAACACTATATATATATATATATATATATATATATATATATATATATATATCACTCATCTGTGACTCACCCTAGTAATATCTCAAATCAATTATTTCATATTTACTAACAGACACATTCTTTGAGTAACATGTTCAGATAATGTCAAGTAAATGTCAAAATCTTTTTAAGGCACTTGTCATATGAACACTTCTTTTTTTTGCTTATTCACAATACTAGTTTCATTTTGGCTGTTACTTTCACCTTTGGTCAGTCGGTCGATGTGACATCCGATCTTAAGGAACTCGGGAATCTTTATGTCCACATGATAATAAAATGTACCGATATAGTTAACAACTATTTTGAGTTTTTGTTCGTCTGCATTTTGCTTATAAGCATACATATACAAAAATGTCCGTTTATAGTAAGGAGACTAGATTTTCTAAACAAGTAATGTTACATAGCGAGGATCATGTCTGAATGGAGAGGTCAGAGGTGACGCCAGTCAGAAGTCACACAATCACGTGATTTCCGGGCGAGGTGTTTCTGTCTCTTTTGGCTGGCGAGACTCAAGCACAAAGGACACGTCTGGGTGCTCTCTCTCTCTTTCTCTCTGTCCCTGTCTCTGTTTTATTCTCTATCTCTTTATCCGTCTCTATTAAGATTTCTTCTCATTTATATTCTCTCATACTCTCACTTTCTCCCTCTCTCTTTCTCTCTCTCTTTTTCCCCTATCTCTTTATCTTTCTATATTAAAGTTCCTTCTAATTTTGTATCTCCGCATGCTTCCCCTCTCTCTCCCTCTCTCTCTCTCTCTCTCTCTCTATATATATATATATATCTATATATATCTTTCTCTTTCTCTATCTATCTATCTTTCTCTTTCTCTATCTATCTATCTCTTTCTCTATCTATCTATCTATCTATCTATCTCTATCTCTATCTCTTTCTCTATCTATCTATCTATCTATCTCTATCTCTTTCTCTGCATATACAAGTTGTTTCTCTGATGTTTTTCTGTGACTATCTTTTTAAATAAATCTTTTATATAAACAACTGGCATCCGAGTGAGTTTATCAGCGCGCAGTGTGAACGGGTGTAGCGAGACAAGCTATCCATCTGTCTGTCTGTCTTCCTCTCTCACACATACATAAGTGGCTTGTCGCTCTGACGTTTTATGTGACTGTCTCAGCAGACGAAAAGAACCTAGGTTCATGATGACGACACGGGTGTATAATGTTCTATACACCCATCCGTAAGTGAAAATATAACATTTGAACATTACATTACTTTTCTATTGATTAGTAGTAAGAACTAGACTAAAAAAAGATAAACTAGTTCTGAACTGAATCTAGAGGTTGTGTGGGAAATAACTCCTTATCATTAAGTGCTCGTAATTCGTTACTGCAATATAACTCTAACAAGAAGTAAATATAATAAGAATGTGTATAGCATAAGGTTTTATTCAAAATCCAACATAAGCTTCTGTCAATGATAAATGATTTGCAACGGTTAGTGAAACAGGTGGGAAGTGCTGGAAATCTGAGCAGATTTGTTTTTACCCAGACTTCAAGGTAAAACCACTGGTTATTGTCAGTGAGCAATAACCAATACTGACTTGTGTGAAAAAAAAAGGTAACCTGTCTTTCTGATTTTTTCTGTGTTCTTTTCTTTGTAATAAACCTATTATGATCACAAAACAGATCCTACCACTACTCCCCTAAAAAAATGGAAGAGGTAATGCCCAGGATGATAGTCTCCTGACAACAGACAGATATTACACTATCCCACATGGAGTATATTTATTTTTCATAGCGCCCTTGTTATATAAAAGAACAGTTTTGATTTAATTTATTTTTACTTTAATGGTTTACAGTTTACAATGCAAAAACCAAGTATTATGGTCGATATGTGCCATTAAACAAAAAACATATTCCTTTTCTATAGCGGCCCTGTCATATAAAAGGACCACCTTCTCCACAAGCTTGCCACAGAGACCCCTCCACGAGCTCGCCTGAAGTCACGACGCCCATTCTCAGAGCATGCCCACCAGCTCCTGCTTTCAACATCCGGTGACGTCACAAAACGAATCTGACTGAAACGTTGCTTGACGGAGGAATGGCAGGCAGCAGATAAATCAAGGTTGCACAGATTTGTGGAGGACCCGGAAAACCTACCAGGCATGGACCTCCCTCGCCGGCAGTGGACAATGCTCAACCACCTCAGGACAGGTGTCGGCCGTTTCGCCGCGACCATGAAAGGATGGGGACTCAGGGACTCGGCTGACTGTGACTGTGGTCACTCTGAACATCGGCGTCTGAGTGAGTTTATCAGCAGACGACTAGAATCTGGGTTCACAGCGACGACATGGGTGTATAATGGTTTATCCACCCATTGGTGAGTGAAAGTGCAAGATCTTTATAATCAATAAGCATGAACAACAAAAAGAGCATTTTCTTTTCTTGTAAAATAGAAAGTTGAAAAAAGGATCCAAAATAAAGAAAATATTAAGATAATAATTTCAAATCTGAAACGTTTTTACAGACATCCCATTGATTCTAGCATGTTTTATCTCAACAGGCAAGGAACCTAAATTTGGACAGGTTAAATTTCTTTATCTGTATTTTCTCAAGGAAACACGTGACCCCGAATCAAGATGGCTATGCTAAGTTATTAATGTAAGAAATTAAAGTACTTTTAAAGAGCTAAGAAGGTTTTTTTATGTTTAAAAAAAAAAAAAATCTCACAAAACTATTCCAGATTCGTAAGTTTTGCTAATCAATGTTCAAATTTTACAACAAAAAAAAATTCTAGAAAATCTTATAGGAAATGTAAGAGTTCAATACAATTGACCCAAAAGAAATCATAAACAAACATAAGTATGTGATGGTGGCAGTGGGAGAGTTTATCATTATTTTCTTACTAAATGGGTCACCACTTATCAAGGCCAAAAGCCAATCGAGGATAAGGGTTGATGAAATGGATGGATTGTCAGTTGAATGATGAAAAATATTATGAAAGTATTTGTTACACTAATGAGTCCCCACTTATCAAGGCCAAGAACCACTCGAGGATAAGGGTTAATGAGATGGATGAATTGCCAGTTGAATGATGAAGAATATTATGAGAGGATTTTTTATACTAATGAGTCACCACTTATCAAGGCCAAAAGCCACTCGAGGATAAGGGTTAATGAGATGGATGGATTGTCAGAACCAAGTTTGAATACTTATGGGGAAGGGTTCTAGATAGGAATCTTTAGACATTAGACTTGAAGACGACTATGATGCAATCTGCAAGGAAGCAATCCCATGGTAATGTGTTCCACAGATGGAAAGCTCTGTTCGTGGGAATTCAACCTGATGCTAGACACATAGAGCAAAAGAGGGAAGTTTTTTGTTTTTTTTGTTGTGATAGCAAAAAGAGTTCTTGCTGTGAATGTCTTACAAGAAA
The DNA here is from genome assembly GCA_963556195.1 of Sepiola atlantica. NCBI lineage: Eukaryota > Metazoa > Mollusca > Cephalopoda > Sepiida > Sepiolidae > Sepiola > Sepiola atlantica. Next base: position 92,033,690 of record OY744515.1, read on the forward strand.
AAACCAGAGTTTGGAGCTCAGTCGAGCACCTTCCACAGAAATAACGAAAGAGTAGAGAGAGACTCGCAACGTCTCTTATGTGAGAAAGGGGCTGTAAGGAACAGAAGAGATCATCCTCCAGTAGCTTTTCGGAGTCGACTTTGAACTCTGTCAAGGCAACAAAGAGGGCTCTGAGCGGCACCTCCCCAGATGTGACAGCAGTACCTCCCCATCTTAGGACATATCTGACTATTATATAGGTAAAGGATTGCATCAGAAGTCTGGTTCTTTCTGGAGCAGTGGAATGATCCAACTGTGTTTCCAGGAACCTTAGCAACAGATTGGATATAAGTCTTCCCTTTTAGATCAGGAGTGAAATTCAGTCCTAAGAGCTTATCAAAGCTAAGAGCCTTCCTCAAGAAGAGAGCCATTCATTTCAATTGAGGCAAAAGAAGAATCTGAGCGTTGGTGGTGAAAGGAGAGAAAAAAGCTTGGTTTTAGAAGTGTTAAAAGTAACAAAGCCCCCCCCCCATCTCATCACATGGACCAGATTAGAAGAGAGAGAATAAGTGAGAATTTGATCACCAGTTCTCTTCTAGGTGTTGCCACAGACAGTTGTGCCATCTGCGTTTGTAGTCAAGAAAGCCTGAGAGATCAATGAAAAATTAGAATTGTACCAAAAAGTTTAAATGAAGCTGAAGAGGGTTAACGAAAATTTAGAGAAACAAAAACGTATCGAGAAAAATAATTTTTCTATGTGTAAAGTAAAGTGCAATTCGTGTTTATTTAATTATTATACCAAATGTGAGTTAATCAAAATTTGTTTCCCTCAGGGTTATTTTTCCTATATACTTTAATAACACAAAATACATGATAACGTATATATTAGTTCTGGGAGTGAGCTATGTTTGAACAAAAAAAACTTATAATTGTTCTTATTAGCTGTAATTTATAATTAACTGAACAAGTCACCCATCTCTCCCTTATCATACTATGTACTTCTCTCGCCCCTCTCACTCGATGTTGATTCAACAACTCTCTAATATTTCGTAATCTCTCTATGAACATTTAGAGAAAGAGTGACTCTCTTTTTAAGTGTATCCGTTTAATTTACACACGTGTACACACACCACAAACATGTCTGTAATTTAGACTTGCAACGGTTATCAAAAAAAAAGGCAGAATGTTAAAAATCTGGGGAGACTTGTTCCCACTCAGACTCCAGGGAATACTACTGGCTATTGTCAGTGAGCAATCACTGATAATGACGTGTGAGAACACCCTGAATCAATGATGATAACAATAATAATAATAATATAGCAGTAAAGCGACTTATTCATTTTAAACTTCAAGAAAGAGGCAAAATGCCTTCAAAAAACCATGTGTTAGATGCAGATATTTTTTTATTAAAATCAAAATAAAAAATAAAAACAATTTTTTTTTTTTCATCTTGACTTTTTTTTATTTCATAATTTCACTTGATACAACAAGCCTCGTCAGAGTTTTAGACAAATAAAAGGTACTAACCTTATTTTTTTGTTGTAACAATCCTTCCTGGTCTTGTAGAAGTGACCTCCAATGTTGTTTGAACTTCACGGTGTAAATAAATTTTTTTAAAATATTGTTTTTATTTTTTATTTCCATTTTAATAAAAATACTGCATCTAACACATGGTTTTTTGAAGGCATTTTGCCTCTTTCTTTATGTTTAAAATTTTAAAGATGCTTTAAAAAATGAACTTTCCCAAATTTATACCTACCAGCGACCATGCGCGATTTAAGTTCAAATTCAAAAAGAGACATTTACACCGCTAAGTCCACGCAACATCGGACGTCACTTCTACAAGACCAGGAAGGATTGTTACGAAAAAAAATAAAAAAATAAAAGAAGGTTAATACCTTTTATTTGTCTAAAGCTCTGACGAGGCTTGTTATATCAAGCGAAATTATTAGATATAAAAAAAATCGAGATGAAATATATATATGGTGCCCGGAAAACTCGTCACTGGAAAATTCGTAAACGGAAAATTCGTAAATGGAAAATTGGTAAACGGAAAATTGGTAAACGGAAAATTCGTCACTTTTGGCCAAGTAGGAAAATTCGGCAATTATCGAATAAATATCGATTGAAAATAGATTTTAGAACCGTTTTTACAGGAGATATACTTGTAAATACGAGGCTACCCACCTCCCCAGTGGAGAACATTTTTTCATATTATTTTTTTGGTACTTGTGCAGTTTACGAACCGGGCTATTTTTTAGATAAGATTTTCAAGTTAAATTAAATTTTTACGATATCTTTTGTTTATTAAATTGTTAGGTAAAAGTACAGAATAGTTAACACCCCCCCCCCTCACTCCATGTTAAGAATGGCTTTCTAAATAATGTTATTTCAACCCAGTTCGTAATTACGTTACGAAATTAAAGGTTTGGATCGGGTTATTTTTTACATAAAATTTTCAAGTTAAATTCAATTTTTACGATATCTTCCGTTTATTAATTCGTTACGTGAAAGTACAGAATAGTTAACAAAGCAACCCCCCCCCCCCCATTCTCCTCATGTAAAAAATCGTTGTCTAAATAATGTTATTATTTCAAGCCTGGTTCGTAATTAAGTTACGAGATGAAATCCATCATAATTCATTTAGATTTATTCGTAAACAAGTCAGCCATTTTAATTGACAAAACACCAATTACTTCGTGTGTTTGCAAAACTTGAAAGGAATTTATAAACTATCGAGTAACTGGCTTTAAATTCTTAGAAAATTTCCATGTATTTAAAAAAAGCAAAATTGTTTTCTAACTAATTCAGTGTTTTTATTTCATCTTGCCTAAAACTTGTTTTAACTAACCACTTTATTTAATACTTAAAAAAAGAAATTCTTCTTTCAAATAAATCGTTGTATGGTCGGAACAAAAAAATCAGTAAAAATACAGCCAATTCATTGTCTGCCATTTTAGTTTTGAAACGATGGATTAACCACTTTTTCTCACAGTGATTTTGAAGTAAAAATTTAATTTAACTTGAAAATCTTATCTAAAAAATAGCCCGGTTCGTAAACTGCACAAGTACCAAAAAAATAATATGAAAAAATGTTCTCCACTGGGGAGGTGGGTAACCTCGTATTTACAAGTATATCTCCTGTAAAAACGGTTCTAAAATCTATTTTCAATCGATATTTATTCGATAATTGCCGAATTTTCCTACTTGGCCAAAAGTGACGAATTTTCCGTTTACCAATTTTCCGGTGACGAGTTTTCCTAAATTCATTATATATATATATATATATATATATATATATATATATATATATATATATATATTTGTTTTTATTTTATTTTTTTATTTTAATAAAAATATCTGCATCTAACACATGTTTTTTTAAAGTATTTTGCCTCTTTCTTTATGTTTAAAATTTTAAAGATGCTTAAAAAATGAACTTTCCCAAATTTATTCATTTTAGTTATGCAAGATAACAGATATGACGTCACAGTTTATGAATTTTTGAAGGAAATCAAAGTCAAATACATTGTAGTAGTTGTTGTGACCAAACGGGTCACATGTTCGTCTCGTATTTTTTAAAATTAATTTCACACTGTAATAATGGATTAAAAAAAAAAATAATGGATGTTGCCACCATAACTATTTACAATCGTTAATTTTCATGATCACCGGCATTTTTTATTAAATTTTTTAAAAAACAAACAAGTAGTTTTAGTGAAAAATAAAGTAAAAAGACTAGAAAATCAATCTGATGCTTTAAGTATAGGACTTTATTGTGTTAGTGAATATAATTATTTATCAAAGGACAATGTCTCCACTGTTTACCGTGAAAAAAAAAGATACGAATGGAGAAACTCCAAGTAAACACAACGTGAAATCAGTAATTGGTAACAAAATACGTCTGCCAAGTGAAGACATGAACATTGAGTACAATAATAACCAAGTCACTTACAATTCTAACAGATATACAATGGTCTAATGATAGCCAGGTATAAATTTGTTTGATCCTGCTCGGGTAACTTTCTCACAGTAAAACAAGTTTCAAATGATCAGATTAATTTAGGATAATGTTCGGCATCACAAAAAGCTTTTAAGAACCTTGCAAAGATCTGGCAAATAAATTTGTTTGTAAGCTCCAATTATTAAAAGAAAAATTTTCTGAGGATCCAATTGTCAAGAGTCTAAGTAGAAACACAAACGAAACAAACTCAGAATTTTCTTTTTCTTTTTGTTCAACTTAGTAAACAGTTGACTCTGAAGTTTTCAACTCAGTATAACAAGAGCAGAGTAATTATGTGTCAATGTCGAAAGAGCAGACATAGTTACTGTTAACTAACTGTGCCAGAAAACTAAAAGAATTAAGAAATTTAAAAAAAAGTTTTGACTTTAATTCAACCGAACCGAATTTCGTACAACCCACTTTCTGCCTTTTTCTCCAAAAGTTTTGACTGTCATTCAATTTCCAACAAAATTTCGTGCAACCCACTTTCTCTCTGCCTTTCTCTTTTCAATCAAAAATCGCTTCTTTTATTTATCTCTTAAATTTACAAAAATATAAAAAAGATGTGGCACATGGCCAAAAACGGGTATGGGGGAGGGGAGTGGGGGCGGGGGCGGGGGTCGTCCACTGGTCTATGCCCTAAAAACTACTTTCAATCACCACAATACCACATTTACTCTATGAACTTAAAATATCCCCAGGTTGTTTCATGATTTTTATTTACAAAAGAAATATGTACAGAGTTTGATGATAGGGAGTGGGAGAACAAAGAAGCCTTAAAAAAATCCTCCCAAAATAAATAAAAATAAAAGGGATGTAAAAATAAAGAACAAAATAAAATGCTAATTATGGTAAGTTAGTAGGACCCTCCCATCCTATCTAAGGTATGAACTGCTCGCTGTCTTCCGGAACAACCGAAAACAAGAGAGTCAACTCTTAAGTGGGAGTGGGCGTTGCCTAGGGGGACAAAATAAATATTGGGTAGGGTTTTTTAAGGGATGTGCGGTGTCCTCCAGGATAAATACCATTAGGGCAGACAAGGGATGAAGTAAATCGGGGAGCGGGCATCCTGGAGGAGTTCTGACACCTAAAATAAAGATGGGGACACAGGACTCATTTGTACTACTAGCTATAGGGACTGATCCAACAATTGGATATTTATGACAAACTTGTCAAAAAGAAATACCTAAGGTTGGCGTGTGCCATGCTTAGGCAGGGAACACAAACTCAATTCTATTCCGTATGAACACACATAAACTAGCGGTGTGTATCCACCTACTTCTAAATAGCGAGACGGGTAACCTCCTATCACATTTAATTTTGATTTTAAGTTGATGCTTAAAATACGAAATCAAATCGTAATGAGAAGGCGGCACCCGACCACTCCCTATGTCTAAGCGTAAAGACCACACTACGCAAGCAAGGAACACCATTCGTTTCTCCCTGGGCCACAAGGGGGTCCATGTTGAAGACAACGGATGCTAAATCCAGGCACGTCACCCGCTCGGGAACGATGCGAGCCGTCACCTCGTTGAAATACGTCCAGTATTCACGCAGCTTGGAGCAGTTGAAAAAGGCGTGCTTGGCCGTTTCAATTTCATCATCTTCGCAACGTGGACAAAAAGAATCCATGCTTAAACCAATACTGAAACGTATGCCATTAAGGGGTACTACATCTCGAACCAATCGCCAGGTTAGAGAAAACTCAGTATTGTTAAGATAACTCCGGCCTGGCGCCCAATTCCACTGAGAGCGAACATCCTCCTCCGACAATCCAAGTCGCCCCCCAAGTGGATCCAAAGCGGTCCCCACCACTAACTCCTGATATAGTGTTTTCCTAGACCGGGCGAGGTCACTGGACCCCGGCAGCACTCTGAGCACAGTTCGGCATTCGTTGAAGAACCGCGATTGACCCCTTGGCTTACGACGGCATTCAGCCAAGTGGTCAGGGATGAGGTTGGGAAAAGCCTTCTCAACCGCAGGGCCCCACGCGGACTCTTCTGTCAAAGTTCTACTCAGGAATGTTAACCTCTCGGCATATAAATGGCTCGCCAAGTCGGGCATTCCCAAGCCCCCAACATCAGGACGTTGAGTACAGACCTGTCTACAGACTAGCGGCTTTTTCTTTTCCCACAAAAGCGAGAAAAGCATACGCGTTAAAGCCGTCAAGCGGTCCGCAGGCAGAGGTAGTACAGCCAATCTGTAAAGGATAAGAGGAAAGACGTACGTAGCGCACGCCTCAGCTCGACCTTTAAGGGAAAGCCCCCTTCGAAGCCAAATCCTTACAGACGCTTCGACCTTAGACTGTACTTCCGACCAATTCTTATCAAGCTGGAGACCCGGTCCGAACCACACGCCAAGGATCCGAACCGGACCATCGGACCAGTTGAAAAGGCCCGACAGCGCAGCCACGCCACTCCAGGCAGCCAACCTTAGGCCATTGGATTTGCTACGGTTGACCACGGCTCCTGTAACATCTTCATACCTTTTGAGTGCCTTAGTTACCGTGGAGATGTCTCGACGGCTCGAGACGAACACGGTAACATCATCGGCATACGCGGAGACCCTGGCTCGTGCACCACCAGGTAGAGCGATACCGCGTAGGGCCAGTCCAGCCTCCCCTTGCCTCAGCTTATGCAGGAAGGGCTCCAACGGAAGAACGTAGAGGAGAGGAAACAATGGACACCCCTGACGTACCGACCGAGAAACAGCAAACGATTCCAATCGCATCCCGTTTACCTACACCACTGCCGTCGGGCTGCGATACAGCATGGAAATCCATCTGCGGAAGTCCGGTGTAAAACCGGCGGCCTCTAAAACAGATCCCAAGAACCGATGGTCGACCCTATCAAAAGCTTTGGACTGATCTAAATTGATCAGCGCGGCTTCGGTGTCGTCTTCTAACCCCTCTAAGATCGTGCGTATCAGATGCAAGTAGTTCTGAATCGATCTCCCCTTCATAGCATAATTCTGATCAGGTTCAATCAATTCACCAATAACAGCCTGCAACCGATTTGCAAGAACTCTGGCCAAAATCTTTAAATCTGTATTTAACAGAGTTATGGGCCTATAGTTATCTAAACCCCCAACATGCTCGCCCTTTTTCTTAAGCAATGTGATCACTCCCCTGGTGACTTGACCAGGAATAGAACCCTGTGCAAACCAGTGGTTGAACACATCCGTCAGAATAGGTACGAACATGTGCGACAGCCTCAAGAACAATTCATAGTGCAAACCATCAAGTCCCGGAGATTTGTTGTAGCCGACCTGCTTCAACGCAGCCAGGACCTCACATTCTGTAACGCGCCCATCACAACTAGCCGCTCGAGCTGCCTCCAGGCAGGGCGAACCGGCCAAATAATTGCCAAACTCCTCGACGCGGAGTCTGGACAGTTGGGTGAAGCGATCCGCAAAATGCTCCCGAAACCCCCCACAAATCTCCCAAGCCGACACAAGGGTGTGTCCTTCCGGACTTTGAATTTGACGAATATAGCCGTCCGAATTGCGATGTAGTGGAGCTCTACACTTTGCAACGTCAACATTCATGGCTTTGTTGGACACTCTTTCTAACCTAGCCCTGACTACTTGACCTTCATACCACTCATTTGCCGAGCGTTTCAGGTACCCCTTAGCTAAGTTTATGGCTAGGGACCCCCCCCCCCTTCCACCGCCTGGGCCAGCTTATTTTCTAAACGCTTTTCTGTTTCAGCCCTATTTAAGGCGAGGCGTTGGCTATATTTGACAAAAAAGCTCCTAATGCCACATTTGGCGTTAACCCACCACTTACTCCCGGTTACCGCCCCCACTAATCCCTTTTGAAAATTAAGTGTTAGCCTGTCCCGGAAGTCACGTATCTCCAGTAAGGAGGTATTTAACTTCCAGTACCTAGCTAACTTATGGCTTTTAGGTTTTATTTCCAAACTGGCCACAAGTGGAACGTGGGACAAGAGATATAATCTACTTTGCCTCTTCTCACTAACAACCGATCCAAGTAAGTACTTGGACAGGAAGGCCTGCTAGAAAGCCACGTCCACCACTCCCGCCCCGGGTGATCGACACAAAACCTGTCGACCAGATCACATTCAGTCATCAGATCAGAAAGGCTGGTCTCACACCCACCAAACCCTCTAGGCCCACCCACCTTATCTATTTTGGGATCAAGGATGGCATTCCAATCTCCCAGTAAAATTAACTGCTCTGAACCCTTGAGGAACCCCTCCAACCGCCGGAAAAAGAGAGCCCTCTCCCCAGCAATATTGGGCGCATAAACCGCGACGATTCAAAATGTGGCACTTTTCACGGCAACATCGGCCACGACCAGTCTGCCATCAGCATCCGCATGAACAACGTTTACACTTGCGGACAGGGTACGTCTTACTAACAAGGAAACTCCCCTAGCACAACGGTCACTGAAAGCTTAAAAAAAATATCGAAATGCTTCGACAGCAGTCGGTGATCGTCGATCGAATCATAGTGAGTTTCCTGTAACGCAGCCATATCTATGTCAAAAGACATGGGCTCTTACTAGTAAGTCCGTACAAGTCCAGATGCTTCCGTACGGATTCTGCAGACGCCACATCCACATTAATATATATGTCATCAATATACGCCGACCTTGCTCTCCTTATCTTCTCATCCTTAGCTAACACAGCCTCGAGCACAGTCCGCATTATAAGAGGTGCCACATTTAAGCCAAATCCTAACCTAGTTAGACAATATCTTTGTCCTTTAAATATGACTGTCTGGTACGGCCAGAGAGATCTCTCAACATGGATCTGTAGGCATGCCTTCCTGAGGTCCAGAATGAATACATTCGTTCCTTGTTGTCTCCATTCTCGCATTTTCTCTGCGCAAACATCTGCATCACCAGTGAATGCATCAACATATATGTTTAATTCACGATAGTCCATCACAGGACGCACCTTATTTTTATTGGCCTGTAGCACAGCCATCAGTGGTATTAGTCCCTTGGGGGGAGGGGGGGGGCAAACTCCTCCTGATTATATGGCAACAACCAACCGTTGTTTATCCAGGTCTGCAACTCGCATTCATAATCTTCCCATAATTCATTAGACATTGCATATTCAGAAATCCGAGTTTCCAGTTTCTCTGATGCATAATCTGCTGACCATTTCCATGCTGCAACCCACACTTTCTTCCGTTCGTCAAATTTGGCAACAAAATCAGCTTTGTTAATACAAAGTGCTGCGCAGATGGGTTGTGCATCCCCAAACTCCACACTTCCAGATTGTGTGATGCGAACGCCACCGAGTGCCTTAATGGCATCACTGGCAAGTAACATATCAAAATCAAGAGGTTTACCTTGCATAATTAGCACCTTGATTGTGGCAACGTTACCAGTCTCTGTATGAATCCTAATGGTGCCATTTCTGCAGCAGGCCTGCGTAGCACCGGTTAATGTAGTTACCACTATCTTCTGCTTTGACCAAGACCGACATAGCTTTGCACTCAAGATAGAACGTGAGCACCCAGTGTCGAGGAGAGCCAAGCATGGTGCATCATCAACATAGATGGTAATGACAGGTAGCACCGAGTTCACATTCTGACTGGGGAATAGACTGGCGCTGATGTCTTGTCCCCAACTTCGTTTCCCGGACAATCTCTTACCAGATGACCAGTCTTGTTGCACCAATAACATCGTTGACGGGTAGTCTGTCTCCTTTGCATGCAGTCTCTTGCAAAATGATTAGAGCCGTTGCATTTGTAACATGTATAATCAGATTGCCCCATGCCCACAGGTGGTTGAGTGATTCTGGTAGGCTGTGTCGCAGCCACAACTGGTTCCCTTACTTCAGCATTGTCTTTCATCAATGCTTGAGCTCGAGCCAACAGCTCTTCTAAAGTCATATCGTCCACTCTAGAGGAGGACCGCAACAGCCTTTTCTCAGGGTTGGGAAGCCCCCGTACAAACACACACACCAGTACATTATCTGGTATTCCTCCAAATAGCACTGACAGTTTCCGCAGATCTGCCAAATATACGTCTACAGTCTCACCCGGACGCAATACACGTGCCTCGAATTTCTCATACTCTGTAAATCTGTCATGGGCAAAGGCAGTAAATAGAGCTCCCTTAATTCGTGCTGCATCGGATTTTTCTTCTTGAGTTAGTTGCTGGTAAACTGCGAATGCTCCCCCAGTTAGCCGAAGTGGGATGACATTTTCAAGCCGCTTCACTCCAGATAAGTCACACACTAATTCCACTTTCTCAATCCATTCAACGACTGCTCCAGTCCCATCAAACTCAGGAATTATCTTTAGGTCAAAACGGCTGTCCATTTTAAGCCGAAATAGCTTGTTAACTAACTGTGCCAGAAAACTAAAAGAATTAATAAATTTAAAAAAAAATTTTGACTTTATTTCAACCGAACCGAATTTCGTGCAACCCACTTTCTGCCTTTTTCTCCAAAAGTTTTGACTGTCATTCAATTTCCAACAAAATTTCGTGCAACCCACTTTCTCTCTGCCTTTCTCTTTTCAATCCAAAATAGCTTCTCCTCCTTCCCAGCTGTCCTTTTCATTTATATCACCTGATATCCACATATGCAAATCAGACCACCATAAACACCTGCACCTATGAAGAGAAGCCCTTTTTAAATCTGCATACGACATGCAAAACACCTCATTCTTTTTCCTGATGGTAAATGTTCCTCTTTATTGTCAGTTACAATTAGGGCCGTGTAGTTGGTAGCTCAAACGCTCGATTCCAACTACTGAAATTATAAAAGATTCAACTGCGATTTCTAAAATATTTAAAAGTTCAACTCTGACCCAAGAAATATGCTTCCACTCGTAATAATTTATACTGTTTATTATTTATAGCGTTTTTTCTAGATAAAAATGATTCCAGCGAAGAAGAAGAAGAAACAAAACCCTGTTAAAAGAATGTACCAACCAAGCCCAGATTGGAAACCCAAATCAACAAATCACAAAAAGAAACTAATATGTTAAATAAGGCAAAAGAGAACAGAAACGATGGAATACAAAAGGAAATTGAAGAAAGACTACACAAGAAACACGAACAACTAAAACAAAAGGTACGAGCAAAGAAGAAAAAACTAAGATACAGATACAAATCTTTAGTAAGAGACATTTTTTGCAGCACCGTTTACCCCACAGTCAAATAATAATATCAAAATACATTTTTTTCATCGGTAACAACTAATTATACATTACTTTAAGTTTAATTCTATATTTAGAAATTCTATTACACTTCTTTGTTTAATAAAATACGTATTTTTCTTAAATAAAAAAAACATGATATATGTCGAGCATAGAATAGATCCCCCAGCATTTATCTCTTTTTGTCGGCCCTTTTTTCTATGGGAGATTCCTTCAAACCCGTCACTGGCGAGAGTCTTCCGGTGCATTGTCCCTGATCTATTTAGCTGGAGAGTTTTTCTATCTCTTTAAATATCCCGACGTTTGAAGCATCGCCGGTAAGAATCATTGTCCTTCTTCTCTCTAAAAATAGAATTAAATAGTGCTAGTATTATTTTCTTTTTATATTTCTAAACGAACTTTGTTTACCTTTTTCCCCTTAATTGTAGTTGGGGATGTTAGTAGGCTTAAAACATCAAACCACCCTCTCGTTCCAATAACTCATCGTCGGGTTGTCTTTGATACACTTCACAATCTGGAACACGTCAGACTCCAAGGCACAGTAAAAAGTCAAAGATAAGCATATTCACAGAATCATTGGAACATTCAGTATTCCAGACACTCAGTTCATCAATGTTCATATTAATCTTGTTGGACCGTTGCCGGTCAGTCAAGGATTTACTTATTTCCTGATCTCTATAGACCACTCCACAATGTGGCCTGATACTTGTGTGGCGGGGACCCCACACCTCCTCTTCCTTGTGACGGCATCATCAAATGTAATGGTGAACCGATCGGCGCAGGAATCCTTCCTGACTGTGAACACCTTTTCTTTGGCTCGTGATTTCGTCTGTAGTGGCTGTAAAAAGAAAGATGGCTCGAATCTCCCCCGGGTCAGATGAATGACGACCTCGTGATTCTGTGAAGGCAAGATTACCTAGCAGGACAATTCACGATAGAATAACTCGACAAACGGCTAGGTCTTTTCATAACAATAATTATTTAATAAAAATGAACGGTGGGTTTTTAACTTTAACCCAAAGTCTATTCTTCGATAATGGCTTCTTTACTAACTATTGTATCTCTCTGTGTGTATGAATCTCTATTTACGATTTCCCAGTTGTTAAATAAGTTGTAACTTAATCTATGTTTGGAGAACCGTGTGTGTGTGAAACTCCCTTTACGAGTGTTAATCCTTAATCGAGATATAACTTGTCTACTCAAAACGGTGGGTGTGGACTCTTACGACTGTTGGTATTAATTGAGACATTAATCTCTGTTGGAAAACGATGGTGGAGGAATGCTATGGGCCGCGCCACGCCAAGCGAGAGCGATTGTTCGCGCAACGCCTCGCCTGGCCGAGAACGCGTCCGTGCCGAACGAAATCCTGGATCTAACTGACTTGCGATCGCCTTCTCATCTCAAATAACAAAGACGAAAAACGTATAACTCATACTCTCTCTCTCTCTCTCTCTCTCTCTCTCTCTCTTCTCGTCGTGTGGTACGCGCGATGCTGACTTACTCTCTTTCTTTCCCCCATCCCTTCTTCTGTGTCCCCACTCCTCCCCCGGAGTGGGGTGGTACGGGCAATTGTAATTCGTCGTTTTAGTTTCTCTTTAGATCTTATCTACACCAAAGAAAACCATTAGCCTCTCTTTCTCTATTGGACCACCCCTCGAGTTGACACCATCGTATCTAAAAGACCCATGACCAAATTGTTCAGCTGGTCAAACTCATCCATTGTATCTGGTTAAGTGCCACTGACAACCTACACGCTCTCTCCCGCCAGGCTGGCGCCGTCTCTCGGCCAAGGTTTGGACAGTCAAAAATATGTACTAGCTCCCAGACTTCCACTTGTCTCTACGTGGGGCCTGATCTCCCCGATGCATTCCAGTGCACCCCGGGGTGCAGACTCCGTCGCTGAAACCACTGTTTCACATCCGCCCAATCCTTATTTCGTGTCAATTGGTCGAAATTGACACCTCCCAGACCGTCACCTTTCTCTACGTGGGGGGCTGATCTCTCCGATGCATATCGGTGCGCCATAAAGGGGGCAGATACGTCGGATGAAATCACTGTTTCACATCCGTCCACCCTTATTTCGTGTCACTTGGTTGCAATTGACATCTCCCAGACCGTTACCTTTCCCCACACACAGAGAGAACAACGGATAATACAAACAAAACAATAATAATCAAAAATTAAGAAAAAACTGTAGCTAAACAATGGAACAAAAAGTTTTCTTTTTCTGTTCTGTTTTCTTTTGGTCTGTCCTTCTTTTTCTCTTTCCAGTCTATTAAAACATCAGGACTACGTATGTATGTGTGTATGTGCGTATGCATTTTGTGGTTTCTGTGTTGGGAGGTGGGTAGGTGACAAAATGAATTATTATGCATGCAATTAAAAGTTTGTTAATACAGATTGGAGCTCGCAACGCCCCTTACAAATTACGTCACCATCACCCTCTCCTCGGAATCAATCTCTACTTCTTCACTGGTCATCCACCCGGATTTCCGACACGGGCAGCGATTCCTGCTCCCGCTCGCGATCTGGGTGAAGTGTACTCAAGGGTAACCCTCCCTCGCTCATGCACTCGGCCGTCGGTGTGCTCGCGCCGTCCAATTTCTCCCTATGTCTTTCCCACGCCCTTTGTCTTTTCTGCAAAAGCTAACCCTATTATTTATGTGCACAATTCTCACTAACATCGACCAAGCCCTATCGTGCCCGTGTCTAGTCCTACCTTTTAACGTGAATTTTCCCTTCCTGACGGGGTTAATCGAACCCTCCAATCTTTTTAAAGCTAATAGCTTGTTATCTTCTGGTTATGCAACGCATTTTAACACATTATAGTACTTTCATAACTGTTCGATGGGGTCGACCGGTAATCTCAAACGATTTGGTAATTCGGCCTTAATCTGCCGAGATGATTATATTCGGCGACAAGTGTCCTAGCGATTGCATATCCAACTGTGCACCTGTGCACTCACTCGTCAGTATCAACAACTGAAATTCTCTTGGTACGGACCTGTCTGGTTCGCATACCGTCACTATCATTGCGTCGGCCACCTCGGCCGGATTCTCTTCGTTCCCTTCTCTGGGAAAACAATCCTCTCAGACTAACACCTTCTTGGCTCACTTCGGCCCGGTGACATTCGATATCGATGCGCCTTCTCTGGCTGCATGCGATAGTAACCCTTTTGGTTCTTCCCTATAACTTCCAATTTCTTCATGATCATTCTCTCATCGCTTCCCGACACTGTCCCTAATTACTCATCGAGTGCCTCTCCCAGCAACGGGGGGCCACTGATTTCTTCTGCTTCGTCTGTATCAACACTATCTATCTTAGATAGGATCTCATATCCTTCTCTTCGCTTATCATTACTTCTGTGCCCTTTCGTAAGGCGCACCACAATCTGTCATATTCACGGTGGTTCGAACATCTGTCGATTACTTCAACTTTCTTTTGCTTTTACAACTCACTATATATCTGCCTGGTCGTTCGGCAACAGCCCATCCAGCTGCAGGTATATTACTACTTGTGATCGATCATTTGGATCTAACCACGACGACCCTCCATCGGTCCCAGTTATGCATCTCTTTCTATCCTTATATGTCCGTTTTATCTCGGGGGGGGGGGGGGCATCCAAGACAACTGTCCGCGCCACAACCACCAGCACCGCACACGCATGGGGGCCCTCCCTGCGCGCGGTGGAGCCAACGAATGCGACACAGCACAACCTCGGCCTCTCCCCCAGGTCCTTGACTATCTTTGGCTTGGCTTTCCTGCTATTCTGTGGTGGGGCGTTCTGCTACCCTCTACCGTAACTTCATAGGTAATTCCTCTACCTTTTTGGCTAACCGATTTTCTCTCAGTCCCTTCTGGAGCTGGGCAGGGGGGTATTTTGCCGCTCTCCTCCCACTCGCTGGACTCGTCAACCGACCTAGCAGTCGCGTTTAATTCGATCTCTCTCTACGGGGGGGTTCATTGCTTCTTGCGGTTTCTCATAAACCGGCGAACAAAACCCAAGCCCGTCTTCTTCCCATTTAATTTCGCTATCTTTCACTAAACTTATCATTCTGGGGGGCCACCCTACTTTTTATACTCTGTGGGGTGGCCTCTGGGCGCTTCCCTAGTTCTTTACCCTAGCGTCAGGTGGCGCACTAAGGTTCGGAATCCTAATTCCTCACATCCGATCTATGCTGCTGTGCACCACCGACTCTCATGTCCGAACCGACCACATCTAGTGCAGTTCGGTCTGACCGAGCCGTGTGGGCGCCCATAATTTGTGGGACACTCTGCTGCTCCATGCCCCTCACCCCTGCAGGTCCAGCGGACTGATACCTGCCTTGCCGGTGCGGGCCTATCGTGCTCATTTCGAAGGTCCCATGCCTTCCCTCTAGGATCGGAGTCTGCCTCCCAATCTTCTCCGCCCCCTCTCTCCATTCGGGGCCCCGGACTCGCCCTGCCCCCACCGTTTTCCTTCTCCCAGGCCTTTCCTCGCCATCGCTTAACCTTAGCCGGGTCAACTCGCGTACGGCCTCAATCGCGGTTCGCTCGCTGGCGTATTGCCTCACTAGCTGCTCGCGGAGCTCCGTCCAGGTGATCCCCGGGTTCTCTACATACCTCCCCTCAATGAATCTCGACACTGGGCCCCTCGCTCCCTCTAGAGCGAGCAGCACCATCTCTAAATCTTCTAGTCCATAAATCACCCTCTTCTTCTGAATTACTGCTAACCACTCCATTAAACCGACGGGGTCCCCTTTGTGGGGGGGGTATTCGTATCCCTCCTATCGGCCTTTCTATCTTTCTGGTCTCTTCTCTCCCCATGCCTGTTACACTATTTACTAGGTCTTCCTCCGAACCCATTCCCTTTGCGTTCTAGCTTACCACCCCAACAACAGAACTCCCCAAACCGCGTGCAAAGTTTGGACAACAATCGATACACCGACAACCGAGCAAGCGAACAAGAGAAATCAACGAGTCACTTACCCCTCTCCTCTGCTGCCCTTGTGGTCTTCCGCTTCTGGGCTGGTTTATTATTTTTCGAGTCCGTCTGGGCCTTTCAATCAATTGACTAAAAGTTCGCGGTCCCAGACCGATCTCAAAGTCTAAAAAACGTTTTTTCTTTCAGTCTATCTCTTTTTCTATCTTTCTCTTTTTTTTTTCAACCACGGGTGTACATGCCCGTTAAACTGTTTCTCTCTTTTCTTTTCCTTTTTTCTATTCTCTTTTTCAACCACGGGTGTACATGCCCGTTAAACTGTTTCTCTCTTTTCTTTTCCTTTTTTCTATTCTCTTTTTCAAACACGGGTGTACATGCCCGTTAAACTGTTTCTCTCTTTTCTTTTCCTTTTTTTTTCTATTCTCTTTTTCAAACACGGGTGTACATGCCCGTTAAACTGTTTCTCTCTTTTCTTTTCCTTTTTTTCTATTCTCTTTTTCAAACACGGCTGTACATGCCCGTTAAACTGTTTCTCTCTTTTCTTTTCCTTTTTTCTATTCTCTTTTTCTATCTTTTTTTTTCAAAGTGTTCTGCCGGCAAAAAAATCGTTTGTTGTGCCCGTGGGTTTTTAAAAATTTGTCTGTCTATTTTTTTTCCAAAGTGTTTTGCCGGTAAAAAAAAATTGTTTTCTTTGTGGCCGTGGTTGGCTTTGTTCTTTTTTTTCCCGAGGTTACCAGGCACTCCTCCCAGTACCATGATCCTAGGTCGCGGCACCATTGTGGCGGGGACCCCACACCTCCTCTTCCTTGTGACGGCATCATCAAATGTAATGGTGAACCGATCGGCGCAGGAATCCTTCCTGACTGTGAACACCTTTTCTTTGGCTCGTGATTTCGTCTGTAGTGGCTGTAAAAAGAAAGATGGCTCGAATCTCCCCCGGGTCAGATGAATGACGACCTCGTGATTCTGTGAAGGCAAGATTACCTAGCAGGACAATTCACGATAGAATAACTCGACAAACGGCTAGGTCTTTTCATAACAATAATTATTTAATAAAAATGAACGGTGGGTTTTTAACTTTAACCCAAAGTCTATTCTTCGATAATGGCTTCTTTACTAACTATTGTATCTCTCTGTGTGTATGAATCTCTATTTACGATTTCCCAGTTGTTAAATAAGTTGTAACTTAATCTATGTTTGGAGAACCGTGTGTGTGTGAATCTCCCTTTACGAGTGTTAATCCTTAATCGAGATATAACTTGTCTACTCAAAACGGTGGGTGTGGACTCTTACGACTGTTGGTATTAATTGAGACATTAATCTCTGTTGGAAAACGATGGTGGAGGAATGCTATGGGCCGCGCCACGCCAAGCGAGAGCGATTGTTCGCGCAACGCCTCGCCTGGCCGAGAACGCGTCCGTGCCGAACGAAATCCTGGATCTAACTGACTTGCGATCGCCTTCTCATCTCAAATAACAAAGACGAAAAACGTATAACTCATACTCTCTCTCTCTCTCTCTCTCTCTCTCTCTTCTCGTCGTGTGGTACGCGCGATGCTGACTTACTCTCTTTCTTTCCCCCATCCCTTCTTCTGTGTCCCCACTCCTCCCCCGGAGTGGGGTGGTACGGGCAATTGTAATTCGTCGTTTTAGTTTCTCTTTAGATCTTATCTACACCAAAGAAAACCATTAGCCTCTCTTTCTCTATTGGACCACCCCTCGAGTTGACACCATCGTATCTAAAAGACCCATGACCAAATTGTTCAGCTGGTCAAACTCATCCATTGTATCTGGTTAAGTGCCACTGACAACCTACACGCTCTCTCCCGCCAGGCTGGCGCCGTCTCTCGGCCAAGGTTTGGACAGTCAAAAATATGTACTAGCTCCCAGACTTCCACTTGTCTCTACGTGGGGCCTGATCTCCCCGATGCATTCCAGTGCACCCCGGGGTGCAGACTCCGTCGCTGAAACCACTGTTTCACACTTGTAACTCGCCTATTACCTAATCCTAACCCTATTACCTAGCATAATTTGTATTTTTTTTTTACTTTTTAGCATTATTTTTACACTCAAAATATTTTCTATTCTGTAATTTTATTAAGCTTATTACTCCATTAGATTTTAGTCAACTTCCTGTTTCATGTCTTGTCTCCATTTTGTATTTACATGTTTCTGAAGCAATGTTTTTATTCATTTTCAGTTTTATCTTTGTCGATGAACAATAAACCTGTGTCTAAAATATACCATGCTTCAGAATCTTGATTATCGACAAGAGCTGTCCAAGGATTGCACACCTTTCTACAAGATATATGTATTGTAGAGACAGCTTAACATGGTTTAATTATCCTTGCTATATAAACCAACATGACAGACTCCTTGCGAAATATGTGAACACGAAAAATAACTCTAAATTCATAATTATTTGAAAAATGTATTTACCCCCCCCCCCCCCCCCCATCCGGGAACGACGGGTAACATTTTGACTATTTCTTTTTTTTTTCTGTTCATTTAAGAAAACAATATTTTCATTTGTCATGGAAATATATATATATATTATATGTAATTTACACTTTATTTACATTATTCGTCTGTCCACCAATCGTATTTTCATTGGGGACATTCGTCTGTTTTCAAAAACGAATATTACATTTTTATTTGACTTATCAATTTTACCAATTCCACATCCTGCCAGGTAGGTACAGTTAGTTATTTATAAATTTAAGCGTTAAACAACAAAAAACAAACTCAAAAGCATACAAAAAAATAAAACAAAATAAAAATGAAAGTAAATAGGCACCAAGGCAATGCAAGGTAGGGTATAGCTAATCTTCTATTTATCAATCCTCTTCTATCCACTTATAGTATAAGGAGCACATTCTCTGTCATGATGTCAGGATTTCTGTCTGTCCATCGCGGAGAACTATTGTAAACGTAAGAATTACATTGGTGAAACTCTTTTTAGATCAAATGATAAATAAATAAACAATAATCAAATTTGACGCCAAGACTGCGATTCAAAACCCAATCTTAATGTCTTCAGTATGTCCGTCAGAGTAATCTCACTGAAATATTATTCTGGCAGGTCGTATATACAGTCATACGAAAATGGCCCAAACAACATGCGTTTTTTTCGAATTTACATAATTAATTTGTTTTAAATTAATATTCGGAAATATACAGTTATAACTGATATTGTCAAGTTTCCATATGTATTTATAATATTCTCCTTGATAGTAATATTAATAAAAATTATTAATACAATTAAAGAAATTTTATTCAAAAACGATCGTGTTTTTAAAGCATACATAGACTTTCTGTTTTAAGGGAGATAATTACATGAAAACTTTAATGTATTACTTTGGAAAACTGCAAACTCATTCTTCCGGAAATGATGTCATTGTGAGAGGCAAGCGGGGAGGGGGGCATCGTCATTGTTTACTTTTATTTCGGTTTACGCTTATTTAATTGTGTAGGTAAACTTTCGATTCTTTTGTACACCAGAGGCGCGTCCGGAAACTTTCAGTTAAGTATGACTCTTTTGTACAACAGAGATGTAGTCGTAAACTTTCGATTCTTTTGTACATCAGAAGCATGTACGTAAACTTTTGGTTCTTTCGTACACCAGAGGTATGTACCTAAACGTTTGATTCTTTTGTAACAGGTAGACACCAGGTGACGCGGTAGCCTAGCAAAAAATGCAACTGACAGGGAACATTTATTTGCTAATCTATATATATAAAAATCAGTTGAATTTTCAAAATCAGACCCAAATAGTAATCCATCTGACATATCTCTATTTGATTCAAGAAGGAGGGGGGCTTAAACTTAACTGATAATAATAAAACAGAAAGGAACTTCTTTCACTTTTGATATAGACAAAAATAATCTCTTATTATTATTATTAGTAGTAGTAGTAATAGTAGTTTATTATTAGTAATAGTAGTAGTATTATTAGCTGTAGTATTATTAGTAATTTAATTTTGTCTTGTCTTATCAATTAGTTTTATCTTCATATCAATTAGTTTTGTCTTTTTCTTATCGATTAGTTTCGTTTCAATAATTTCAAGTAGTGAATAGTATTAAATAATTGTCATCAGAATTCTACTTTGCTTCCATGTTTGATTTATGTTTAGTAGCTATATGTTTTCTTTTGTGTGAATCAAATATTGTGCCACTCCCCATCATATTTCAATGAAATTGTACACATAATATACATACATATATTTTTTTTGTAAATTAAATTAAATTAACATCACTGGGGATATTTTAAGTAGCATAGTTCATAGAATAATTTCGGTATCATGGTGATTGCTGAAGTGAATGTGACGGACAAATGATAAAAGAATGAAAGAAACAATGCTTGCACAAATGGGTCGAGAGGTGTTTAGAAATCTAGAGTGCATGTTATTTATTAGAATATAAATAAATTCCAGATTGAATGTGGCTTTTGTGATAACCCTAACCCCTAACCCTTTTACATATTGCTCTTGATATCTCTGGCTGATATAGTCAAGTTGGGAGATGTCATTTATTTTTGTCAATATCTAATTTCACTTTAATAAAAGTCACATCCACATTTTCTGCTTGCAAGAACTTGGAATCATATTTTAGGAGAGGCCATGACATAAGGGCAGTGGTGCTGATGAATTTCTCTGAAGATATCAGAAAGCAGTGCATTCACTAATTTTCATGAACATTTCTACATAGGAAAGCTGTATTCAAAGTGGGTGCCGCGTTTGCTCACAGTTAGTAATAAAAAAAACGTATCAACGATTCAAAGTGTTGTTTGAAACTGATTCAACGCAACAAAAAGGAGTTTTTTTGCCAATGTGTGACAATGCATACAACATGGATCTACGACTCTACCCCAGAGTCAAATCGGCAGGCAACTTAGACAGCAGCAGATGAAATCCGTCCAAAGCGACCAAAGACGCAAACATCAGCAGGTAAGGTTTTGCCCCCCATATTTTGGGATGCACAAATCCGAATAACACTTATCAAGCTATTGCTTGGACAGTATGTTTTTCCATCAGAAAGAAATGCTTTATCGACACATAAAATGGAAATTTTTCTATTTGTTTGAAAATTTGCAACAGTAGAATCACTTGAATAACTATAATTTTTGGTGGGTTTCTTCTCTTGTCATTCTTATGAAATGTCTATGTAGTTGTTTACAACAGTAGAAAAAAAATAATGTTATATATCATTTCCAATGCCCTTTGGGAAAATGTATCGCCGACAATAATAAAAAAAAAAAAACTAATGGCTACATCGGTTATACTAGAGCAACACTTTCCTGTAGACTTTCTGTTACAAAATTACCCCGGGGTTATCGGAAAAAGCAAGATAGTGAATTGAAATGGCAAATAGTAACATGGTGTAGATCACAGGTATGAGTTGGCGTTGCGTTTGGAATGCAACTGTGATTGTTTTGATGATTCGAGTTAAGACTAACTGTAAACACTTGTTTTGTTTTCATTTTGAAGTATGCTGATTCAGGAATGTATCGAAAACGTCAGGGATCAAGAGAGGATCGAGAAAAACATGAGAACAGATTTGACAGCTCCCGGCATGCAAATCACAATGACGTCATTTCCCGTTTAATGACTCGACATTTTAAATTGCTTGACATTCTAAGTATGGTTTAAAAACAGGCTCGTTTCTGAATAAAATGTTTTTAATTAATTGTATGAATAATTTTTATCAATATTACTTTGGAGAAAAATATTGTAAATACATATGTAAATTTTAGAATAGCAGTTATAAGTGTATATTTGTAAATATGAATTTATTAGAAGTTCTAAACAAACAAATTATGTAAATTGCAAAACACGGCCGTTGAGCGAGTTTTGGTAGCATTATATATAGTAGTTGAAATAGTAATACATTGAGTAATACCGAGGGGAGAACCGAAATTCCTCACCAAATACCGAGCCACGCTTAAGGCGTTGCCGGGGCCCAGGGTTGTTACACAGCCGAGGAAAAGACTATATCGGGAGTTAGTGGAGGGGTCAGCTTCGGATCCGCTTGGGGAGTGGCTGGGATGGTCGGAGGAGGAGATCCGCTCTCAGTGGAGTTGGGCACCAGGCCAGAGTTACCTCAACAACTCTGAGTACTCTCTGACCTGGCGACTGGTCCGGGACGCGCTGCCTCTTTACGACAAGCTCACCAGAGATGGAGTGAGGACGGATCCTTACTGCCAGCGCTGTGATGACCACGAAAGAGAAACGGCCGAGCATGCCTTTTCTGCTTGCAGCAAACTTTGGCAACTCTGGGAGTATGTC
>OY744515.1:92061019-92256019 GCA_963556195.1 Sepiola atlantica
TTTTTAAGCCGTTTCAACTGATATTTATTAGAAATCAATATTTTTGTCACACGAACATTGGACAAGCGATGGGGGAGGGGGGTATCGTAACGAGGTAAGGCTGGGCCGCCATTTTGTTTTAGTAAAAATACGTGCCAAAAAAAAAAGAATTTTTTTTTACATCTAATAAAAACCCATTTATAGTACGTAAAAATACAAACAAATTTCATAGGTAAGTAGGAAAATATCTATTCTCGACGTAGGTCACCGTCACTTGTTGCATATTTATTTATTTTTACCCCGTTCTCGTTCGTTTTTTCGACCCCGTTGGCGACTCTGCGGATTATTGTAAAAGATACCCAAAATATTTATTTTTTAACGAAGAAATAACAATAAACAGGTGATAAATTATATTTTTAAGTGATTTTTTTTACTGAAAATTACTTTTAGTCTGTAATCAGGTAAAAATGGCGTCGTTAGGGTTAGGTATGAAAGTGTTTTTGTTAGCATGAAAAAGTTTGTTTTAGTAAGAATCAATCAAAGAATTGTTGGGTTTTCTTTTTCCTGAACATTTTCTTTTTATATAATAAAAATTTCACTGAACAAGTAATAAAAATTTTTTTTTTCACACGAAACAGTTTTGATAAATATATTTGGTTTGTAATCAAGTAAAAATGGCGTCGTTAGGGTTAGGGTTTCAATCAGTTGCAATCGCGTTTCAATCGGTTGAAATGTTGACCCGTCGTCTGCTTATTTTCTCACAATTTAGTTGTCTAACGGCTTCAGTACTTTTCGGGAGGTTTACGTAAACATCCGGAAAGTACAGACGCCAAGTCGATTTAAGCGTTGGTCTTAATCTGAGAAAGTACCGATTTTTTTATTTATTAATACTAAAAAAATAAGTTAATAAAATTAATGTCATGGGATTTTTAAATAATTTGTTTTTGTCAACAAAATTTATGCATTTTTTCTGTGTTTACAAATAATTTATTTTGTTAAACTTCAGAATACAAACGTAATCTCGCAGTAATTTAGCACCACGCGCGCAGAGCGTGATTATAACTGAGATTATTTTCTTTTCGGACATCCATACTTACAAAAGCTAAACGTATAAATCAGGGCTGGGTTACTTTTCCGAATAACCTAATTGTTAAAAAATTGTTAAAAAATTTTTAAAAATTAAAAAGCGTAATAAATGCTTTTTAATTTTTAAAAACTTTTTATTTATTTATAATTGTTTTTCTTTTTTACCAAATTATATATTAACAAAAAATGAATTAAATTTAATTATTACGATATCATTTGGTGACTAAATTATTAATTGAACCAAATTGTAATAAAACTATAACCATAAAATGGCTGACTTGTTCACGAAGAAACCTAAATGCTAAACGATTACAGGGAATGTTATTGCGGGCTCAGAAGTACGATATCGACGTTGTGTACCTCAAAGGAAAGCACGTGTATATCGCTGACATGCTATCGCGGTCTTACATGACAACCAAAAAAAACAAAAAACATCAAGCCGAATTCGAGCTTATCAACATGGTCAGCTTCCTCCACGAGTGACTCAGATCCGGAAAACAACGAATCAAGATGAGGTATGCGACCAACCCAGAAAGACAATAGTATAGGGTTGGTCAACCGAGAAAATGGATCTTTCCGCTGTACTATATCCATACTTCCACATCCGTGATGAGATGTCAGTTACAGATAGACTTATCTTCAAGGGCGACCGAGTACTCATTCCACTCAGTCTGCGGAGTGACATCAATGCACTCCTCACACATAGAGAATGTATTTTCTGACCAGGAATGTCATCGGAGATACGGGAATATATCTCCACTTGCGAAACCTGCTGCAAGTTCGCGACAGAACAACCGAAAGAAACCTGAATGCCACATGGTTTACCTGATCGGCTATGGCAGAAAGTTGGCATTAATTTGTTTGAAAGCGAGACTGTGGAATACCTCATAACTGTCGATTATTTCTCAAACTTTTTTGAGATAGATCGATTAGAAGACACAACAACCTCCACCATCATCCGCAAGTTGAAGGCACACTTTGCGAGATATGGGATTCCTTGCCAAGTGATCTCTAATGCTTGACCCCAGTTCACTTCATCAGCTTTTATACACTTCTTGGAGAAATGGGACTTCGAACATCTCATGGCAAGCCCGGGATATCAGCAAGCTAATGGAAAAGCGGATCTATTTATCTACCTCCCATAGCGGTCGGAAAGTTGGATTTGATAAGTCAGCACCCTAGAGGAAAAGTGCTAATGACCCTCAAAAATTGCCTGGGCAGCCCTGTCGGCATTCCCTGGTAGGGGCGCCTCAGGCGATTAGCAATAAACTAACCCCTTCTCAAAGGGTGAGAAGGCAAAGCCTGGGAGGGTAGACCTCCTAGAACTGCACAGGACAATGTAGTATCCATCGGAACAGATATTACACTTTGATCTTAGCCAAAAGGCCAAAAAAGCGGAATCCACAGTAAAAAATGCAAAACGCCCCATGCGGAAGAACAAAGACACTGGCGCAGACCAGTTCCTGGCACTACACAGCATATGGGAAGCAGACGCTCTCAGCACCTGCTGAATCGCCGCACACGCCTACTTCTGCCAATGAGCAGCAATCTGCTGAAACCAGGTCCACAAACCATGGGGAAAAAGATAAAGTACTCCTTAACCGTAAGCAATACATTCAAGCAGAGTACTACAATCGTCGTACACACAACCTACCGGCATTGACCCAAGGCGAGGTCGTCAATATGCGCCCACACAGGAAAGGTGACAGAGTATGGGAAAAGGGTGTTGCGAACCAACGCCTAGATGAACGTTCCTACATGGTTGAGACACATAGTGGAAGCAAACAATGCAACAGGCGTCACATGCAAAGATCCCCGGAGCAACCACAAACGACAGGATGCACACCCACTTGTCAGCAAGAACAACCGCAGACAGCGATGGAGTACACACCAAATATTCAACCCCCTCCTCCTTACCGTCACCGACAGGAAACAAGACACTTGCTCACCACACCAAGCAACCGACGCTAGGGAATCTATCCAAGGCGAACCCATTGTCAGGATCCACACACGCACTGGCAGAGGAATACGAAGGCTAGCATACCTCGAAGACTATACAAACTGATAGCAGTCCTGGCTAAAAATATAACTCCATAAAATAAGGACACTCCTCATCTATAGAAAGGAAGATGTTACATTATGCTCCCTACGCATGAAAGTTGGACTATATAACACCCCCACCCCTTCCTTGTCTACTCCCGGCATGCATTATCAACCTCGTTCTCAGTTTGAATAAAACATGACTCGTCAATATGCTTTATCTCACTACTTATGTTTGCTTAACTTCTTTAAATACATCATAACATAACAATATCAGTCACCTAAATTATTTAGAATTAAATGGCATTATTCAAAAGCAACTTATTTGTACTTAAACCATGTTTTAGCTTAAAGAAAATGTTACCAAAGGCAAGATAGGTTACTCTTCTACCTACCTTGATAAGTTTATTTGTATTTTAACTTATTTTGAAGCGGTTTTTTTTTTTGTTCAAAACAAATTTGGTGTCCACCTGTTCAGTTAAAACAGAAAACAAAATGGCTGGTCATGAGCCCTGCACGGGGACCCTTGATAATCGGTCAAAAATCGAAAACTAAACAAAATACTGGTAGAAACACATCCAATAAATGTCACCAATCGTGGGAAAATGTAATGTTCTACCAGTATTTTGTTTAATTGTCATTTTTTGAGCGATTATCGCGACTATAATTTCAGCAGGGCTTTACGCGCTCCACTACTTTTGGAGCTGCTCCCGCTCCTGCTCCAATGCCCAAAATTGGAGCTGACTCTTCTCACGCTCCCCATTTTCAAAAAGGAGCCGCTCCTGCTCCAACTCCTAAAAAAAAAAGAGCGGCTCTTTTTCAGCGCTCCATAATGAAAATGTACCATTCTTTCATAAAATTCTATTCTGCCAGTGAATGGTCGAAGGATAGGGGTGGGCATCAAAGGATCTCATCGATATGGGTTGGGATGTCACTTTAAGTGTAAGACCGTAAGATAATATTTGACAAAATCTTGCTAATATTTTGAGAGTTATAGGAGAACATGTCAGACAAAGTATAGGATTATACGTAAATTTTCGTTTCCTGAGGTATAAAATAGAAATAGAAAATCCCTGAAGTATTTTAAAACAATTTTAATTTTCATTACATTAACAACCTATTTTTTCAGGAAAGGAAAATTTGACCAGATATTTTTTCTATTTATTTTGGAAGGGAATTTAGATTTGTTTTAAGTAAATAAAGTTTTACTTTTAAACATTATTAGTGATTATTTTATTTTGAAAGAAAACATTTCTCTGGTAGAGGAGAGACAGCCAGGGCAACATTACTTATCGTGTTGTTGTTTAATATTTGTTTGTTTTACGAACGTAACTATATTGTATAATGTATATTATTATTTATAACAGAGAAACGCGCAAGTACTTTCAAACAAATCGATTTATCCATTTTTTTCTATAGTACAATTTGGGGCGAAAAAAAACCCAATGAAGTTTATTTTTTAAAGATTGAAAAATAATATTTTTCATAAGTTGCCCCCAAAATATCAATAATTTGTCAATAAACAATTCAGAGATCCATTTAATGTCTTAAAATTTCATACAAAATATCTGGCATAGACCTTGGGAGTTGAAAAAATATCGGGTCAAATTCTCATTTACTTTTTAAAGTGTTGAAAATCTAACTTTAATTCCAGGTTTTAATCGCTGGCGGCCATGTTGGTTTTTATTGTTTTTTTCCTTGGACTAAATATATTTTTTCCTTGGACTAAAGATATTTTTACTGCTTTAACATTTTATTACATACAAAAAAAAACTTTGAACATTCTATTTACAAAAGCAAGTTTTAACGGAATTTAACGAATTTAAAAGCAAACATGAAAAGGTTAAAACATACTAGTCGTGAATTTAAGAACAACATTTGAGTGAATACAGAGCGAAATGGGCGAGAAAATCCAACAGCCCCTATAGTATAATTGAACCTAAAATTCTTTATTTTAAAACACGAAATAAAAGAAAAATTGGCTTATTTATTCAATCACAATAAACATCCTTTTCATAAATACAAAAAAGTTCAAATCTATAAGAAAATAACTTCAAAGACATCTATAGACTCACTGGCGACATTTGTTGCCCAAATTGTCTTCTGCCTTAAGAAAAGTGTCCCATAAAAAATGTAACATGTCAATGTAAAAATGTTCTGTTTTCAAGACATCTATAGACTCACAGGCGCATTTAAAGACATTTGGTGCCAAATTGTCTGTCTTCTGCCTTAAGAAAACTGCCCCATCAAAAATTTAACACATGGATGCAAAAACTTCAAATGTTCTCCTTCTTTCTCCCTGTCTCTCCCTCTCTCATATACATTTACCAGATATAAATTTAAAAAATAACTAAGAGTAAACTCTGAGACTTTCTTTTCTTTTCCTTTTTATTGTTGAATAAAAAAACTAATGTTTAAAAGAAAAAAAATCAAATAATTTTGGAGCGAGGAGCGCGGAGAATAAAACCACCACCAAATGGAGTTGCTCCCGCTCCACTCCACCTGAATATAAAATGAGCCCTCCTCTCCTTCGTTCCAGCAGAAAGGAGCGTGCTCCTTTTTGGAGGGCTCCGTAACGCCCTGAATTTCAGCCATTGTTTTCATTCTAACTGGACAGATGGACACCAGGTTTGTTTCGAACAAAAAAAAAACGCTTTAAAATAAGTTAAAACACAAATAAACTTATCAAGGTAGGTAGAAGAGTAACTTATCTTGCCTTTGGTAACATTTGTTGCCTATTTGTTTTTTTCATCCTTTTTTGTTTTGTTGTTTCATCGTACACGTGAAACGCCAAAATGAAAACTAGGCCAGAAAATATCTAGTCGTGATCTTTAAAAACAAGTCGAGAAATGGGCGAGTTACAGGAGAACGATATTTTCTAATTAAATGCGAGAAAACTAAAGCTATTTTGTTTTTAATCCTATTTTTTAAAAAAATGATTATAAACATGACAATAGTTTGAATTATTTTCCCCTCCATCTAGATAGAAATACTATATTTTATAATCTTGTTTTTACGTTTTTAGTGATTACGTGTTCGGGTATTTTTCCCGCCGAGGTGGTCGCTATTTTTGTGTGTTGTGTTATCGTGAATAACACGGGTGTCGGAAGAAAGAGAAAAGGACAATATTGAAGAAACAGTTGGAACTACATGCATACACATTTATTCTCATAGATACAGTTTGTCGAATGAATACATTATTGTACCAATTACGATAAGAAAAGAAGGTACTTTCTTAGATTAGGACCCACGCTAAAATCGACTTGGCGTTGGTACTTTCCGGAATGTTTACGTCAACCGCCGGAAAGTACCGAAGCGGTTAGCCAATCAATTTGCGACGACATGTCAACATTTCACCTGATTGAAACGAATACGCAGACGACATGTTAACATTTCAACTGATTGAAACGCGATTGCAACTGACTGAAAAGTGAAACTACTGCAAATAATTTTCACGAGCTATCACTGGCTGTTGCTTCTCCCGAAGGAGTGATTAACTTTTGCCAGGAAGAAAAACTGATCGCAAAAGAAAAAAAAAAATGTTCAGGCAAAAAAATTTTAAAAAACTTTAACCTAACCCCTGACCCTAACGAAACCAAAAAATAATTTTCAGTAAAAAAATAAAAATAAAAAAATAAAAAATTAAATTAAAAAAACGCTGAAAAAATATAATTTATCACCTGTTTATTTTTATTTCTTAGTTAAAAAAAATAAATATTTCTTTCATACAATTTGATTAAATGTATTATTTGATTTAAAAAAAATTATTATTTGCTTTAAATGTTGGTTAATGTTCGCTTTTTCCCCACTTGAAAATCCAGCATAGTTTTTTTATTTTTTAGACACAGGTAGGTCAACCGAATTGGCGTCGGTATTTTCCAGTGGTTTACATCCGGAAAGAACAGACACCAAGTCGATTTTAGCGTGGTTCCTAATCTAAGAAAACACCGGTGCTTCTCCATGGTTACAGTTAGATTGAATATGAATGTTATAAAAAAAGAAGCAAGAAACCTTTTTGATGTACTTACTTGTGAGGGAAAATAAACACCATTCACTAAAAATTATGGAAATTAATCCAGTAGTTTTGTTTTTATAAAATAAATTCAACTTTTAGCCGTATGCGGAATATCGCCGCCATTATCGGCGTCAAGAGAGATAATCAAACTTTTGGGAGATAATCTTTTTTTTTTAGTCTAAACGCGAATAAAAGGAATTATCTCCTTTGCATATCATGATAATGGCAGCGATATTCCGCGTACGGCTAAAAGTTAAATTGATTTTATAAAAACAAAACTACTGGACGAATTTCCGTAATTTTTGTTGAACGGTATTTATCTTCCCTCACAAGTAAGTACAGGGTTTTTTTTTACATCCATATTCAATCTAGGTGTAACCATGGAGAAGCACCAACTTTTTAAAACCCTAACATAACCCTTCGCATGCTTAATGTCGTCTGCATTTTTACGGTTTTTTTTCAGCTTTCAAATCGTAAACTGCTTCGGTCATTTCCTGGACTGACTCGGGATTCTCTGTTCATACAAGAGACTACCTCCGTAACTACTGAAAACATCTGGATACCAATTTCTTTACAATACCAAGTTGCACTTTGATTAAAAATGATTCATTTTCAAATTAAATGCTTGGTATAGAACAAAAACTTTACAAATTAGTTAAATAAAATAAATGTGAAAAGTTAAATTGAGATAAAAAAAAAACGTCTTCACTTTTGACGACAACCATTTAAGTTTTAAAGAAAAATGGGTACTGTTATCATGGACGGCCGCACACAATTTTTGACTGCCCCACTACACTTTACGGTCATCAATAATGAAGTTATATAATGCATGTGTTTAACCGCCCCCCCCCGCCCCACTTTTATAACTGTCCCGCCGGTCCTGGTTATAGATGACGCGCCTGATTTCCGTGACTTCGCGTCGACAACGATCGGGCATGTCGCGGATGTTCCCGAGCGCTGACGGAATAATATCATTTTTCTTCCTTTTATCTTATAAAAACATTGACAAAATATTACCCCCCCCTTAAAAAAACATTATTTTCACCAAAAAAAAAAAAAATGATTTTAATCTATGTATTTTTTCTTTTAATTTATTCGTCTTATATTAGTGTCTGCCAGTCTTCCAGTTAGAGCTTGGCAGTTTGAATGCAGGGCTTGGCTATCGCTAAGAACGGGAGCCCTAACCCTAACGGGGACCCTAACCCTAAACCCAACCTAAACCCTAACCCATTTTCTTTCTTTGTTTTATGTTAGCAAGAAGTAAAAAAAGAAAAACAGCGAAACAAATGAAAAAGAAAACATTGACAAAATCCCCCCCCTCCACCAAAAAAAAAAATTCTTTCTACACATTTGATTGAAAATGGTTCATTTGACCCCCACCCTACAGTTTGTTCGGTTTTTGTCTTTTTATCTATGTATTTTTTCTTTGAATTTATTCGTCTTATATTATCGTCTGCAAGTCTTCCTAATGGAAGACTTGCAGACGCTGGGCGTTTTCATCTCGGTAACTCTCGGGCGCTTCCGCGACCTGACCGGTCGTTGCCGACGCGAAGTCACGGAAATCAGGCGTGTCATCTATAACAGCACCGAAAAATGTAGAGACAATTGTATTTTTTTTACATTGTCATTTAACTCATTATCAAAATGTCTTTTTGTATCAAATAAAAACAGAGCTTTTTCTTCCTTAGGCGAAAAAGAAAATGTCCCATTTCATTTCTTGGAGCACTTACTGCTACCCGAGTGGAGACATATTGCCGGCTGGAGGTCTTAGAAAGAAACAACAATTCAATTGGGGCTTATCAAAGTTACGCAGGCGAGAAACACACAGGCACACGAGATCTTGTCTCATGTAGTTTTATTAATAAGATGATTGAACTGTTTCTTTATAAAATCAACTGAAACGAATAAAAAGCGTGCGTTAAATTTTACATGTTAAGAAGCTAGTCTCTATTTACTTTCCTCCCTACGAGGGCAGAGTATGACATAAGGTCGATTTTTAATGTGGTGAAAATCCAGTTCCCCAAAAGGGGCACTTTAGATCGAGACAAAAATTTAAATTGTCTCAGTCGAGAAGGATCCCTTCCTTC
The DNA here is from genome assembly GCA_963556195.1 of Sepiola atlantica. NCBI lineage: Eukaryota > Metazoa > Mollusca > Cephalopoda > Sepiida > Sepiolidae > Sepiola > Sepiola atlantica. Next base: position 92,070,227 of record OY744515.1, read on the forward strand.
AGTGACCAAGAACAGAAAGGGTCAAGTATGGTATCAGCACAGAACAGATACTGGACTTTACTCCTAGTAAAACAGTTATTTTTAAATAGTGTTTTTAAAAATTCATTTAGTTTTTAAATATCTTAATTTTTATCTCAATAAATATTTGATTAATAAATAGTAAAAAAGAAAAGAAATAATAATTCAATGTGTATTGATCAAAGTTACGTATAGGCGAGAAAAACACACACAATCAGACATAATACATCTTGTCTGATAGTTTTATTAAAACAGAGATAATAGACAGTGAATTGTAACGTTGTTTTTTTCTAACAAAAAACGTTTAAATTAAACTTTTTGTTGTTGTTGTTATTAAATTTAAAATTAATGTACTTTTATAAAACTGAACCAAAACAAACCGACTTTTGCCGAACTTAAGTTAGGGTTAGCTTAGGGTGTGTTTAGGGTTGGGGTTTTAAAAAAACAGTTCGGTTCAAATTCTGTAGAAGCACCAAAATTAAATTTATTTTTAAAATCGAGGGAAAAAATAGACATTGAAAGATTTTTATTATTTGAATTTAGCGAAAAATGAAAAAAGGATTTTTTGAATAGTTTTATAAATAAAAACAGGTTTAAAATGAGATTTTCTTTTGTTCTTAGCCGATAATAAAGAGGTTTTATCGAAAATGTTTTAAAGGAAAACAACAACTTTTGTTTACATCATCACCAAGGAGAAAAAAAGAATAAGAAAAAAGAAATTGAGTTTTTTTTTTAAATTCTTTCTTACAAAAATAAAAGAAAAAGAAAAGACTAAAAAAAAAGAAGTAATTTTAAAAAAGTAACTTGTTTTCGTTATTACCTTGTTCTTCCTCTCGGTCCATGGTGCTAAGATTGTCCGCCTCGTCCCGTTACAAAGGCGGAAAATAAACACACTCCAAAGGAGCGAAACACTTAACTACAAGAGACGGTGAAAAAGAAAGAAAGAATTAAGTATATACTAGACCACTGCCAGTTACCGGTTGTGTCAGCATTTATTATATATATATATTATTTAAATATATAATTTCTTTACTTTGAATTCGGCATTTTGATAATCATGTTTTTACCAGAAAGTATTTACTTAAAAATTGATGACGTCATAAAGGATGAATGGTAGTTAGTTGCGAAAAGTAGTATCACGTCACAAAAGTTGATCAGTGGATTTTCGTAACTTTACAAAATGAAATCTGAATTCCTGATATTTGCATGTTTGTTTTGAAAAAGGACATTTTATTAATTAACTATTATTTGTTGTTATTTATTGAATAAATTTTTATTTCACTAAAAAATATCTTATTTTGTGACGTCATAGAAAAGTATTTACGACGTGAAATGGATGTAATAAATTATGAATTATAGCTTTTAGCAACTTTTGAAAAATAAGTTTATAATAGACCACTCGTGAACCGTTGAGTCAATATTCGTTATATATATTATTAAATATATACGTTTATACAAATTTGACATCGATTGATAACGCAGCGGGGATCAGCAGTTTCGGCTGCTTCTGCTGCTTTAATACTATGAAAGTTGTAAATTGTCTCGGTCATAGGAGGATAAATCCTTCTTGACTGGGGCAATTTTATTTTATGGAGCTGGCTATTGTTCACATTAAATCGACCTTGTGCACAGCCGTCGTAATAACACAGGATCGAGTTTAATTATATTCTGTGATCGTTAATTAATAAATACTGAAAATTTAATTAAAATTGATTGATTTCCTGAATTTTTAAGTGGAGAGAGGGGTCAAAATGCCCATAGTCTGACTGTTTGACAATTCTTGTTTGCAACTTTATAGCATGACATAATTTTCCAGTGCACTGGCCTGGTTATTACGACGACTGTGCGTTGTGTCACATCCGATCCTTGTGGACAAGTAAGCAAACAAGATAAGTTTTAGTAGATAGATAGATAGATAGATTCAATTCAATTCATTTGGCAAAAAATAAAACAAGCCTGTTTCAGTTGCCATGTAGGGAAAGAGTGGTAGAAATTTTCACAAAAGAGGGTACAGTAGCCTCGCACCTGTCCAAATTCACCTTGATTTGATGCGCATTTATTACCTCTCTTGGGAGACTATTCCAAGGTCCAGGGATCCTGATTGAGAAGATTGATCCTCTGGTTACAACCGAAATCAGTGGTGGAATAATTTCTTGTAGTGTCTGCGTAGACCTCTTTCTGGTGCAGGAGTGAATAATAGGTCCTGAGGTATATCGTAATGACCATTCAGGAGATTTTTCTAATCTCTGTGCGACAGTGAAATGGAATTCTTTTTATGAGCCGTCAGAACCGAGGATTCAATTCTATTCTCTTACACTTTTATCCACTTATTCTTTCTCTTTAATTTTGTGAACCAAACTTCTGACTTTAAAATGGTAAATTTGTAGATGAGAACCCTCAGCTAAATCCCCCCCTCTCTCAATGAGATTTTACCTTTTTAGACGATCACATATGAACACCCTCAAAAACTTAGGGGAAAAACTTAAAAAACAATTATTTTAGAATTTAGGGTAGGGGATCATTCAATTTCATATTGTCACACACAGCCTTCACCGGGATCATGGTAGCGAGCGCGTGACAATGATAAATATTTGTAAAAAAGGTAAAAGTGTCCGGAAGTGGCTCGTAGGTCCGTAGGGCTAAATATTACCAACAGAATACATGGGGAAGGGGATCCTCCAATTCAAGACATCACATAGAAAACAAGGAAGAATAACGAGCAGGTAAAAGACGACTCAAAAACCAAGTTAAAATTCAAAAAATATTTATTTATGAAATAACAAGAGAAGGGATAAACATGTATAAAATAAACAACAAGAAAACAAAGTAATGTTTTAGGAAAGAGGGATAATTTTTAATGTTAACTAATGCTGAGCAAAATCTATGAACAAAAATCGTGTCCCAAACAAATCACGGAAGAAAAAGCCTACTCACTCACAGAATGTGGAAGGTTGTTGCAAAACTCCCCATTGGAGTTGAAAACTACAATGATTCAGGAATGTCACAAGTCACACTCATCCAAGATCCACACTGATCTTCGGATGGAAAAGTCATCAGCAGAATTCAAAGGAGCAGGTGTTCTAAAATCATATATGCGGGTGTAATCGTGAGAATCTCACTTGGTGCTATGCAATCTTCACATAGGATATGTATTCGTCATCTCGGCGGTAGTGTGATATATTTGCAATCAACGGCAGATTGGGTGATGCAATTTCGAAAGCCTTTGTTTTCGTCAAATTAATCTTCGGCGTAGAAGAAAATCTTGGTGCAATCAACTCAGTTGTGGAGTCTTTTTTCTCAGCGTCATTCTTTTCTTCTTTTTCTTTTCATAGCTCACAGAACATATGCTGATGCTAACTGGTTACTCGACTAGCAACAGCTTACTGTTCGACTGACAGGAACTCACTGGTCGATTCACGAACTCACTTTTTATATCTTCTCTGCCGATAGGCCTAGCCAGGGAAGGTAGGTGTGTGAAGGGTTTCTTTGAGTTACCAGGCAACTGTTACTTTGCACTAATTTAGAGTCACCACATTCATGAATTTTAAGAGATGAACACAAAGTGTTTGGCCAACGTTTGACTTCCCTTCGGCTAAGGGTTTAGGATGGGGGAGAGGGGGTCACAAACCAGAAATAAAAGTTAAAAGGCGACGATACTTTGCCTGTTGATGTGAAGTCATGGCGTTCATAAATGGTTTAAGAGATGGCAGTTAGTTGGATGTATCGTTTGACTTCCCCTCGACTAGGTTCAGGATGGGGGTAGGGTGCCGCTAATGGGATGCAAGATTACTTCCATTAAATGCAAGGATAGAGGGTGGATGGGTTAGACGGCGTCGGTCCAACAGTATGCAACATTTCTTCCTTTATGACTTACTTGGGTTCAAAGGACAAATAGAAACGACACAGGATAAGATAAATTTGGCTCGCTTTGATTTAATATTTATGAAATACATTTTATTTCTCTGATAATTTCGATTCAACTACCCTTTATTTGTAACAATATATAAATTTAACGTAAAATGACCACCTGTTTCTGGGTCATTGACTAACCGGATAACATTTAAAAGACATATAACTATAATTATTTTTTGTTGAAATAAATAAATTGTGTGTGTGTGTTTTTTAGGGGGGGGGGTGATTTCTGCTTTGAAAGTTTGTGATCATTTTACATTGAATTTATATGCGAAACTGATCTCTCAATTTAAATTCTAAATTAACTGTTTGTTTCTTTTTTGTTGTTGTTTCTGACAAAGTTTTTCAGGGTATTCACACATAATCACCTAAAAAAGTAGAATCTCATTGGAGGGGGGTAGCTGACTAGCTAGAATATCATCATTATTATCATCATCATTATCATCATCGGTTTAACGTCCATTTTATATGCTGACATGTGTTGGACGGCTTTAAGAAATTGACTTCGAAAGTAACCTACCAGGTCTTTATTTATCCCTCTTTCCCTCGGGTCCATTTTTATCACTTCCTCCATGTTTTCCCTGGTCTTCCCCTGTGAACTGAACCTGCTACCTCTTTGGAGAATTTAATTTTTTCGCCATATAGCAGCATTTTACCTGCATTCGCCAGCGACGTTCGCGTTTGGTTTGCCCAACTCGAATCGTATTATGTGGCGAATAATATTGCAGAATGAGAGAACTGGTAGAAGGAGGGGCCCCAGCAGATAGTACCCTCATAAAGCAGCTTTTCTTTTCAAGGCTGCCGCATGAGATGAAGGCAATTCTGGCGCCTATGGTGGAGACAAGCTCCGTTGACATAGTGGCTTTGTCGGCAGATAAAGTGATGGATTGTTTCAATAGACCTAACCCCATTCTTGTGGCAAGTGCCTCACCTGAGGAACATGTCACCCATCTCCGCCTACTGTTCGAACGGTTTCAGCAATGCCAGGTAAGGATTGACCCTGGTAAATGTGTGTTCGGTGCTTCTTCACTTGTTTTCTTGGGCCACATTATCAGCCCTGAAGGCATATCTCCCTTGCCTGAAAATGTTACGGCTCTACAAGACCTTCAACCACCCATTTCACTTCGCCTACTAAGGCACTTCCTCGGTATGTTAAACTATTACAAATGCTTTATCCGACACTGTGTGGATCTCCTGTCTCCTCTTTCCGACCTGTTACATAACAGGAAGAAGAAAAATGAGCAGATTTCCCTGAATGAAATTCAGATGAAAAATTTCATTGAAGTGAAGGAAAAACTAGCGACGACATCCTTGCTTGCACATCCTGTGTCCAATACCCAGTTTTCACTGGTCGTTGATGCATCGGACACAGCTGTAGGTGCAGTGTTGCAAATGTTATATTCAGCGCAATCGTATGCTGATAGAGACACGTATATGTTTGTATCAGTAAAGTCCAATTCTTGAGTAGCCAGTCCAAGCTTAGGGCGATCTTCTCGAAGTGGTGGAAGTATTTGTCCACATCAGCCTCGTTAAATGCTGGCACGAGTCTGACCTGCTTAGCATGGTCGAACTCATTTCGTCATTGCATAGCGTTCTCCTATCTTCTAGTTCTTGGAGCTTTGTCTCTTGTTTCATTCTAGCTTTCTTTAACTCTATTCTCTCTCGTACCCTAGCGTTTTCTAATTCTATCTCTTTATTCGCTTCGATCTTGGTTCTCTCAAGCTTTATCTCAGCCTGTGAACGTCCGGGCGAGTCTAGTATGATGTCGTCCAAAACATCTTCTTCGAAGATGGCGTTATCAACCATGTACTCAGCTACTATCCTTACTAACCCTAATCTCATAGACCATTTCGTCTCTAATCCTAACGTTGTCGATATCTCGATTATGTTATCAGTCCCTTGAATGTGGGAGAATTAAAAAATATTTTTACGACAGACATCTTGGGTTTATGCTTCCCGCTGTCTCGCACCTGCTCTGTCCCTCTATGGCGTCTTACTTGAACTGGAAAAAATGTCCCAGACAGGCCCCCAATCTTGTCACACACAGCCTTCGTAGAGACCACGACAGCATGCATTAGACAATGATGAATAAAAAAAAAGATATATAAGTCTGGAATAGGCTTGTAGGTTCCTGGGACACGATATTAATAACAGAAGGTGGGCTCCCTCTATTATATATATATATATATATATATATATATATATATATATATATATATATATATATATATATATTAATAATGGAGATTATGTGTCTGTCTGAAGCCGAAACTCCATCAGAGTAATATTACTATTTACTTAGTCTGCCAGCTTCTACATTTAGTACTACAGAAACCTCAGTACAGGCAATACGAATACAATAACGAATTACTTAAAACTTCCACCCGGTCATGGCTAACGGAACGAGAGCAAGCTACCCCTGTGGCATTTAAAAAAAAAAATGTTTTTTTAATTTAATTCACAAGGCATATTGCCACTGAAGCATAAGGAGCTACTGTGATAGGGGCCAGACTAGGTGGGGAGTTTGGCAGCAAGATGTTTGTTCACATTACATTTAAATTTCTGCCCGGTCATGGCTGACAGAACGAGAACAAGCTACCCTTGTTACTTTCATGTTTAAATAAATGGTTCATTTGAAATTCCCGAGTTCTACATAAAGATTCCCGTGTAGGACAAGATACACCTGAAGAAGGCCGGAGGTTACATCGACCAAAAATTTGTGAGAATAACATTCAAGATGAGAACAGTAGTCTAAATAATCCAAATAATACATTTATCAATCCTCATTTCAAAAATTCGGAAACAATATCTTGATTCAGCTTTAATGATGTGTTTGTGTTCTTATTTCTACTAGTCTGTTGCCATGCTTATCCACTATTCCATTAAATGATTTCCATTGTTTTATATGTAACACACACACACACACACACCCACACACACACACACACAGGAGAGAGTCTGAATTACCTACAGGAGAATTTGAATTACCTATTGGAGAGTTTGAATTACCTATTGGAGAATTTGAATTACCTACTAGACACCATCCTCGTGTGTCTTCGGTCTCTCTGTACAAGGGATTATCAGGACAACTTGACATGAGGATACTTCACTCTACAAGTAAACCCTGAACAAATATTCAAAATAACATAGTATTCGCAGCCCAAATAGAATCCCCTCGACACGGCTATACATTAGCTTATACGAGGAATAATGCACTTTCTCTGAGTAATGTTATCTCAAGTAACAGCACTGGATACTCCACCAGACTAGATGAATTCTTGTTCTAGAATCCGGTAAGATTAAGAGACCACAAGAATTATATACTAAAACATAGTTAACTGGTAAATTGGGGAGAGGAAAATTAATGTTCTTGAATGCCTACTGGAGAGAACTTGAATGCCTAGAAGACACTGTCCTCGAGTGTCTAAGGTCTCTTTGAACAGGGTTTTGTTCGGACATTTTGACACGAGGATACTTCCTCCTACAAGTAAACCCTGACAAAATATTGAATACAACATAGTATTAGAAGCCCAAATAATATCCCCTCGGTATGACTACCCACACTGGCTTATACGAGGAATGGTGCACCTTCTCCAAGTGACGTTGCCTCTAGTAACACCACAAGAAAGATATAGTATTACATAATCAACTAGTCAGTTTGGAGAGAAAAAATAATGTTCTTCACTTCTTTACTAACTCAACGTTTGACAGGTAAAGGAGAACTTTAATGGAATATTCGAATGTCTATGTATCTCACATAGAGATCAGGTGTTGGCCCCAGGAAGGGGCCTCTTGATTTCTGAGAAATTCGACTGAAGTAAAATGAAACACACACACCAAACAAACTGAAACTCCATTATAAAGTCTTCTATATAAAAGAAAACTGCTATCAATGTTTGTTTTCTTTCTTAGATAAGAATTATTTATATAAACATAAGAATTTGACCTTTTCTATCTGGTAAATGTCCTGATTTAAAATTGTGAGAAAACTGTACCAGGTGACAGATTATAGGATATACTATAAACCTGAGGTAATACAAAATCTATCTGATAAAAAAAAAATATTTGAATAGTCTTCTTTTTAGATTGCATACGGTTGCATTGGGGAGTGTGGTGTATTTCCTTAGTGGCCATTACATCTAGATCCACTGTAAACCACAGTGGTATTACCTGTCAAGGCTTCATCTATGTGTTAAATAGAATCTATTATTTACAGACTCGTTCGACCATATTCATTTGGTAAAAATAAGCTTTATTTAGCAGAACTCAACATTTTATACAGTAAAGTGTGGAAGGTAATCTTAAAAGGAACACAGTTGAAATCATTCATGCATATTCTTCTACAAACCCTTTAATCTCCAGACTATTTGAACGAGTCAATAAAACCTTTAGCTAAAAATAATTCGACCCTGGAATTATTCTTCCGTCACTTCTACTTTTTACGAACAATAAAAAGTCTATCCAAAAATAATTCGACCCTGGAATTATTTTTTCGTCACTTCTGCTTTTTACAAACAATAAAAAAGTCTATCCAAAAATAATGCAGCATTTTGCCTTTCTCTTTCGTTCACTTTCTCCGACTAACGCATCTGCCAAAATCACGTTTGTCGTGTTATTTATATCGGCAGCATCTCACTTATGCTAATGAGTCGTGTGCGACATAAGGCAACGCCCAATACCGTTTACTTCAGAAAATTAAATTTTTCGTAAGTGGGTGTTTCCGGGTCTGCTCTCCTCTGCACAAGCAGCAAACCAAACGTTGTCTCTTTGATCGACACAGACAAGTGTCTTAATTCACGACAGTCGATTGCTCCTCCTGCTCTCTGCTACAATCCCCCCTGATCTCATGATCACAAATGTAGCAACCTGGTGCAGGTCTTTTTTGCCTGGTGCTTCTCCGCGGTAATACGGCTGCGACTTCTTCCTCAAATAACTTGTCTGCGGAGGGAGCATCCAATGTATCTGTACCAGACTTGGGACTATTAGGCCCTCTCTGCAGTGATGCGACAACAGCTTCCTCCTCGGATGACTTGTTTGTGGAAGAATCATCCGATACATCAGTGCTGGGCATGGGGTTGTTCATCCCACTCATAGTGATCACTCGTGCACGCTGAGTGGACGGCTTGCTGTTACTTCCACTTTCCGATGTAGTTGGGCCTATATGGGATGTAGGTCTCTTACGTGCCGAGGCATCCCATCAATGAGGACATTCTGCAAGCTAATCATGCCGTAACATGTCCAACTAGATAAGGGATGTACACTGTCCATTTGAGATTCTTGTCCAAACACGATCTCCCATCTTATGTTGCTGTCTGGGCTCATCAGGGGGCAGCATCTCAATGCCCTTCAGTTTGACCTTGTAACAATGGATCATGTTGGCAGGAGCAGTCAATGCCTAAACTGCCTCCATCACTGAGCACAGTTTCACACTTCGATGGCATCGTTCCGTTATACCATTACCTGATGGTATATGTGCACAGCGAAATCGCAGTTGAACTCCCCATTCATTTACAAAGTCTCTGAAAGTCTTACTGCAAAATGCTGGATAATTGTCACCTAACATATAACTTTCAATTGGTTGACGATGCTCGCTGCATCTTGCCGTCTTAGATGACGCCAAACAGAAAACAGTGTGAGCCCACAGTCAATGAGGGACAGATAGTGCCTTCCCGGGTAGTGGGTTATGTCTATCCCCACTCAATACCAAGTGTCACCGACATCTAAGTTGCCTTTCAGCCAACGCGTGGATGACGGATCAATCGACTGACACTCTTTGCACTCTCTAACTACTGTCGTCACGGATACCTTAGAAATCATGAGGTCGACCTGCCTGACAAAGTACCACATCCTTTTTATGCCAGGGTGACCACTTTGATGATGAATGGACTTTATTTGGTCGGATTTTGGCCTGCCTTTTGATGTATCACATACATGGCTCTGGGGTTCAGCTGCCTTTCTAATTAAATCAAGCTATCGCTGTGGTACATGCATCAGGTTATCTGCTCCGTTGTGTTCTGACTTTACCACTGACAACTCGTACTCTTCTATCACATTTGAAAGCACACCGAGTTGTCGTCTTATCAGAATTTCGCTTGCTGCTTTGGTATGCACCCTGGACTTTCCCGTAAGGATATCTGTTATCCATTTGTACACGCAGGCAGAGTTAGTAAAAAATGCAATATGGATGCTTCCCACATCAGTGCCATATTAACACCTTTTAGTACAGCATCAAGCTCTGCCAGATTTATGTGCTGCGCATCCTTTGCTTTGCGTAACCAACTCGCATCTTCTATCACAGCTCCATCGTGCTCCAGTGAAATCCAGGTCGCTAGAGCTTGCGTCAACCCAGACATCGACCTCACAACCAGCAACACACCACTTGCCTCGCACGGGGTCTCCTTTGTGCACTCTCGCAACGATTTCTGTCATCATTGTGGTCAATGGAACACCGTCCACCTCATTGTCCCAACCTTCGGTGACTGCCACGGCTCTTCTCTTAATAAACGCTGCTGTCACTCTGATCCATTTACCCACAGAGAAATGCCCAACTAGTTTTCCGCACAAAGAGAATGTGGCACGTCGGGTGATGCTGCGTGGCATATTCGGGATCTCGTTACCTCATTCCTATTTTAGCATCACACATCCATCGTATAATTCTTATATTATTTTCTCCATGCAATGAATATACTCAACACTCACTCATTTCCATAAATCATCACACTGCGTAAACTCATCTGATAGACTTTTGCTTTTGTCGACTGCAGTAACATTTTGTTGGTTAGTAACGGCAAACAATCTTGATTTGTTTAGCTTAAAAGTAAATCAAAAATGGAAAATTATGAATTAAGTAAAGTAACACAAAATAAATAATTTCACATAATTGATTAATATATAGTTTATTGTAATAAATTAAAACTGCCATGTTTGGGGAGCAGGGATTTGATTTCCAAACGGAAAATTCTTTTATGAAATTAAAATTTGTTAAATCTAAGTTTTTTGAATATGTGATTTTTTATAAAAAACAGTTTACTTACAATATATTATTATTTGAATATCTCGATTATTTCGTCTGCTTTTCTTACACATTTTAAATTAAATGTATTAATTAGTTTTAAATTGGTATTTTTATCTCGAAATAATATTCTTTTTTATTTTTCAAAGACTTGAAAATCGAATTTAATGCAATGCCTTAATCGTTGGAAACCATGTAATTTCCTATTTTTGTATCGCGGTTGACATCTATAAATAAGAAAATACGCTTGAAAAAAGAAACAACTAAACAATGATTTCACACTGAATAAATAATTCTTATGAGGGTAGCCGTGTTCTTAACTAATAAATAAAGTCACAATAGCAGGAACAAGTTTACAATGAAAATGCATGCACCTCAGTTTCTTTGGCACTTCCAGTACTCATTGATAGTGGTTTTTACTAACCACTTTCAATGACGTTACCAGAAACTATAGACAAATTGCTAAAACTTTCAGACCAAGTACTTGCGCACCGTCCTGCAGCCGTTCAGGTTCCTTACTCACCAGCCCAAAGTTGACCAGGTGTTGCCTCACTTTAGCTGCAGACACTATATTTTCATCTATAAAAACATCATCGATATATGCTGATGTTGCCTGTTAAATAGTGTCGTCCTTCAACAATGCAGCATCTACGATGGCTTGCATAATGGCTGGTGCCACATTGAGCCCAAAACCCATGTGCGTCAAGCATTTCTTTCTCACCTCCAATATGACATTCTGGCATGGCCACAAGGATTGATGCACATGTACCTGCAAGTAAACCCTCCATAGATCGAGCACTGACACATTGGAGCCTTTTGCTCACCACTCTTTCTGCCTGTGTGTACAGACATCTGCATGCGCTGTATAGGCATCAACGTGCCCGTTCAGTTCGCAAAAATCAAGAACTGGGTGCACCATAGATTTGTTCTGCTGAAAGACTGCCATTAGCAGAATAAGGCCCTTTAGGAGCCCTAGTTTTTCTTCAGGATAGGGAAGTAACCATCCATTATCCAGCCATGTCCGTAGCTCACGTCTATAGTATTTCTGGATTTGAGCGTCCACCAAGTATTCAGGCACTCTGTTGTTGAGTTTACCAGGCGGGTGATCACGATGCCGTCCACACTTTGGCCTGTTCGTTAAACACGGCGCTAAAATCAGATTCCTCTATCCTGATTGCAGCGCAAGCATGTGGATCTGTTTTGTAGCAGATGGCTTCGCCAGACTGATTAATACTGACTCCACCCAGCATTTTGATAACATCCATCCCAAGCAGCATATCGAAACCTAATGGTTGACTGTCCACAACCAAGACATCAACGTTTATAGGGCTTATATTGGTTTTTGCCAACAAGACGGTTCCAACGCCATGACTGTGGATAATTTCGCCGTCAGCGGTCATCATGTTCGATTTTTGACGACTCCGAGGACTACATATTGATCCAGTTATCAGAGGAACATTCAGAGTCCACCAGAGCTCTACGTTTCTTCCCATCGATCCACACTTCAACAGTAGGGAGCGCCTCTCTTAAATTGACAGGAGGGACTGGAACTGATATCACACCTCCTTTTTCGTTTCCCGGACACTGAGATGCAATGTGGCCTATCTTTTAGCAACTGTAGTACTGCATCATTCCTAGCGATTTGTATCTGGGGCCATACACTCTTCACCATGTTGATACTGGCAATTTCTTGCAAAGTGTTTTGGTCCAGAGCATTTATAGAATATAATGCTACCATTAGCCGACGCAGTGGGTAAATTATGATTGGTATTAGACTGAACCAGTTGTATAGCTGCTACAACTAATTCTTTTTCGTCTGCCATGATAGCCCGTGTTCTAGTTAAAATCTGCCTTAGAGTCATGTCATCCATTCTCGACAACGCCCGGAGATATTGCCTTACGTGACTTGGCAGTACTGCTACAAAGGCACATACCATCCATTTTTATATCTCCCCAACAAGGAGGGCAAGTCTTCGAAGCTCAGCCAAAAACACATCTACAGTCTCGCCGGGTAGTAGCCGTCGCGTCGTAGAGTCCTCATATGCCACAAATGAATCAGTTGCAAACGCAGTTATCAGTGCCTGCTTGACATGATTTATATCTGCCCTCTGTTTCTTGCCTAGCTGTCTATACACAGCAAGAGCACCCTCTCTTAACCGCAAGGGAAGGAATCACGCTACTTTGGGAAATTCGCACAATTCAGAAACAAATTCCACCTGTTCTATCCATTCTACTATCGGAAGATCAGTGACAGTCCCACTAAACTCTGGAATCAACTGAATGTCGAACTGTTTACTTGTCATATTAAAGCCGGAATAGCTTGAACGGGTCAATAAAACGCTTAGCCTCCTGCTCTCTGCTATAAAAAGTCTATCCAAAAATAATGCAGCACTTTGCCTTTCTCTTTCGTTCACTTTCTCCGACCAACGCATCTGCCAAAATCACGTTTGTCGTGTTCTTTATATCGGCGAAATCTCACTTATGCTAATGAGTTGTGTGCGACATAAGCCAACACCCAATGCCGTTTACTTTAGAAAATTAAATTTTTCGTAAGTGGCCATTTCCAGGTCTGCGTCGATAGCCCTCCTCGGCACAAGCAGCACACCAAACGTCGTCTCTTTGATCAACGTAGACAAGTGTCTTCATTCACGGCAGTCGGCTGCTCCTCCTGCTCTCCGCCATTTGTTTACAAAAACAAAACAAATGAATGTACAAACCATTATACAAAACATACATGATGTTTTGGCAAAAAATAAAACAGTAAAACCAACAATCGACTAATCTTTTTTGTGTTCTTTTTTATATTTGAGGGTTGACAGTCCATGCCTCTCCAAACAATTCTGTCCCCAGCCATTCATACTTTTCATGATTGTAAAGATAAGAGTTAACTCCCGTAAAAAAAAGTAATATGGTATTATGGGCTGGGTACAGAAGGACATAGCATTCCACATTAAATCCTGAGCAACGTCAGGTCTCCTTGCTAGTTTATGAACATATTTTTGCCATATTAACTTGGAACAAATATTATAGTCTTATATGGCCACATTGAAAGAATGGATGAGAGTTCTTGAGTTAGTAGATGTAGAACAGTTAAGGTATCAGGTCCAGTTCACGGGGAGGGGGAGACCAAGAAAAAATGTGAGGAAGTGATAAAAGTCAACTTGTGAGAAATAGGGATAAATAAAGACCTGGGCAGAGATGGGTGGACGCTAAACCGATGATGATGATGACGATGATGATAGTGCTGCTGCTGCTGATGATGATGATGATGATGTTGGTGATGATAGTGATGATGATGGTGGTGGTGGTGGTGGTGGTGATGATGATAGTGATGATGGTGGTGGTGGTGGTGGTGGTGGTGATGATGATGATGATGATGATGATGATCTTTTTCTTCTTCTTCAGATTGGTGCCTGGTGCTAACTGAGGCCATGTTGAACTAGTAGGACATCATGTATACACGGATTAAATCATGGTTACATGAATACAATAGATTTTTAGATAAGGCTCAATTGAGTTAAAGGGGTCTGATAGGTTTTTGGTTGAGCTATATACTCTACTGAGTGGTATTCTAGTTCTTGTATTTTCTTTTTACGATATCTATGAAAGTTCAGCTTTTTTTATTTTATATATATTAAAAAGAAAATCTGTGAGTAATTATCCTTTATTCTGGGCCCAATGAGTCACAACATTCCTTGCTGGAAGTTGAGCATTTCCTGTGAGGAGCTGGTAGAGAAGCACAAAGAAACAAAAGGGAACATTTGTTGCTGTGCATTTAGGGTGTGGTTCTTCCTGCAGGAATTTACCTTTTTTCTTGTATAACTCTAAAAATATCTCCCCCCCCCCCCCAAATAACTTTCAGCACAGTAGCTAAATCCCCGTCTTTTTTTTTTTTACTGATAGAGCACCACTTATCAAGGCTCGGGGGCTACTCGAGGATAAGGGTTAAAGATATCGTCGGTTGGACGATGATTGCCACGACGCGAGGAACAGAAACAATGAGTGGAATAGGCAGAAGATTACTTAAGAGGAATTGGTTATTCAAGAGGACGGCTCAACAAGTATTTGTTTACATTAGACTTGAAGACGACTATGCTGTAGTCGGTTGGGAAGCAGATTCGTGGTATCTTGTTCCACAGATTGGATGTTCTAGGAAAGAAACTTTGTTCATGGAAGTTCCATTTTGTTTTTGGTACAGAGAGAGAGAAGGGAAAGTCCTTTGCTGTGATTGTTCTGGCTGTTAATGTTTTACAAGAGGAGACCATGAATTGAATCTCAGTTGAGCATCTACCATGAACATAAGGATGTGGTAGAGAGAGGCTAGCAACATCTCTTTTGTATGAAAGAGGCTGTAGGGATGAAAAGAGATCATCCCCACTAGATTGCAAAGTCGATTTTGTACTCTGTCAAGAGAAGAAAGCGTGTTCCGAGCATATATGACAGCAGTACTTCATCTTAGAACATATCTGGATCTTATACAGGTACAGGATTGCGTCAGGGGTGAGGTACTTTCTAGAGCATTGGGATGATCCAACCATTTTTCCAGCAACCTTAGCAACAGATTTGATGTAAGTTTTCCATTTCAAGTCTGGGGTGAAAGTCAGTCCAAGAAGCTTATCAAAGAAGGGGACTTCCTCGAGGAGAGAGCCATTCATTTTAACTGGGGAGAGGTGAGAATCCAAGCGTTGGTGGTGAAAAGAGAGAAGCTTTGTCTTAGAGGCGTTAAAAGTAACAAGCCACTTTTTCCTCCATTGCACCATGTGTTCCAAGTCGGAAGAGAGAGCGAGAGTCAGAAAGATCTTAATCATCAATGCTCTTCGAAGTGCTGCCATAAATAGTTGTGTCGTCTGCATAGATGTCAACGAATGATTTCAGAATATGATTTGGAAGATCATTTATGAAGAGGGCCGATCTTCAGTATTTTAAATTACTGGGCAGACCAACGAAGTCTTCCAAAGTGATGGAAAGTATTTCCTCTTTTAAGTAACGATTGAACAGCTTTGTAAGGATAGGAGCTAGTTCCGGTTGCAGTTTCTTGAGTACTATGACTAGAATGAAGTTGGTACCAGTTGTCTTGTTGGCATCGAGATTCTTATCATAGACAGTTATTCGGGTGTCGCTTAGAGTTTTTTAGTCATGGGGTAATTCAGGAGGTAGGTGGTCCTGATCGCAAAGGGTGGAATTTGCTGCAGTGTTTTTTTCAAAAATTTCGGATTTATCAGATGCTGAGGAGGTCACCTTTGGTCCATTAATAATGGTTGGGTTCAGGACCTTGTTTGTTATTCTTCAAAACTCATGGGAGCCGAGCCTCTAATTGAGTACTCTAGATTTAACAGATTGGGCATAGAACTCTTTAGCGTTTTCTATAACACTTTTTGCAGTTGTTTTGAGGAGTTTTAAAGGAGACTTTAGTTTCAAAGCATTTGTTTTATTAAAAGTAATTGAAATAGTAGTTTCTGTGGGCAATAGCAACACATTCAGGGGTGTACCATGGCTGGCTGTTCAATCTCTGTTAGAATATTTTGGCGGGTATACAACTCTCATTACCAATGGTAAACCACTCAGACATATCAGATGTGATGCAGGACACATTCTTTTTGAAAATGGATTTAAGAAGGATTTCAGATATGAAGGATCTTAAACTGTCCCAATCGGCTCCTGAATATCGATAAACTCTGCGATGGAAAGGGACATCAGAGGATTTGCTGAACTTCGTTTTGATTTTAATTGAGACAACTGAGTGATCGAAGGATCCCAGAGAAGACAGGACAGTAAATGTGCACTGTTCAGGGCAAGTTGTCAGAAAAAGATGAAGAAGGCTTGCGAAATGTCCATCGGCATTGGTTACGCATATTGGCTTGTGAACAATTTGAGTAAGTTCATATGCAAGGGAGAAGTCGTGAAAAAACTTTGAATGCAGTGTGATTGTTTTATTCTTAAATTATCCCTTTACGTATACATTTTTAAAAACTTTATTTTAGAATAATTGCAATAGTAAAATCCATTTTAAGATACATCATGGTTGAAACTTGAAACTAGACTTCTCTCCCCCTTATTTGACTCTTCTCAAATTAAAGATAAAAATCTTTTTTTCTGAACCTACAGTCCACAAGCACCATTTTGTTTTGCAGCCAGTTCAGACATGGAAACTCAAAATCAAACAAGAAGTGACAAATGTATTCTCGCACAGAGCTGTGAAAATCTTTAAATTCTTTTATACCTAATTCGATTCCACACAAAACCTTTCAAAATGTTCATGTTTTTTTTCACATTTTTTGGCCACCTCTTGTAATGTTTGTCAATGTTATGGAAGCAGATAAAAGCCCACCGGACAAAAAACCACCGGACAAAAGCCCACCATACAATAAAAATAAAAAAAACGGACTAAATGAATTTAAAAAAAATTAAAAAACATTTTTTTACTTTTAATTTAATTATCAATGATGTTTGTTAGTATTTTTCTTGACAAAAATGTTTTATTTAATTTTTTAATTTTTTTCAGGACTTTGTAAATCCTGCATTCTTTTAAAGATTACCTAGCGAATTTATGCAAAGTTTCAATTTTGCATTTTTTGTAGGCCAGAGTGCTCACCTTCTCGGGCGCTGGCTTTTCAAATCCCACTTTCCCGACCTTGTGTCACATCTTACCGCTGTGGGAGAAAGATAAAACAAAACTCGAATAGTTTAGACAGAATAACGACCCCCTCGTTATTTTGCCGGTCCCGGCAGAATAACGAGGGTGTCGTTATTTTGCCGGCTCATGTTTAGTTAACCTTACTGTTACAGTTACAGCGAAGATTTCACGAGTCAACATTTTAAAGTTTTATTTCACCATTTTTCCAATAAAAATGAAATAATTAAATGAAGATAATGAAACTGAAAAAATAAACAAATCTTTAATACTTATGTTTTTGTTTCTATCTACTCGACGTAAAAAAGATAATTTTATTTCAACATTTTTCCAATAAAAAAGAAATAATTAAACGAAGATAATGAAGAGACTAAGTAACTACGATGAATTTCTATGTCTATTTAAATGCATTTACGTATTGTTTTTATTGTTAAAAAAATACAAATTATGTTTTTAAGTACAAATAATTCGCTTTGAACCCCGTTTTTTGTCTACTTTTTTTTAAATATAACTACCGGATTATCTCACAATGTTTGTTTGTAAAACAATTCAACTTTGCATTAAAATTCGTCGTTACATGTAGCAGTTGAAATTATTGACAATTACTACTGTTGTTATTTTATCGCAAGAAAAACATTCAATTTAATGATTAATTTAGTGAAATGATGAGAAATAGTCCAAACATTTATCTTAAAAGATAGTGAAAAATCAGTTTTAAAATTGCTGTTTAGACTGTTTATGAAACTGAAATTAAAAAAATTATATCTGATTTAATTTCTTTAGGACTTATCTGTAATTATTTTAATAATCAGATTTCTTAACAAGAGTTATTTATTTTTTATATCAATGAATGAAAACTATTTTTTTTTCTTAAATAACTAAAACATTTTTTATCCGACGCAAATTACTTCTAAATCCGACTAAAGAATCTAATTGTCTGTAATATTTTCGTTCATTTAATTAATTTTTACTTTTAATGTTTTTTGTATTAAAAGCAGATATTTCTTTTATATTCAAAAAATTTAAATAACCGACAGAATAACAACTGATGATGACGATGAAAATAAATTGTTATTAAATATTTGTCCTTATTTATTTCATTACCCTTTCTTTCACATATAGCGAAAAGTGACGCTACAAGGATGGCCCACAATGGCAACTGGCAGAAGGAAATATAAAGTAAACACCTTGCCTCTGTAATTGTGGATAGAGGGGGTGTTGCAACAGATTGCCGATTGCGACCTTGGTTTTGTAAACAAAGTCAAGGTCTCGTAAATTATAATACCAGGAGTCAAACTATGACCTACTGACGGTATCAAAAGCTAGCACTAAACTGCCACAGACACCCTTTTTTTTTATTTAGCCAAAAGGGTGTCATGTGACCACTATGCAAATTCAGGTGGATAAATAATCAATCTAAACAAGGTAGCTGTTTCACCATCACTCCGTCAGAAGGTATGAACAACTTTTCCTGACACACTCCCATCTCAAGAAAAATAAAATAAATAAAAATTAAAAAATAAATACAATGAAGGTGTTAACCTTATTAGTCTCTCTGATTCAGACAATTCTGACAGTATCAGCTCTCCTCATCTGGGTAAGATTGCTGAATGCCAACACAAGGAAAATGGAACCAGTTGTCACATCTGTCGTAACATATCGTGGCGCTCCCGTCATCTGGTCGATCGCAGCCAGGGCAAATCCAAATATGCCCACTTTCGTCAGCTGGAAGGCGGTTATCTGGGACATCAGGATTGACAGAATCATCCAGATTCTGTGTTAGCGAACTAGGGAGATCAAAAGGTTCCTCAGTTGATAATTCTAGGGGATACAGATGTTTTAGTGAATGAACCTGCGAAGATCCATCCCCCCACTTTATTTGGGCAGATCTAACTAAGTTGTCATCTCCTGGGAAGAGATGTGTAACCCTACCGAATGCCCAAAATGGTCGAGTCTTGTTGGGAATCTTAATTATCACAATTTCGCCCACTTTAATTTCAGAGGCAGTCTGTCTTGGTCAGTTTGGGGCCTGTTCTCGTAGGCTTAATAAGTACTCTTGATGCCAGATCATTCTCAATTTTTTTAATGCTTCGTCTCTGGAAATCAAAGAGTCCAAAAGTTGTTTTCTTGAGAGAGGTTCAACTTGATCAATACTCGGCTTGTTTAACCTCAATATTAATCTGGGGTTCACAGTTGGATGTAAAAAGTGGTTGGGAGTTATGATTTCTAAATCAGGATCTGATGAGCTCTTGTAGGTCAATGGTCGGTCGTTGATTGCATTCTGGACATCGGAGATGATAGTCAACATTTCAAAGTAGGTGTGACTGGCACGACCGATCAATTTATAAAGACAAGATTTTACCGTTTTTATTAGTCATTCCCAAACGCTACCATACCAGGGCGAATACAAAGGAATCCTAATGTGCTCAATCACACAGGCACCAAAACTCTCCATGAACTCACCAGACGAGAAGGAATCATGTAGTACATCACAGCCTGCCACGAAAGATTTAGCATTATCACTATACACGTGTGAGGGTATGCCATAAATGTTTGTAAATCGGATAAATGCCATCAAAAATGCATGGACAGTCATATCTTCAACCAACTCCAAGTGTACAGCTCGCACCTCCAAACAAGTGAACACAAGAATGTACATTTTCACCTTTTCTTCACCACTTTGGACCCACAAATGTCCTGTATAATCTACCCCCGTGTGTAAGAAGAGTTTTATCATATTAACCCGATACTTTGGTAAATCAGTCAATTTTGGATACGTGAAGGGAATAGCATTAAATTTCCGGCACAAGGAGCATCCTGATAATATTTTCTTTACGGCTTGTCTGCCTTGTGGCATCCAATATCCTGATAGACTTACTTTATTCAAGGTAGTAGGGACGTTGAGATGTTTATAGGTTTTGTGACAGTCCAATACAATTAGAAACGTCAACTGGTGGTCCTTAGCTAGTAGAATGGGATTAATAACCTCATACTCATATACCGAGGCCTTGCCAATCCTTCTGCTTGAACGAATTACTTCCTCCCTGTCCAAGAACAGATTCAATTTCCCCACTCTCGGTGGTACTGCCTTTCTGGAAGTATTCCTTAAATACTCTAATTCCTCCAAGAAAGATTCTTGTTGCATTACCTTTATTAAGTGTGTTCGAGCTGCCAACATAGAATCCGCTTCCTTCTTCTTCAATTTATTTATAAACCGGAACACACAAGCTGCAACGTTCAGCAACTTTGACAACTCCGAATATCTATCAAATGGAACAGCAGGCTCATCTTGGCCAGCAGCAGTTGTGCAAAACACTGATGACACAATTCTTTTATTTTCAAGGCTCAAACAATTCAAATCATTCTCAGGCCAAGAAGGTGGTTGGTCTCTGATCCAAAGGGGTCCAGATGTCCAACATTCTAAATTGGTCTTCAGTTTTGTGACAGATATTCCTCTGGTAATGAAATCTGCAGGGTTCTGTCCAGTTGGCACGTATTTATACTGAATAGATACATTAAAATTTGAAGTCAATTCTGCTTCCATAAGAGCAATATCTTTCAGTCGGTTCTTAGCAAATACATTTTTGTGGTTGGCTTGCTTCGTAAGCAACTAAGACAGCACGATCTGAGCATCCATAGCAATATACACATTCCTGAAACATACTCCAGAATATACATTCAATAATGTTGGCAAACACTTAATGGCCAGAAAGGTTGCCAATAGTTCTAGCGTTGGGTAATGTTTTTGATTTGTTTGGTGCTACCTTGGCCTGTGCAAAAACCAAAGATGATATATTTTCCTGAATAGCGTATGCCACACATCCATATGCCCCCTTAGAAGCATCACAGCACAGAAATAAATCAGTTTCCTTGCCCTTACAGAGACTTTGTCTTTGAAAGCTGAGGGAACTAACCTCTGATAATTCCTTGGCAAGAACTGCCCATCTGGACTGAAATTCCTTGGAAATGACTTCATCCCAACCGAGTCCCAATTTCCACAACTCGCTGATGAGGGTACGAGCCCGTATGGTTACAGGGAGACACAGAGAAAGAAGGTCAAATATCTTGGATGCATCAGATAGTATTTGTCTCTTAGTTCTTAGTTCGGGATTGCAGTTGCGGTGGGCAATGTTGATGGTGTCAGTTTGAGGGTTATATCGATAACCCAGTACCTTCTCCCACGGGCATCCGTGACCTACAAGCGTGCCTTCTTCCTTCATTAAATTCTGTAATTTGATGTTGTTAGAGTTGCAAGATTGTAGTGTAAATCCTCCCTCATGTTGTCTCTCCACTGCTTGTGTGTATCGGGTAGTCAACTCATTTAAAGAATTGCTGGTTTTTATTAGATTGTCCACATAAAAGTTGGACTGCAGCATTTTGGTACAATTGTCCAACGGATATCGTCCAGCATGATACTTCAATATGCAATTCAGAATGAACGGACTTGCATTAAACCCAAAAATTATAGTCACATACCTGTAGCACACGACGGAATTGTTTTTCTTTAAAAAGAAGCAAAATTTATTTCTGTCTGACTCGTTCGCTAAACGGATCATCAAGAATGCCTTCCTGATATCTGCCAGAAGAACATACTTGTTTGTCCTGAAAAGTAATGTTAAATTGAGCATATCTCCTGTCAAATTGACCCCAGGGTAAGCTGCATCGTTGAGGGAAACAGAACTGTTGAACACCGGTCGTATTTTAGTTATACTGGTGTCCTCATTTTTAATTACGGGTCTATGAGGGACCCACACAATCCTTGTATTTCTCAGGGGGGTATACTATGGGTTCGAATATATTTTCCCTTTCTTGGTCTTCAAACACCTTTACATACTCTTCGTAGAGGTTTTTTTTTTTTTAAATTCCGAACCACCCGGTCAAGGACCTTAAGAGCTATGTAATGATTTGACTTGACCCACCTCAATTTGTCCTTATGCCATGGCAATTTGACCAGGTAATGACCATCTTTGTGAACAATGTTCTGCATAAATTCCTCCATTTTCTGGTTGTCATAATCTGAAACAGATTCAATGCCAGGAAGACCCAGCGATTCCAGACTAAACATCCATTCTAGTCTCCTATCTACAGTACTCTCCTCAAAAATATCTGCGAACGGATCTATATAGGAAGGAACAGGATTCACGATACTATTAACAAGGGAATCAGTATAGCAATGTTCCTCGACAATTCCATCATCGTCTAGGGTTCCTGGAATTCTCTTAATCGGATTAATTTGATCTTCATACAAAAAATGCTTTGTATTTCCAATGGGGATAATACTGGCGGACATCTGCCAAGCCATCCCATTCAGGCATCTTACAACATTCACAGGAAGCATATATTGTATCAAGTCAACTCCCATAAGGCCCCACAACTGGACACTGCCACTCCTTATCCTTGCAGCAAAACTGTAATTTCTATCCTTGAGGTTCTTTCAAACTAGCGGCAAGTCTGGTACCCTGTGTGAGAGATTCAACTTACTGTCAATGAGAATGGGCAGTTGTGGATTGACTCCTGGCAACACTTCTACAATTGCTGTAATTTGTTTGAATCTGCGGCGTTTCCTACCCACAAAGGTCACAACATCCATTGCCACATCCTTTACTGTCTCTGGATCGTATTTTAGATGCTCAAGGACCTTCTCAGAAAAATAAGATCTCTTATTGCCCGAGTCAATAAGGCAATTCAGAGAAACTGAGTAATTTCCCCTTGTAATGGTGATGTTTATCATTGGTAGTATGTTCTGAGTGTCTTCTATTTTTGCGTGTATGTTGGTATTTATTTCCGTTTCATCCGGTTTAAATAAAATGGCAGCGTAGTGACTTCGTGAATTGCAATATTTGCAAGGGTATTTGAATCCCTTGACTCCTGGACAGGTTCCCTGATCATGGCTGGTGACTGTGCAGAATTCACACAGTCCACGCTGTCTACAGCGCTACAGGCGCTCATTATACGATGGATAAGTAGTACAATTAAGGCTAGCATGTCCATTTCTAGCACAAAAATTGCAATAGTGAACCTTATCCACTAAGTCCAGGTCTGCATGAAAGCTCTCTAATGCAGAAATTCTAGTTGGATTTTTCGTCCAAGCGGGATTAGACCTCGGCCTAAACCATGAAATCGGTTCAGCTCTAGAAGTCACAGTTTGTCGAACTCGGAGTAGTGCCTTTATGACTTCGTGACTGTACTGGAGTATACAATTTAAACCAGGATATGGAGTACTTGCAGTTCTAATGAGTTCAGTTCTTATCTCATTTGGAATTTTGTCAAATAAAATGTGAGCCACTAGGTTTCCACTTCCAGAATCCTCTACCAGAAAGTCATATCCATACTCAGAGTCCAACTCATCAAGTTCATACTGAACCTGGGAGAGATATTCCTTTATCTGATCATAAGATCTGTCAATTTTGGGAGTATGTTGAACTATTTAAAAAAAAATCTCCACTCGTATTTCCTCTCTGTCCCAGTACTCCTCCTTTAATATACGTATAGCAACACCGTGATTTTGGTCATTTTCTGATAAATGGTGTATCAGATGAAATGGCCGACCCACTACATAGGCTTTGAGGAATATTAACCGTTCCTTGTCAGAGCTCACTCCAACTGTGCAGAACTCAAAACGGGTCAGAAAATCTCGCCGGGCAAATTTGTTAGCTTTATTCAGACCAGTGAATGTAGGACAGGTTATCTTTGGTTTGGCTAATTCGATTCCAGATCGAGCTGGGGATGGTAAATTTGGAGGGGTTGTTGAGGCCAGCGAAGGGGAGAGAATCTCCGAACTTGGTAAGGAGGCATCTAATTATGACAGGACTCTATTCACCCCGGTTTTGTAATTAAAGCTGTCAGCCAAGTGGTTCCTCGTCTCGGTGGGTGGGGTCTCTCTGATGATCTCCTTATCCAGAGTTAACAATTCCTGTAACCACTGGAGAATATCCCGTTTGTGTAGTTCCAGTACATCTCTTTCAAGTAGTGTAAGAGCACCAAGATTCTCCAGTGTTAGGTCTATCATTGCACGGGTTATCCTCTGTTCTTCTAGCAAGGATCCCTGCTGATTTGAATTCATCTGGAACGGTAAGATCAGCACACACACAAAAAGAAAATAATAATAATCCGATCTGTTGCGAAAAGTGACGCTACAAGGATGGCCCACAATGGCAACTGGCAGAAGGAAAGGTAAAGTAAACACCTTTCCTCTGTAATTGTGGATAGAGGGTGTGTTGCAACAGATTGCCGGTTGCGACCTTGGTTTTGTAAACAAAGTCAAGGTCTCGTAAATTATAATACCAGGAGGCAGACTATGACCTACTGACGGTATCAAAAGCTAGCACTAAACTGCCACAGACACCCTTTTTTTTATTTAGCCAAAAGGGTGTCATGTGACCACTATGCAAATTCAGGTGGATAAATAATCAATCTAAACAAGGTAGCTGTTTCATCATCACTCTGCCAGAAGGTATGAACAACTTTTCCTGACACACAAGACGATAACAGTTCGATTAAAAAACATAAGTCGGCAGAATAACGAGCCTTCGTTATTCTGCCGGAACCGGCAAAATAACGACCCCCCTCGTTATTTTGCCTGTCCCGGCAAAACAGCCTCTTCCAAAAAAAAAAAAAGAGTCGGTTTCTAAGCAAAGCCACAAGGTATGTTGTTAAGACAAGTGAAGTGAACGAAAAATCAAGGGAGACAATTTTTATTCTAAATTTTGTGCGATATTGCGAGATGTACCACTTTATTTTATTTATTTATTTATTTTTTGATAATTCTTATTTTTTGTTTTACATGCTACAATTAATTATTTTTAATTCAATATTCTAATTCCAAGGATTAAGTTCTGTCATTTTTTTTTCTATTTCATTAACATTTCTACGACCAGTTTCTGCGGTCCTGCCATGATTGTCTGCTGTCGTTATTGCTTGACTCGACCAAAAAAACAAAACGTTCAAATTCAATAAAAAGAAATATCACAAATAAACAAACCCTCAACAACGGTTTTATTAACACCTTGTGGCCTCCATAAGGCTGTGTTTCGGTTTTAAATTGAAGAAATTACTTATAAACATCCCGATAGCAGGTAATGTATATATTATATACATAAATATCTCGACTTATTTAACCACAAATCCTTGTCCCCACCCAGCATTGTCTGACCGTCTTTTTACTTTCATTTTTGTTTTTAAATATGCATTTTTAAAATCAAATTATTATTTTTTTTAAATAGGATTTTGAAAGTTAAATTTAATTATTACAGTATCGTTTTTGGTGGCTAAATTATTAATTGAATCAAATTATTATAATGCTATAACCACTTTTGTTAAGGTAATCTTATAATAATGTCTTATTAAAATTACTGGGTGAAATAGATTCGAAAACTTTCAATTATTTATTGAATTTTAAAGTCAGAAATTAATTTTTATTCGACAGTTTAAATGTTTCCAAATTCCTTTTTAAATTTCGAAGGGGCATGAAGTAATTCATTCATTTTTAACTTCAATTATTAACACAAGATTAAAATGGCTTGCTTGTTTACGAAGAAGCTAAAATGCATTCTGGTGGATTTAATTTCGTAATTAAATTGTATTTTTGGTACTTTCTCAAATTAGGATAACAAAAAAAAATAGTTTTCCTTTATTTTATTTTTTATTTTAATTATTTGATTAATAGTTAATCATAAAATACTATATTATATTATAAAAAATACTATATTATTATCAAAAATACTATATTATTATTAATTATTATTAAAAATACTATAGTATTATTAAAAAATACTATAATATTATTAAAAGTACTATATTTATTATTATTAAAAATACTATATTAAAAGTACTATATTATTATTAAAAATGCTATATTATTTAAAAAAACAAACAACAAACAAACAACTAACACTAAAAGAAAGATTGTACAATAACTAAACACATTAATGACTGACATTTCTCATAATTTCGCTCGTCTTTAGTAGATAAATAAAACCCAGTATTTCTGCCTTTTCTTTGGACAATATTATTTTAGAATGGGGATTTCGCACATAAATTTAACGTAAAATTACCACCCATTCAGACGGTAATGATCACCCTCTTCCGGACCAGATAGCGTTTTTAAAAGGAAGTTAAAATGTGTGTGTAGTTAAGGGGGGGGGTAACAAATCTTTGGCATTTTTTATGGGTGCTTGTGAACCGTAGGTCTGAAAACAAATTTTTTGTTGTGGAGAGTCAAATAAGGGGGAGAGAACTCTAGTTTCAAGTTTCTATATGAAAAACCACGATTTATCTGAAAATGGATTTTAACACTCTGAACTTGCAAGATATTTTATATTTAACCAGAGATAATGCCAAACTAAAAGACTTCTTGCAAGCGCACAGATTAAACTCAGGTGCGGAAACCTGCATCTGTGGCCATGACATGCGACTTCAAATGGTGGAATCGTACCTAGTCAAATTTATGGGGAAACAAAAATTCCGAAAGGACACTGCACTGGGAACTGTTTTCCAACAAATTGCCGAATTTTACCCAGTGTAAAAACTGTCATTTATTTAAAAAAATTTAATTCCCGGGTTTCATGTTTTTTCCTTCTTTGATAATTTATTTTAATAAATCATTTTATTTTTAAAAATCATCAACTGTCATTTATTTCAAAAACATTTATTTTAATAAATCATTTTATTTTTCTAAAATTATTTTATTTTTCATTTTATTTTTCATTAATTACAATAGTAAAATCCATTTTCAGATAAATCGTGGTTGAAACTTGAAACTAGAGTTCTCTTCCCCTTATTTGACTCTCCACAACTAAAAGATAAAAAAAATTTTTTTTCGGACCTACGGTTCACAAGCACATGTTAAAAAAGTTTGCATGTAATAAGAAAATAATTACTTTTCATGACTTAAAAGTAAGTATTCTGATAAAAGTGGAACCGTGCAGCCTATACTAATTCATAATTGTAACAGTTAATGTTCATGATTAAACGTCTTAAAATACACATACCATTTCTTAACCCTAAGTCCAATTCTGCCACTAACCATAAGTTCGGATGGCAATACGAAAAATAAATAATAACTGGTATTATCGGAGCCGTGAATGCTATTCTAATTCACCCAAAAAGAAAAGAAAAAATGAGATTCTACCTTTTTTAGGAGATTACATATAAACAGCCTGAAAAACTTGGTGGCAAAAAGAAATACAGCAAGATTCTTTTGGTCTTATATATGGATGTATAGCTTTTAGCCAAATAGTATTACATTTGTTCTCTTTTGTAAATAATGTATCCATATTTAAAATTAATTGAATTAGAATTTGTTGCATAACAAGTTTATTTATATTTTGTTCCTTTTAAAATTAAAAATATAAAACTGAAATTTCTTTTTGGAAAAACCAAAGGGAAAAAAAGATTCTTCAAAAAGTGCAAATATTTGCCATTTGCATTTTGTTTGATTTTTATTTATTTATTTATTCCGTAGAATTTGGTATATTCGGACTACTGTTCTCATCTTGGGTGTTTTTATCACAACGTTTCGGACGATGTAACCTCCAACCTTCAGATGTACCTTGTCGAACTCGGGAATCTTTCTGTCGAGCTCGGGAATCTGGACGGAATTTCGAACGGAACCCATTATTAAATCCACGGGGTAGCATGCTCTCGTTCCATCTGCCATCCGCAGTGGATATAATACTAAGTATAATTCATTTCTTAGTGACAATCATCTGAAGGTTGAAGGTTCAATCCTCAGTGCAGGCGATACGAAGAATTGCGAATTAATGAAGACTTCTTCCCAGTCATGGCAGATGGAACGAGAGCATGCTACCCCGGGGATTTAATAATGGGTTCCGTTCGAAATTCCGTCCAGATTCCCGAGTTCAACAAGGTACACCTGAAGAAGGTTGGAGGTTACATAGGCCGAAACGTTGTGATAAAAACACCCAAGATGAGAACAGTAGTCCGTATATACCAAATTCTACAAATTATCAATCCTCATCTCAAAAATTCTGAAGCATTTATTTATTTATTATCTTCTTTATTCTTAAAATTTTCCAAGATTTTGTTCCTGTGTTTTCTATTTTTTCTTTGTGATTTTATGTTATTTTTTATATCTGGTTTAAAAATTATATTTAGATGTTGTATGCTAATAATTTAGAAATTGCCTGTAAAATAATGGATGACCTACTTATTAAGTTAAAGACTTGGAGGAATGCTATGGAAAGTAAAGGTCTGAGAGTGAATGTTACCAAGACCAAAGTGATGATCAGTGGTTGTAGTGTTGGAAAGCTCCCCAAAAGAATAAAGTTCCCCTGCTCAGTTTGTGGAAAGGGAGTCGAGTGCAATTCAATTTTTTGTGGTACTGTAGCAGACAAGGAATATTTCTCTCTTTTTCTTCCGCTTTCCGGCCGAATACACACAGAAGAGATCGTCGACTTTGAATAGTGGGAATAGCATGCTGCTATAGAGGCATCTCTCCCACAACCTTTGGTCGGGGGACCCCACTTGGGTTTAACCCTATATCCAAGAAACAAAACCCGGCCATAGTACCTGTAAGCATTGGGTGCACAAAAAGTGCAGTGGAATTACTGGTAGGTTGAGAGATTATAACCAGTTTGTGTGCAAGAAGTGTAAGACAATGGAGACAGATGAGAACTCACATGTAGAGAAAGTATATTTGGATGGCGAAGCTATTGAGATTGTTAAGAAGTTTTGTTATCTTGGTGATACCATTGGAACACAGGGAGGAGCAGGTGTTAATGTGATTGCAAGAGTTCGGAATGGATGGAGTAAGTTCAGGGAACTTCTGCCATTACTAACCAGCAGAGCATTACCAATGTCAATCAAAAGAAGAGTCTATCAGGCATGTGTACGCAGTGTGATGATGTTTGGAAGTGAAACTTGGTCAGTGAGGGACATGTGTTGCATGGAGAGAAATGACATGAGAATGATATGATGGATGTGTATTGTTAGTCTTAAAGACAGGTTTAGTCTTATGACCTCAGAGGAAGATTAAATCTGGACAGTATAGGAAGATGTATGCAGAAGAGTAGACTTTGATGGTATAGCCACGTTAAAAGAATGGATGAGAGTTGTTGAAGTTAGTAGATGTAGAACAGTTGTGGTAACAGGTTCAGTTCACAGGGGGAGGCCAAGGAAAATATGGGTAAAAGCAATAAAAATAGACATAAGGGATAAATAAAGACCTGGGCAGAGATAGCTAAATTTGGAAATCATTTATGTAAATCTGTCCATCACATGCCAGCATGTAAAACAGACGTTAAACCGATGATGATGATGAATCTTCTCTCAAATTTATCTGTCTCAGACTCTCGGTTTCATATCAGAGTGGGGCATCTGTTCTATTTACTTTCAGGAGGCTATCTTCCCAGGCATTATCTCCTACTTCTGGTGTGAGGGATTGGTTTATTACCGAACGCCTGAGGCGCCCCACCAGGGAATGTCGTCGAAATTGACTTTTAACGGTCCCTAAAACATTATAATACAGTTAATGTTCCTGATAAAAAGTTTTATTATAAAAAATGGAATATCGACTGGTCTGATCACAATATCTTTTTTGTTGTTTTTTTTTTTTTTTAACTGGCCTTGTATCTAACTTTGTTGCAGTGGGAAGGGCAGGTAAATAAATTCAAATTTATGGTAATATTTTTGTTTTTGTTTGTTTGTTTTGACAGCTGATGATGGATTATTTGACCTTCGTTCTGTTGCCAAAACCGCCTTTCGTAAAACCATAAATATTTCTTCATTTAACGAGAAATAGATGACATTAAAAACGAAAATAGTAAATGCTTTCGGCTAGGAGCAAAGTGTAGTATCAGTTTCGAAACTACACTTCGTCTTTTCTGTCCTCAATCATCACTGTCAATCAGTGAAGGAGAAATCTTTCTAGATTAAGGCAATTTAAAAAAAAATTGTTGTCCCAATCCAAAGTGTCCCTATTTGGGGAACTTGATTTTCTCCACAATCAAAACCGACCTTGTGTCTAACTTTGCCCTCGTGCCCAACTAAATATATTATTTATTTTTAAGTAAAAATAAAATAAGTGTTCGTTAAAAATATTCTAAAAGGTTAAAAAAAAGTTTGTTATTTTAAGTATAATTTACGATAGATAGATCATGAGATTGTCCACGATTCCACATCTCTTATATTTTCCATGTCTGATTTCAAATTGGATACTTGAGTTGTAGTAGAGTACTTGGTATTACAACTACCATGAGGACCCACTTTCAGTAGATGATTCAGCACTTGTGCAGATGCGGAATACGAGCCGAAATTTATTTTAGAAGAGTTCCAATAATGTAAGAAGGGGCAGACAACTCTGTTTTTTTTAAAGTACATAATTTCTAGATTCTCCGAAAATGGACGTAATCAGCGTTAATGCCTTGAATATGCACGAGTTATTATATTTAACAAGTACTCAGCAGAAAGTGGTGGATTTTTTGCAAGCGCATAGACTCCTTTCTTCCAGTGAGATATGCACCTGCGGAGTGGAAATGGAAATGACACCCGTAAATAAAACTGATGGATTTTGGTGGAGATGTCCAAAGTGTCACTGTTCATTTTCCCAAATTCTATTTTCTTCAATAAATGTTCTATCAATATACTGTTGATTTTCACAAATTATTTCTTCGAAAAATCTTCTATTAATTGAATTTGCATGACTTCTTATTTAAAAAATGGATATTTTCCATTTTCAGAGAAATTGCGTACTAAACAAAGAGAGTTGTCTGCCCCTTACACCATTGGAACTCTTCTAAAATAAGTTTTGGCTCGTGTTCCTCTTCTGCACAAGTGCTGATGATTCTGTTGTAGGCATTGGTTTTCTCGATATCTTTCTAGTTAAAATTATTTCTAAAAAGATATCTTACGGGAGGAACCACGTGAAGGTTTCTAACATCCTCAGTGAAAGTGTTTCAGTAGAACGAACTGGATTTGAACCTGGTACAGCCAGGTTGTCGACCATGGCGTTGACCACTTAGCCGCCGTCACTTCCCCCACTTTCAGTAAGATTGTTATTTTTTAATTCATTCATGTAGTATACCATGTTTACTTTGTATAATCTCTGACATCCTCGAAAGAAAAAGATCGCAATGAAGAAGAGAAAGAAAAAAATGGGGTTAATTGTAGTATAAGAAAGGTTTTTGGTGCTTCTGCTGTTTCACAATCACATGTTAGGTCTCTCTTAAAAAAAAATAGCTAAAGAAATGTATAAACTTTTTTATGTACTTACGTGGTAGCTGAAAAGAAGACTGTACACCAAAAACTACGCAAATTTATCCAGTATATTATATTAAAAATAAAAACGATTTTATCTATGTCGCCATTTTATTATATTTTGACTTTCTGAAAGTTATCTCCCTTGCCTACTGAATTAGTTGAAATGTCTACCGGTACGTAAGAGCGTTTCTTTTCTTTTCTTTTTCTTATAATTTAATAAATACTGGATGAATTTGCGTAATTTTTTCTGTACAATCATATTTTCAGCTAACACGTAAGTACATAAAAGTTTATACATTTTAAAAAATATTTTCATGTCATTGTGAAAGAGCAGAAACACCGTTTTTTGTATGGAAATCGCTCCAAACAAGGCATGAAGCCACTTGATGAAGTGGCTTCATGCCTTGTCTGGAGCGGAAAAAAATTACTTCAAGGTAAAAAAAAAACTAGCTAACGATAAGTGTTAGATGGATAGATTCCGACCCAGAAAACAGCAATTCTTACCCCTTTGTCAGAAACATCGCTCATGGAATTTGAGGACTAAAAGACAAAATAAGGGAAACGAGAATTACAAGGCTGCCAAAAGTAAACCTAAGCTAGTCACTTTCTACTCTTGAATTGAGATATCATCCATTTCGCTTGGTTTTCACTCAAAGATTGAATGCAGATTGATTGTTGATAAATTATCTTTCATTGTCCAATGTCCTGAAATAAAATGTTAATTTATTTTTTAAAGTCTTCAGAATCTAACTGTGATTCAATGTTTTAATCACTGGCGGCCATGTTATTTTTATTCTTTTCTTTTCTTTCTTAGACCATTACCATCAATATTTTTACTAAAAAAAAAAACAATGTATCGCCATGATTAGACATAAAAACAAAGTTTGTTTTTTATACAAAAAAAACAAACTTTGAACACACATTCATGCACACACAATTTTGAACAAGTTCAAAAGCAAAAAAATGAAGAGGTCGATAATTTAATAACACCTGCAAAAAAATTTGGCCGTAATTGGCAAATATGTAATTTATATTTATATTTATTTCAAGACCAGAAATACAATTTAAGTATAACGATCAATTTTATCCAAAATTTGGGCGAAAATCAGGAGAAATAGTGGAGATATTATATTACTCTTGAGGTACTTATGGACTGTAGGTCCGAAAAAAGAAAAGTTTTTTATCTTTAATTTCAGAGAGTCAAATAAGGGGGAGAGAACTCTAGTTTCAAGTTTCAACCACGATTTATCTTAAAATGGATTTTACTATTGCAATTATTCTAAAATAAAGTTTTTTAAAATGTATACGTAAAAGGAACTGTTTTCAAACAAATTGCCGAATTTTACCCAGCGTAAAACTGTCATTTATTTCAAGAACTTTATTTCCCGTATTTCATGTTTTTTCCCTTCCATTTACATATTTTTTCTATTTTTTACTTCTTCTGTGATAATTTATTTTAATAAATCATTTTATTTTTCAAAATCATTTTATTTTTCATTGGTGCCGAATGCGGTGTGATTGTTTTATTCCTTAATTATCCTTTTACGTATACTTTATTTTAGAATAATTACAATAGTAAAATCCATTTTCAAATAAATCTTGGTTGAAACTTGAAACTAGAGTTATCTCCCCCTTATTTGACTCTCCTCAAATTAAAGATTAAAAATTTTTTTTCGGACCTACAATCTACAAGCATCACTCTTGAACCAAAAATTGTTAACTGAAAATAAAAAATGAATGAACACGATATTTTATTGTAAAAAAGAAAAGATAGATACGTCATATCTTTCTTTTCTTCTGTGATGATGGTGACAGCCAGCATGTCCTTTTTTGTTTGTTTTGTAAGGAAGAGTTAAAGAATGCTCTACCACTCAGTTCAAACGGGACGCCGAATTATGCTTTCTGTTCTTTTTACCAAGAACAGTCCAACACGCATTTGAACGACCAAACGTCTCGTCAAAAAAATCCAATTCCCTTTTCTTTTCCTCTTTCTTTTCCTTTTTTTTCTTCTCCTATCTATCTATCTATCTATCTATCTATCTATCTATCTATCTATCTATCTATCTATTTATCTATCTCCAACAAGATATTTATTTCGCAATAAAAATTATCACAAAAAAGGGGGTGGAAAAAGATCGGTCTTCACTAACATATTCTGACTGGTCTAACTTGGCTAGTTTCATTCTTGACCATCATTCACCAAAATACCACATTCATACTACACTCATGCACCATACACCAAAAGAATTTATACCATGACTATCCTACTTAAAACCCACAATTATATAATGTGCAATGGGAGATTTGGGTAATAAAAAATTTATATACAAGAAAAAATGAGACGATTATAAACAATGAATAAAAAAGAAAGTCCCAGTGTTAGTATAAGGATCTCCCATTTCTATGCTTGTGGCAGATATGCGGATTTGCCAGTTGAAACATGATGCAGGCCCGAACGCTTTATTATCACCATCTCTTTCGAAAATCTCGAAAGGTGACCCGCATCTCTGGCAAATCAAGCTATCTGTCACTTAATTGGGGAGAGGGTTGGGGAATTAAAAACTTAAATTGGGGAGAAAAAGCACCAAAAAACACCGGGGGATGGGAAGACAAAAATAAAGCGGGGGGGGGGGGGCTAATGAGATCATTCATGCACTAGCTAAGTTATGAACTAAACAATAATCAAAAAACAGCTCTCCTAATCTAGCCTTAAACGGGACATGATCAACGTTCATTGGAGTAACCCAAAATCCTTTGCCTAAGACACGTTTAAATACCACTCAAGTCTAGCCCCTCTCACTCGACACAATCATGCAATTGTCACCCACCTTTCACCAAAATCTGCCGAAGGGAGTTTTGCCTTCTTGGCCTTAATGCGAATCTTCAGACGATATTTGAAAATTCAAATAAGGTCGGGAGCAGCGAAGGTCTAACCTTCATAGACAACTTTCATACGCATCTGCCATATCACACTTTTTAACTATGCTAGTAAGCAATAGAACACAATTGCTACATACATTAATAGGTTCCAGTTCGAAGGACATTGCATTCAGTATGCGGACCATGAGACCTGCAACTAACTTAATCAGCGGCACAACGGCGTGACTAACAGTCTTGTCTTCATCACTGCAACGAAGACAAATAGGTGAAGCCTTAATGCCAGCTGCATTAAGTATTTTGCCGATCTATAGAGTATTTCTAATAATCAGCCAGGCCAGATATGTCTCGTCATTATCGAAGCACTTTAGCCCAGATGCCCAAGGCCAGATGAGCGTAGCTCCCCATCGACAAACCAAGCCTCTCAATATTCTCATCTCGAACAGATCCCACTACTATAACCCGATACAATGCCTTTCGAGACAACAGTTGGGTGTCAGAGAGGCTTTCTTTCACCCGCCTCGGGACAACCTGTGTGCCTCCTCCTCATCCAAGTGCACACTTTTCAAAGCCAGAAAGGCTTTCTTAGTGTCTTCCTTCCAGAAGCCACCGTTTCCCTCAACTGGTGTACACATCCGATCCAGGTAGTATAGCCGAAGCGTATGTTGACGAATCTCAACGCTTGGCATACTCAAACCGCCCTCAGAAGGATGTAGATAACAGATCTTGCGATGGACCATAGGGGATCTACCAAGCCATAAAAACTTGAAAAGAGCCACCTGCAGTTCAAGCAGTGTATCCGACGGGAGTGGAAGCACTAATAGATGATATAAGATGATCGGGTAGAGGTGTGAAACACATACTTCCGATTTTCCCTTTAATGAAAGATTTCTACGGATCCACATACCAACTGTGGTTCGAATCGCTTTCAATACTTTCGACCAATTTTTCTCCAGCTGAAGATCAGGACCAAACCAGACGCCGAGTAGCTTGCAAGGCCTGTCAGTCCAGCTGAAGGGTCCCTGTAGGGATACACCCTTCCAAGCACTGATGCGCAAGCCCACAGACTTGTCGCAGTTAATTTTGGCCCCTGTTACTGTTTCATATATTCTGATTTCTCTGTCGACGATACTAATCTCGACACTGCTCGTTACAAGAACTGTTACATCGTCTTCATAGGTAGAGTACTTCAATGTGGTGCAAGCACCTGGCAAAGTAACCCTGCGTAGAACCGGGTTCACCCTAAGCTTGTGAAGGAAGGGTTCCAACACAAGCGCATAGAGCATCGGTGAAAGCGGACAACCCTGACAAAGAGATCTGGATAATCTGAAAGGGTCTTGACCTCATACTATTCACTTTCACCAGTGCACCGGGGTTTGCATAAAGGAGGCGAATCCAGAAGCGAAACTGCAAACCAAAACCGTCTGATGACAAAACAGCCTCCAAGTAACAATGGTCCACCCTATCGAATGCTTTGGACTGGTCTAAATTGATCAGCGTATCACGTGCAGATTATTATGAATGGCCCTACCCTTTACAGAACAAGTCTGTTTGGGGCTAATCAGATCAGCCAAAACAGCCTGCAGGCGATTTGCTAAAATCTTGGCCAAAATCTTTAACTCTGTGTTTAGCATAGTTAAGGGCCGAAAATTATTTATCCCATCCCCACCATCTTTGCTCTTGCATAACAATTTCACAATCCCCTTGGTAAAGTACTCAGGTATTAACCCGTTCCTAAACCAAGCGTTAAATAAAACTGTCAGCAAGGGTACAAAAATGTGCGACAACCTCAAATACAGCTCGTAGGGCAAACCATCGATCCCAGGAGATCTATTCAGGCCGACTCCTTTTAGGGCTTCCATGACTTCATTCTCTGTTATGCAACCTTCGCACCTAGCTGCTTCGGTCAAAAAAAGTCAGCTAAATAGGGGTCGAAATGTGCTAAAGACAGACCGGGCTCCCTGGTGAATAAATCCTGGAAGTGAGAACGAAACGCCTCCAAAATACCTTCGTTTGTGGTCACGGTATGTCTGGCCGGCAATGTGATACATGCGATATGTCAATCAGTAGTGCGTCGATGCTCCTTTGCACGCACTTCAGCGACCATATTTGTCACCTCTTGAGGCATTCTCTTTAACCTAGCTCTAATTAAAGAAGCTTCGTTCTCCTTGCTAGTCAAAGAGGCGAGCTTCGCCTTAATTATAGTAACATTAGTACTATCCCTTACCACCACTGCCCGATCTAATTTAGATTTTAGTGTCGCTTTTGCTGCCCTCGATTTCTAGGTTGAGTCGTTGGCTAAAGTCAGCAGAAAAGGACCTAATGATTTTCTTAAACTTCACTCACAACTTATTCCCAATCATAGCCCCTGTCATTTCGCGCTGATATATTAGTACTACCTGTTCCCTGTAACTCATCACATCGAACAATAAAATGTTAAGTTTCCAGTATCCAGCTAACCTAGGTTTACGGCTATCTAAGTTTACACGAACAAGTCTATGATCTGAGTAAACTATATTATGAAAACTTGGACACTCTAATAAACCTACGTCGACTCTTCTAATTAAGAATCGGTCAATATAACTCTAAAGTTGTACTGAACCGGAGCCGCGACTAGATGTCCAAGTCCATACTATATCACGAGGCTTCTCATTTCAGAATTTATCGATGAGATCAAACTTATCGAGAAATTCACGAAATGTTCTAGCATCGTGATCTGTGTTAGTACGCCTAGAAGGATTACCCGTGCGATGTATATCGGGATCCAGGACCACGTTCCAGTCTGCCTCTCAAGTTAGAATTGAAGTACGCTGAATACACATGAAAATCCTTAGACAAGCACTCAAATAATCACCTTGCATTAAGTGAGTTTCCTGAATACAGCATATATCCACTCCAAGGCTTTGAAGGTCCTGCCATACTCGCAATTTTCGAGAACCGGCCTTCAAACCCCGGACATTTACACTTGCTAGAAAGAGTGCCATTGTAGTATCTTAGGGTTGAGTTTCTCCAACAAACATTAATGGGGTCAAGGTGCCAACTGCCTTTCCCATAGAATAAGTGCCCATCGCAATGTTGATGAGACCATCTTGGGACAAGCTGCCGACATCGAGGAGGAATATTAATTTTGCTGCCCTATACAAGGAGGGGTGTAAAAGTATGGGGACCCTCCCATGACATGATGTTCTTAAACTTCTTAAATTTGGATCTTTATTACTAGCTAATTGTGGGTAGATATCACAAGTGAGGTTGGCCTCCTCTAGCATTCGCCATAAAGCCTTTGTATTGTCACATCACGAGGGCGTACAACAGTCAGTACTTGGGAGGCATTGGGAAAGTTGTAA
The DNA here is from genome assembly GCA_963556195.1 of Sepiola atlantica. Lineage (NCBI taxonomy): Eukaryota > Metazoa > Mollusca > Cephalopoda > Sepiida > Sepiolidae > Sepiola > Sepiola atlantica. The sequence continues at coordinate 92,108,238 of OY744515.1, forward strand.
GGATAAGGATTTTCAATGGACTTGCCCCCCACCTCCGTAAAAGCCAGCATCCTCTTCAAATCAGTGAAGTGATGTCCCTTCGTCCTGGTGATAACCTCTGCTGAAATTCTACATATATCTTCACCAGGGTAGAAGAGTTTTCTTTTTTTCCCCTTTCCTTTGACGAGGGGGGGGGGGCAGTTACATTTTCACACATTTAGGGCCGTGGAGGGAGAATGTTTAAATCCGTTTTCATTGGGGCGTGGGGGGGGGGGGGTAGGCCTCAGAACGTGCTTGAGAAACAGGGAAGGAAGCAGCCGCATGTTTTTTTGGGTCTGATGAGGAGAGACGAACAGGGAACGTCTTGGGAGTCGATTTTGGCTTTTTTAGAAGTCTGACTTAATAGAATCAGTTTATATTCCCGTTCTTTGATAGGAACGGTGACTGGAGACGGCATCTTGTGGGGTGGGTTGGGTTTTGTAGGATGGGAAACAGGCGATATTGTGGGCGTATTTTTGGGGTTGGACTTAGAGGCCACTTTGCTGCGCTGTGTTTTGGGGGGAGAGCTAGGGTTGGGTTGGGTCTTTTTTCTTTGAGTTTTTTGTTGAGCTGTATAACTTTGACATATGATTCTCACCCTGGATCCTTCAACATTTTATATTCTTCCTCTTCTTTTCTCATTTGTTCCAGGTTGAGTCTTCCGGGAGTTTTTTTCCCTTGAACTCGCATCTATCTACCCCCCCCCCCTCTTTATCTGATTCAATAAAATCTGGAAATTCCTTTTCAGTGCTTTCTTTTTCTGGAGATTTTTGGGGAACTCTGGTAATAAAAAGCCAATTTTAGGGCTTAAATGTTCCACAACCTTGTTTTTGGAGTTGTTTGTCATTTCAGGGCAGTCAAACGTAAGATACCCTATGTCATTGTAAGTCCAACAGGCAGGTCTTCTACCTGCACCGATAACTGGCAGCTTCTCGTCTCCTACCTCGAGATAATAAGGGATCTCGATGAAAGCCTTGCGATCAATCAGGATGTCGTAATTCCAAATCGAATGGTACTGGTTGCAAGATACCGATATCAGTTCTCCATACCTGGTCAAGAATGCACCGATGTGTTCACCTTCAATATAGAAGGAACATGAAATACTGTGATTGTAGTTCTTCGCCGTCCAAAGTGCTCCATTCTTAGTATATAATCTTGAGTCATTATTTCCTTTTTGGCGAGTATCATACATTCAGTATCTGATGCAAAAAGTGCAGACCAGTTATTGTATCCGTGAGTTTTAATTATTTTAACTGGCCTATGACCCACCGTAGCTAGCAACTTTGTAATTATATCTACAGATGCTCATATTTCCTTTTTTGTTCTCCTGTCTACGACGAACATGGTGAGTGTCTTTCCTTTTATTTCTTGGAAGGTCGATAATGCGTCCGGGGTCAGTAATTTTACTTTTATAATTTTCCATTTTCGCTCGGAATTCTTCGAGATTGATGTTAACTGAAGGGGTTTTGGTATAGCCCGACGTCCCAGGTTGGGAGGAATGTAGCGACCCCATTTCCTTAGTCTTATTTTCCCTTGGCATAGGACATGGGGCTGCCATGGCCGATGAGGGAAACAAAAAAAAAAAAGAAAAGAGAAAAAAAAAAGTTTTAAACGTCCAAAATAATTTGGCTCTAAAAAAGAGAGACCTAACAACAATAACAATAACTTTTAACAAAACTCGCAAGAATAACGTAACAGACAAACACGTTTCTCCACGAAGTCACCGGAGCAAAGTATCTACGCTTTTTATCATAACGAGAATCAACCCATGCAAACCAAACCTCATTTGCATACGTGAACTCTTGTCGCCTGACAAAAGTTACATGTTTCCATTTTGTAACTGGAACACTCTGGGTTCAATCCCTGATGGACAATACACGGTGCAGCCCGAACCAATTTTTCCTGTGGACCTGCATGATGGTTGCTAGTATTTACTTCCCTTCCACCACAGGAAGATGTGACACAAGGTCGGAAGGTGGGTTTGAAGGAAAAGCCAGTGTCCAAGAAACGGAGCACTCTAGCCTTCAAAAAATGCCTGGACAGCCCCATCGTCATTCCCTGGTAGGGGTGACTCAGGCGATTAGCAATAAACTAATCCCTTCTCAAAGGGTGAGAAGGTAAAACCTGGGAGGGTGGACCTCCTAGAGCTGAACAGAACCATACCTCAGTCCGACAGAAAAAAGGCCACCTAGCTCACATGGACTAGACTCTGTCGGGCAGATTGTCGAGGACGTGTCCTCGATGCGGTATGAAAATGCGCCTCTACAAAAATGTAATAATGAATGAGATAACAGCAGTCAGGAGGAATAAAAAAAAATAGTAATAGTTTAAATAAAATAATAAGCAAACACTAAATACATAATTCAACATTTGACAAAACATGAATATTAGATTTAAATTTAAAAGTTCATGTAAACATTTAGTTTGGTGTCGTACTATTTATTCTACTATGGGACCCAATTTCCGCCAACTTTGTGTCGTCATCTTCTGGCAGTTTACGTAAGCCACCGGAAAAATCCGACGCGAAGAATGACAGGCGTTAAGGACGTTGCTGCTGCGTCAAGTAAATACATTTTGTGTTTGGTTATACTTAGAAAACTAAAAATAGACAACTGGTTAAAGGTTATTTTAAATTTTTTATATAACATGAACGTGAACAAAGCATAGCTAATCAACTATTAAGAATCAATTTTGTTTTTCAAGAAAAGTTTGTTTTTTTTTTTTAGAAAAAAATGAACAAAGCATAGCTAATCAACTGTTAAGAATCAATATTTTTTTTAATAAATTTTTTTTCTTTCTGTAAACTGCCGGAAGATGCCGGCGCAAAGTTGGCGGAAATTGGGTCCCATTCTATATCAGTACCATAATCTTTTTCAACTGCCAAATTTAAATGGCCTATATTTATTTAAAAATAGTAACATAAAACCGATAACATGGTTACCGATTTGAAGCCTGATTTTACAAACATAAATTTTGCATCCATCTTGATCTGATGCACATTGTCAATAATGGATTATATAATGTGTTAATTCCTATTTCAGTCACGTAAATTATTTAGGATGAAATAGGTTTCAGCATTGTTCCCAAACAGCTTATTTTTTTACTTACTATGCTTTAGTTAAAAAAAAGAAAACAACAAAAAAACATTCAAAACACTAAGTTAAGTTTCATACGTGAATCGCTGAAATGAAAACTTGCACGAAAAAATATAGTCGCCATCTTTATAAACAAGTCGAGAAATAGACTAGCCAAGGAAGAACGCAAACTCATGTTCATAACCCTGTCCATTGACTAGAACATGAACCATAAAACCACTAAGTTATAAGGAGTTTTATCGTACACATGAAACACCGAAATGAAAACTCGGCCGGAAATATATAGTCATCATCTTCAAAGAACAGGCACTACACTTTGAGCACAACCTGAAAGGAGTCTTCCATATTTCTGTGTTGATATAAATTGTGACTGGAACAAAATAACAGAGAATATAGTAGGGCTCTGAGTTAATTTACGTGACTGAAATAGGAATTAACCCAGGATATAAAATCTAATTTCTTCCGTAGCTAGCTTCTTGCTCGAATATATCTTTCCGTGTACGACGAAACTTCATATAACTTAATGTGTGTATTTTGTTGTTGGTGTTTTTAAATTTTTTTTTTATTTTTAAGTTATTAGGGAGTAATGCCCAAATCATGCCAAAACCTGTTTTACTCTAAATAATTTACGTGACTGAAATAAGAATTAGCCAGTAAACGTAAGAAAAGAAAACGTTAGTACGAATAGAAAATTAAATTAAATATTTGGTAAAATTGTCGTTTCCCAACCAAAATGGTGGACAATAAATCGTCTGCAGTTTTCCGACCTCACAAATGAGTAAGTAAACCCAAATAAATTGTTTTGGACTAATTTAAAATTTACCTTCAATTTAAAGGAAATACAGTTGGGAAATTAATTAAAAACAAGTTATTTGGGTTTACTTACTCATTTGCGAGGTCGGAAAAAAAATCAGACAACTGCAGACGACAATTTTACCAAATATTTCATTATTATTTTAACTGTTAATGTCATTCGTCTATTTTGTAGTGGTGGTGGTGGGTGTATCAAGCATTATCTGATTTGTCAAATACATGTCCCTATTTACTTGTCTCCCCACGAGGGCAAAGCTAAGCACAAGGTCGGTTTTTAATGTGGAAAAAATCCAGCTCTTCAAAAAGGGACACTCTGGATTTCGACAAAAATTAAAATGGTCTCAGTCTAGAAAGATTTCTCTTTCACTGACCAAAGACTGAAAAGATGAAGTCTAGTATCGGAACAGATCATACACTTTGCTCCTAGCCAAGGGACCAAGGGACACCACATGTCAATTATAGGCATACCTTTGTTTTTTGTTTTTAGAATATATATATATATATATATAAGAGAGAGAGAGAGAGAGAGAGAGTCAGTCAGTCAATCAATCAATCTATGTAGGTTAATGTTATTGATCCACGTTTCATTTACTCATAGTTCACAGCCAATAACAAATTATTCCAATATATTTTTATTGTCTCGTTTTAATTTTATATACTAAATGATTCTCTATTTTGGACGTAAAAATCGTTGCTTTGATACGAGGTAGAGAGTCATTTTTCTAGCAAGTTACCTGCATGAACTCATATTTGTTTTATGTAGAGGAGTCCTCATTTTGATGAAAACATATCAAGGTTAATGGCTGAAAGATGTGACCTCTTAATTCGTTCTTTGTAAAGAAAGTCAGTGCAGAAACTCAAGGGATAAGTTTGGCATCAGTCTGTCAGAATCAGTGAAATCTCAAACTGATCTGTAATGAACGTATAAGCTTTTGTTGCAGTAATGCCCATAGTCCCTGTCCCATCGCCGCAATGTAGCATCCTTGTGCTTGTTTTACAAATACTTCAATGAATTATGCTCCGATGAACTGGCTACTCTGGTGCCCCCTCGACGTAAATTCACTAGACCAACTCGACAATCAGCTAAATCCCATCCATTCACTGTGGAGGTCCCCAGATGCCGGAGAGCTTTCTACTCCAATAGCTTCTTTCCTCATGCTGCTGGCCTCTGGAACTCTCTCCCTACCCCCTGTGTTCCCGACAGTACTGACATGCAGAAATTTAAAACTAATGTAAACAGACATCTCGCTGCGCAGCTCCCAATTTAGGTTGACCCCCCAAACCTTCTCCCTTTTTTTCTCCCCCTTACGTCTACAGGACGCCTGCCTTGTTTGGGGTGAACTATGTTGAAAAAAAATTTTTTTTTTTTTAAATGCATTACATGGAAGTTTATGAGACTGGTTTTTGAGTGGTATTTCTATATAACGAGTATGTGGAAAAAAGAATGTTCTTCAGTTAGAGGCCTCAAACATGACATGAAGGTTCATCAGAACAATGTAGTAGTTCCCTTTACGAGGGGTCTGCATATTTGTACCAGAGAGTTTAAGCCATTCGTAGGGCTATAAGGACACATTCACTCTACACTTGTTTAATAAAAAAAAAATATATCAAGCGATGGAAATATTCGCATATGAATTGCAGCCATCAACTTCTTCTATAATATAAAGAAAAGTTGTCTGTCAGTCTGTCTGTCTGTCTGTCTGTCTGTCTGTCTGTCAGTCTGTCTGTCTGTCCAGCTAAAAGTCAAAAACAACAAAATAAACACGACAAAGTTGGTATATTCTTGAACGGCGATGCCTCTGATAAATAATATCTAAAATTTAAAAAAATATATTCATTCTTTGAGGGTCAACCGGCCTAGGTTTCGTCAGGGGGGGGGGTCGTTTTTTTCAGGCATTTATACTAATTTGGAAAAAAAATGCCGGCTCATTTCAAAATTATTCGATGCAAACTTAGACTAATTTATTTATCATTTCTGAACGTTCTCTTACAGCTATATCTCTTCAAAGGAAGGAGGGGTTGGCAAGAAACTCAGAAAGGGTTGTTTTAGTAGTGCTCTGGAAGCCTCCTTAATTTTATTTGGGTGGTTTCAGTAGCACTCTAGAGGCCTCCACAGTTTGTTTTTTTTGTTTGTTTCACTCTATATGGGCGGAGAAGAAAGAGGGGTTTGGAAAGACGGAGGGGAAAAAACGTGAGAGGGGGGAAGAGAACATCTTCTATTTTTTGTTTTTAGTGGCACCGGGCAACGCCGGGTAACCCTGCTAGTATATAATAAATGATAATAAAATTTACTTAGCTTAATACTTTACTGCAGTTTCACGGCATCACTGATCATCAGAAGTGTTGATTACATTTTATTATCATTTATTATTGATATAACTCTATCTGATAGATATAAAGCATTTGCTTGTTTGTGCTGCAATAACGCAATTGTCATATTGGATGGGGATTCAACACATCTTCAAATGGGAGTGACATTTTGACTGTTTGTCTTTGACTGGGACATAAGAAAGGAGGCGGGCGGTCAGGAGAAATGAAGTAAGACGGCGAACGGAGATACGTAAGCAAGAAAATAATACATAATAACGAAGTAGACAATAGGGGGGAAAATGTGAGGAAATCAAGAAATGAGCGGGAAAGGGATACTAAATACAAAAAATGACGATTATTTAGTCTTTGTACTTTTTAAAAAAAAAGAAACTTTTAAATAAAAATTCTACAATAATTAGGTGATTTAATTCATTAAAAAAATAACTTTTCGCAAAATAAAAAAGGCCTATTATAAATACAAACTTACTTTAACTAACAACATACACAGGGTCTAACCATTAATCATTAGTTTTCTGACTGAGGATGAAGATAGTGAATTTCTTAGCTCAACAGGCTAGATTTCCGACACTTTTGGAAACCGCCGGTATCAATATGACTTATTGAATTATCACAATTCTACAATAGCATTTCTTTCTTCAATTAAGAGATTAAAAAAGACGAGTTAATTAAAAAAAAACCCAAAAAGAACAAAGTATAACAATGAAAATACCCTGAAAAATATCAAAAGAATAAAAAGCTAACACAATTATAGAACTCTTTATGGAACCTTCAAGTCACATGATCTGTTTTATAACCCTCCTACATGAATAATGACAAAGAAACCATTACAAAAAAAAAACTCTGAGTGAATAAGATTTTTAATTTAATTTTGAGGAAAAAAAGTAAGGAATAAAATTATTGTGAGCAAGTCTTTGTGCCACCAACTGTACCATTATCCATAGAAATGTTTGCTTTTTTTTTCTTTGCTTTTAAAAGAAAGAATTAACAGTTGTAATAGACCTCTAGTACTGCGGCCCTCTATCTTCAAAATCCATTTGCACCGAGCTTAATCTCTTCATTAGGATAATAATAGATAGAAAACAAAAAATTTATTCCTTTAAATTCCCGGAGAAAAACGGATATTTGGTAGGAAAAAAACAAAACAATTTTAACCCAATTTTGGCCTATTTTTGCCCCATGTGCCCCAATTAGTGGCCAATTTTCAGAAAATTTGATGGAAATTTATCCATGCACTTGTCCTGTACCCTAAAAGTTAGCATTGGTGAAAATATAAGCCTTTTTAGCCCACTTATTCATAAGTTATTGACAATCATTGATTTTCATGTCAAATTTTAGCCTGCAAAAACGGCAAAATCACATAAAATGCCCCCAATACCTCAAAAATGACTTCTTTTTTTTTTAAATTCTTCTTTTTTTTTCTATCTATTATCATCCTAATGAAGAGATTAAGCTAGGTGCAAATGGATTTTGGAGATAGACCCCTTAATACTGCGGCCCTCTAGTTATAAAAGGCAGAAACTTGTTATTGATATGTGAACATGTATGCGTGGTGTTCGATTCAATCAGTGCCGCAACAAAGAATTCTCATCTCAAGTAAAACCATGAGTCCAGTTTACAAACAAGTAACAGGTTTATCTGTTGGAGGCCACAAAAGATACTCGTGTTTTTAGGTTGAACGGCAGACTTGCAAAATGAGATCTTTTTACCCCGGCAAAATAAAGTATAAGTCTGATCAACACAGTCCTTTAGCTAAGAGCCCCAAATGGGCACACCTTGCCTGGAGAGACCCCGGGCTTCAACTAACTGCCAGCTCTTTCAGAAAACCTAACTTCATGTCATGTCCAGAGGGTCAGGTCTCCCCATTCCATCTCCTGAAGTTCTGAAGTCTTTTCCTCCTGACCGGAAATCTTGGATTCCAGTCTTTCTCACTGGTCACCATTCGACCACCCAAAGGCTGATCACTGGAGATATCCATTAGAGATAACTACCAGACAGTTTACCCAAGGGGGGTTATCATAGAGACAATCTAAGAACATTACTTTCTGAGGTCAGCATGATTCGTTGTTTTTAGGAAGCACTTATTTCATTTCAAAGAGAAATAAGATTCTGGGTGGCCTGATATAAAATCAAAGCCATTTTCAAATTCCTCTGTGCCCACCCCCCACTTTTTCCTTTGGTCGAGCATCTCTAATGAAATGTTTAGTATATGGAATAGTGTGTGTGTGTGTATATATATATATATATATATATATATATATATATATATATAAAGGTTAATACAACAAAAGATATAAGAGGCAACTAATATCTTTAATTAGTGACCATCCGGATAAAAATGAAGCTTAATATACTGGATAGAGCATTAATAGCACTAGATAAAGTGAAAGAATAAAATAAGGTGCGAATCAAATTTTATTAGAATTCAAAGTTTAAGCAAAGTACTTTAAAGTCCTTAACTCATGAGTTTTCAAAGAAAATCTTCTCCTCAGAGGACCATTACCGCAATGACATTACTGCAGGTAATAAAATTAAACTTTGAAAATATATCAAAAATATATATAATACATAAAAGTATATAAAACATCAAATATATCGGCCCAAAACTTATACAGTTCATCCAAGTCATAAAGTTTAAAACAGCTTCAAGAAAGATGTCAAAGAGGTTGATTAAAAAAACAATCCAGGTGGTGAATGGTAGTCCAAAAACGAAAAAGTTATCCAAGCGGGAAATTTGTTTACTATCGATGCCTTTTATTCTTTCACTTTATCTAGTGCTATATATATATATATATTTTTATTCATTTTATACGTACATAAAAGTAATCCATGGACACGTGTTTCTGGCTCACAGCCGTCATCAGCATGGCTAACTTAGACAAGGATTGAACCTTCGATATTGATGTCTATAGTCCAGCGTCTATACCACTAGACCAAGACGCTTGTCTAGAAATATACGATTTTTATCACCTAAATATATAATGTATTTTTATGTAATTATTTTTATTGGTGATTACAGCGTTCGTTGTTTTGTTTTTTACTATTATTTCGATTGTCTCACTTCTTAAGCGATTAAGATGCAGAAAATTGCATTATTAGTCGCCCATAACTTTATAGGACGCATTTTTCGTTAATATATATATTTTTATTAATTTTATACATACATAAAAGTAATCCATAAACACATGTCTTAGTATCAGTTATTTAAGTTTATATGTTATATTCTAAGCTTATACCTCTATTGTCACTGCTGGTTGAGTATTATTAAACTGGGCTAATGTTCAGGAGAGATGTAGAAAAATAAATATGGGTGAAGCGAGCCATACCCAAATGAGAATGGTGTATATGTATGCTGTCAATGACTTATCCTTCTCTTTTTTGTTCATTCATTCTTCTGCTGGCTTTTTCTCAATATTTACTTTTTCCCCCCTGTTTTTGTTCCTAATTCATTTATGGACACCTGTTTTAGCATCATATATTGTCTAAGTTAGCCATGTTGATGACGACTGTGAGCCAGAAACACGTGTCCATGGATTACTTTTATGTACGTATAAAATTAATAAATATATATATATATAAACGTATACACATAACTAACTTTATATATGTAGATATACAAGAATAATCTAAGCCTACAGCCAGTGTTCCAGATAGAGTTGTAGAGTCGGAAGGTTATAAGGTCCAACTTTGACTCCGACTCCTAGGATTCCAAAAATTCTGACTCCAACTTCGACTCCTTATTTTAAAATCTTCCAATATTCAGATTGTTTGTTAATTCTTTCAAGATTAAAAATCCGACTTTAGCCCCAACTCACATTTCTAGCATTCGTACGAGTCTGACTCCGACTCTAAGCATTCTTACAACTTTGACTATAACAACTTCCCAAACCTCTGACTCCGCAACCCTGGTTCCAGAGCCATCTTTTTCCATCTTTACAATATTTCTCTTATTCCACCTTCCGGTTCTCAACATTGCATTGCTCCTGCCTCGGAATTCTCACCTTCATATTTACTTGTTTACTAGCAATGCTTCAAGCAAACTACCATTTCCTTTTAATATTTCTCTTGATTATAAGTAACAAATGGGTTAAATCCAAGATTTTTATGTCTTTGTGACTTCCTGTTTAATGGTGCGTCATCTGACGTATGGATGTCCAGAAATGAAAAATAAAACCTTTTTTTTAGCATTTCTTTCTGCAAAGTTTATTGTTATTATTATTGTTCCTTTGAATTATAGTTTAATAATAATACATTTGTTTAATTTTTTTTTTTAGTTTAATATAGTAATAAACAAATAATAGTTACATTGAAAAAAACAAAACATTTTTTTATTAATGTAAGTGTTTGAAATAAATAGAAACATATGCTATAATAATAAGAAATTTTATTGAATTAATTTTAAGAAATAAATTAGCAACCGAAAGTTATTTTTTTTTACATTGAAAAAAAATTTAATTTTATTGAATTAATTTTAAGAAACAAATTAGCAACCGAAAGTTATTTTTTTTTACATTGAAAAAAAATTGAATTTTATTGAATTAATTTTAAGAAACAAATTAGCAACCGAAAGTTATTTTTTTTTACATTGAAAAAAAATTTAATTTTATTGAATTAATTTTAAGAAACAAATTAGCAACCGAAAGTTATTTTTTTTTACATTGAAAAAAATTTAATTTTATTGAATTAATTTAAAGAAACAAATTAGCAACCGAAAGTTCTTTTTTTTCTTTTATTTTTTGATAACGTTAACCAATTCATTGAACTCATCGTATCTCTTGTTTGTAGCATTAAATCATGCAAATTTATATTCATACAGCATAATTATATCTGAAACTTCTCCATTACTTTAATTGGGAAGGTAATCAATAATTAGTAATTAAAAAAAAGAAGCGGAAGTCGAAAATTTAAAAAAAGTTTTATAAATGTGAAAGTGTAAATAGTGATTTTTGTTATTCAGAAATGCTAACAAAAGGGTTTTATTTTTCATTTCTGGTCATCCGTACGTCAGATGACATGCACGATTAAACAGGAAGTCACAAAAACATAAAAATCTTGGATTTAACCGGTGAAATGTATTTCTGCTTTTTACTTTGTTTTTACTTTATTTACTTATTGCAGCAATTAAAAGCAAGAAGTACGTGTTTTAAGTGGAATGGAGTTTTTTGAGTTCATTAAGAGTCCTACCATAGACAATGTCATTCTACACAAACCCTATGAATTCCCTATCGAGGGTACCTTGTGTGTCACAGGCTATTACTTGATTTTATCCTCACGACAAGAGCAGAAGGAAGAAGTATGGGTAAGTGCTATTTTTTTCATGATTTTCTTTTTACTGTAATTTTCTAAAATTAAAATTAATAGAATAATTAAAAATTATCTTTTTTGGAAGAACAAGTTTGTTTTTTTTTCAAATGTTACTTTGAATTAAGACCTGTTGCCAATGAGATTGGTCCCCTAATTGTCAAGTGAATTCTTTGGGGAGAGAATCGTTTCATTTTAAATCAATTTTTTTTTGTTAAATTAAAATGAAAGCTTTGAGTGGAAACAAAAGAAAAAAATAGCTATTTCACCCTTCACTACCAGAACTATAAAATTCTTGAAGCAACTCATTCGTGTGTTAGAATACTGCAACATGATAGAAAAACTGAGATATCACCTTATCAGTCCATTTTGTAGCATAAATATTCATTTAAGATATCTTGTGTCGTTTCTGAAACAATCAAAATACGAGATATCTCTGGGAAAATCCGGGAATGGTTTGATAAGATATTTTGGGGGGAAATAAAGATAAGTTAAAATTTGGGTGGTGCCGTTTCAGAAAATTCAGAAATTTTTTATTTTAAGTTTTTTTACTTTTTAAATTTTAAAGTAAAAAAAAAAACAAGATTTTTTAAAATATTTATTTAAAAAAAAAATTTTTATGAATAAATTTTAAAAGAAAAACTTTTCTACTTTACTAAAATTACATATTTTAATTTAAAAAAAAAAATGGTTTAAACATTTTTTAAAAGATTAAAATATTTTTTTAATTGTTGACCTGAATTTCTTTTTGCTTTCATTTATTTATTCCTATTTCAGAAGAAATCTTTCATGTATAATTTAAAATTGCTTTTAGATGTGGATACATCATAAGAGTCAATATAAATAGTTGTTTTTTTTTTAACTCAAAAATAAAATGATAGTTAAAATGAATGTTCACACTCACAGGTCTTTGTGAAGGAGTGTTTTTTTTAACATTATTAAGATTTGGGAGGGGGCTATTTGTATCTAAAACATTAACTCAATCTTGTAAACAAAAGATAGTTGTGTTCGTGTTGAAGTTATTCAACTAACAATCAAGTAGAACTCTTTAAGGTCACGTAAACATTGCCAGATGAAAATAGTTACTTCTTCTCCTTCGTCTTCTTCATTTAACATGTCTTTTTCCGCATCAGATGTTTATTGCACGTTGGCCGTGGCGATATTCTATCATGTACGGTGGCTAACCCTAACCCTAACCTTTGACCGAGTCATTCCAAATCTTCTTCGACCTACCTTTTCCTCAGTTACTCTCAATTGAGATGTGTGTACATCTATTTATCCAACCAGAGCTTTGTTCAACATGTCCATACCATCGTAGGTTGTTGCAACGCAGAGCTAACTCCAGTTTGGGCACCTTTAGTCTCAATAGCAGGGAGTCAGAACTAACTCTGTCGTCAAGATGCACACCACAGTTCCCCCGAACCATAGCTCTGTCATTCCTCTACATCCTCAGAAATACCGAATTAGTCTGAGCCCAGCATTCACTCGCATGTAACATTGCATTATTGACACAGCTGTTGTAAACTCTGTTAAGTTATTATCTCTCTTAGTATTAAGATATAAGAGTTCTGTTCCTTTGTGATAAGTTTTTAGAGTGATCTAACTTACTTACTTGTTGTCGGTTATTGACTTGAAAAACTTGCCAGAAAGAAGAAAGAAAAAAAACAATTTAGCAGTTTGGACAGATCAGTGGGGGGGGGGGGGGGGGTTGAGTTATCTCCATTTATATTAAGATATAAGAATTAAGTTCCTTTGTGATGAGTTCTTAGAGTGATCTCCCTTGTTGTTGTTGTTGGTTATTGACGGTGTAAACAAAGATGGCAGTTTGGACAAACGGACTTGTGTCTATGACTCGATGTATGTGATAAGTAAACTAACAAACTTGACTTTGAGTAACAAGTGAGTGTGAACAACGGGTTAAGATGGGAAGATCATGAAACTGTCTCCATGCAGTCTGAATTAAATTCACATCCCCACCAGTTATTCAGGAATATACTTTTATTTTTACGATATTTTTGTTTAATTCTTTGTATCTTATGAAGTATCTGCATATAAAAGCAATTTTAAAATTGGGTAACACTAAAAAAATTATCTAATAATTTTAACTTTTTTTTAACATTACAATTCAGTATTTTTGTTCTTCTTTTTTCTCCTCAGGGGTTCAGAATTTCTTCGTTCATAAAGGTATTTTGCATAGCATTTGTAAAAAGCTGGAAGCTCATTTGATAAAATCGATAATTGCAAATCATCTAAAATTATGCAAAGCTTAGAATGTATAAGCGCTTATCATATGGAATGTACAAAGCTATTTAAATAGATGAAAAGTATGAGCTTACTTTTTTTTTTCTCATGTATGAAGTGAAAATGATCCCAAATTCACAATCGAACGACGACGTACAAGCCAATAAGAAACTAATCCCAAATTCACAATCGAACGACGACGTACAAGCCAATAAGAAACTAATCCCAAATTCACAATCGAACGACGACGTACAAGCCAATAAGAAACTAATCCCAAATTCACAATCGAACGACGACGTACAAGCCAATAAGAAACTAATCCCAAATTCACAATCGAACGACGACGTACAAGCCAATAAGAAACTAATCCCAAATTCACAATCGAACGACGACGTACAAGCCAATAAGAAACTAATCCCAAATTCACAATCGAACGACGACGTACAAGCAAATAAGTAACTAATCCCAAATTCACAATCGCACGAGGACGTACAAGCCAACAGTCACAATCAAATTTGCGATGTAATTTACATAGTCAGTCAAGCGTAAGTCGTGTCTCGCTTTATCAATCCTGTTCAGAGTGGAGTGTACACTCTTTGTGCGCTGATTGTTTTGTCGTCGGCACTGCAACGCGCATTCCAAGATCATCAATGTAGTCATCCCTTTTCAGTTCTTAAACGGTAGATTTATACCCAGTCGGAGGGAGAGAAATCAAAATCAGATGGGTGAGATTCACCAGGTAATGGGATGTACTGATGTAAGATGGAGTAAGAATGCACTTACTAAATAGGTAATAGCGTTTGTGGAAGACATATTAGTATCTATTATTATACTAAAGCTGAGTTAATCTACGTTTGTTTATCTAAGGCTTTTTTTTTCTATATCTTAATCACACAAAATGCATGCTAAAATATTTCTTAGTTTTGGGATTGAGTTATGTTTGAAAAAAATCTATTTTAATTGTTTTTAGCCATAAATTTGAAATTTACTCATCAAATAACCCATCTCTTATTAAGTTTCTGTCTATTACTCTCAGCCTCTCTATCTCTCTCTCTGTCTTTCTCTCTGTTTGTCTGTCTCTCTCTCTTTTACTCCCACTCTCTCACTCTCACTCTCTCTCCCACTCTCTCTCTCTCCCACTCTCTCTCTCCCACTCTCTCTCCCACTCTCTCTCTCTCTCCCACTCTCTCTCTCTCACCCACTCTCTCCCACACTCTCTCCCACTCTGTCTCTTCCACTCTCTCTCCCACTCTCTCTCTCTCCCACTCTCTCTCTCCCACTCTCTCTCCCACTCTCTCTCTCTCT
Organism: Sepiola atlantica; assembly: GCA_963556195.1. Lineage (NCBI taxonomy): Eukaryota > Metazoa > Mollusca > Cephalopoda > Sepiida > Sepiolidae > Sepiola > Sepiola atlantica. Next base: position 92,123,339 of record OY744515.1, read on the forward strand.
CCCACTCTCTCTCTCTCACCCACTCTCTCCCACACTCTCTCCCACTCTGTCTCTTCCACTCTCTCTCCCACTCTCTCCCACTCTCTCTCTCCCACTCTCTCTCTCTCTCTCCCACTCTCTCTCTCCCACTCTCTCTCTCCCACTCTCTCTCTCCCACTCTCTCTCTCCAACTCTCTCTCCCACTCTCCAACTCTCTCTCCCACTCTCCAACTCTCTCTCCCACTCTCCAACTCTCTCTCCCACTCTCTATCTCTCTCTCCCTCTCTCTCTCTCTCTTCCACTCTCTCTCACTCTCCCACTCTCTCTCTCTCACTCTCCCACTCTCTCTCACTCTCCCACTCTCTCTCTCACTCTCCCACTCTCTCTCTCACTCTCCCACTCACTCTCCCACTCACTCTCCCACTCTCTCTCCCACTCTCGCACTCACTCTCTCCCACTCTCTCTCTCCCACTCTCTCTCTCCCACTCTCTCTCTCTCACTCTCTCTCTCACTCTCTCGCTCTATCTCTCTCTGTTTATTAACAGTCAAAGGTAATAAAACTTACGATAAAAGAAAAGATTGAAATAGTTCATTCCAATAGGGAATATCACCACAATTATTAATGCTATTTAGCCTATAGCTGAAGAGAAGAAAAGAGATGGAGATATAGTAAATAGAAAGAGACTAATTTTGTATTTTGTTTTTTAAATTTTTAAAAATTTAACTGGCTTTACAAACTTACTTTTTCCTAATTCAACCAATTTTTTTTAGTAATGAGTCACTACTTATCAATAAAAACAAATAAAATGAAATGATTGCAATGTTCGTCTAGAACAAATCATCTTCAATAGCTGTCCAAATTGAATTTGTTTATGACAAATCTCGAACAAATTGTTTCGACAGGCATCTAAATTGAATCGTTTGAAGTGTATAGAATGAAATGTTTGCAAGCATTTTTTTTTATGGAAATCGCACCAGACAAGGCATTAAGCCACTTGATGTAAGTAGCTAAAAAAAAATATTACTTCAAGGTCAAAAACTAGCTAAGTGTTAGATGGATAGATTCCGACCCAGAAAACTGCAATTCTTCCCCCTTTGTCAGAAACATCGCTCATGGAATGTGAGGACTAAAGGACTAAATAAGGGAAGTGAGAATTATTTAGAATAAGTTGTTGGTTACTGTCGGCATCTAAAATAAACGATTTATGAAACTAGTCCGAATCAAATCTATGGCAATAGCCATCTCAGACATATCCGTTAAAAGGTTTAAGACAAATAATTTCCAATAACCCTAACCCTAACCTCCAATGAATATGAAATGGGTTACCAGAGTAAGTGAATTTACCATTAAATAACCTGGGTTCATATGCCTCGGAGCAAAATAAACATTTAATTATTTTTCAATGAATTGTGCTCTGATGAACTTGCTGCTCTGGTGCCCTCACGAGGCAAATTCACTGGACCAACCCGACAATCTGCCAAATCCCATCCATTCACTGTGGAGGTCCCCAGATGCCGAAGAGCTTTCTACTCCAAAAGCTTCTTTCCTCGTGCTGCTGGACTCTGGAACTCCCTCCCTGCTCCCTGTTTTCCTGACGTTACTAACATGCAGAAGTTTAAAACTAATGCAAACAGACATCTTGCTGCACAGTTCCAAATTTAGGTTGACCCCCCCCCCACCCCCCCAAAAAAAGAACTCTTACCCTTATTCTCAGTAGCCCCTTACGTTTCCAGTGCCGTGTTTGGGGTGAACTATGTTAAAAATATAAATTTAAAAAATTGTTAGATCAAATAATAAAAATAACCCTCCAAAAAAAAAACTCTCACCCTTTTTCTTAGTAGCCCCCTATGTCTACAGTGGTGCAGCCTGCCTTGTTTGGGGTGAACTATGTTAAAAAAAAAAATTTTTTAATTTGTTAGATCAAATAATAAAAATAACCCTTTTTTTCTAGCAATAAATATCTTTGTGCAGATTTTTATAACTTAATAATTGTTATAAGAAACGTTTGGATTCATATAGTAGGTTAGGATTTCGGATTATCCTTAATTTTCTTTCACTTAAGCGATCAACTTTTAATGCCTTGAATTTCAACGTGCTTTCCATTGCTTTTCTCAAAGCCATAAAATGCTTTTTCAAAAATCTGAATTTAATTTCATAATTTTTTTCTTTTTTTAATACTAAATTGCTTTACAGAGTTTTATCCTGGCTGTTTTGGCCAGTTCACCAAAAAGAAGGAAAAAAAAAACGGTTTGTATAAAAACAGACTTTTATTCTGTTTTGGTATCTTTTATTTGACAAGTACTGAACTGACTTAATAAAAAGGAATGTGTGAAACAAGTACTTATAATAATCGATTCTTGCCATGGTGTAGCTTCACAGGTCGTTCGAGTGATGCAACCATTGTAATAATAGACTATTTTATTTATATCACATCCTGGTTACTTATTAGTCTGCATCCGGGTTGCTTAGCTTCCTTTTTTTTTTCTTTTTTTTTTTTTTTTTTAATGCTAATGAGTTATCACTTATTATGGTCAAAAGCCACTCCAGGATTAATGGGATTGTCAGTTGAATGATGAACAATACTATGAGAGGATTGAAAACGCTGAATGAAATGGACAAAATTTGATTACTTAAGAGAATGGCTTCATAAGTATTTGAAAGCGTACTTGCATGACTAGGTATTTATAATGAAGCAAGGGTTGCACTATCTCTAACTGCACCTTTTGTGAAGTGGAAAGTCGAAGCAACGTTGGGATAAGTAGGGAACGGACTGGTGTTATTTTTTAGTTTTCCTTCTCATAGACTACCAAATTGTGAGTCTATCCTACATTTTCACTCATAGCTAGAAGGGGGTTATACCTTTCCCAGACTTTACAGCCACTTCCAATTGCCATTTTTAGCAATATTACAAAAAAAAATGTTTTCCATGTTTTTGAAGTTCCATGTTGGCAATTTTAATATATTTTAGCAAACCTACAAGGTCTATAGAATGAACTTTCAGTCGTGAATCCAAGATTTATTTCCAGAAGTGAAATTTTTTTTTAATCACATCTGAATGGTCAACCTTGATGCGACCTTCACTCCAACACTAGAAGAGGCAAAGCTGCAAGATTGGCTTAAATGTATACCATCACAGATTATGCTGTAAACAGCATAATCACTTTGACTCACTGGTTCTCATTAGATCACTGAAGTTAAGCAGTGGTGAGTCTGGTCAGTACCAGATGGGTGACCATTTGGGAACACCAGACGCTGTATGTGAGAGGACGACAACACCTTCGTGTAAAAAAAAAAACTAATGTTATTAAAATCATTTTACCTGAGCGGAACGAGACTGGGGACTGCTTATGAATTTAATATCTGCTAGAAACTTCTCCCTTCGAAGGAAACTGGCTCAACCCGCTCAAGGTGTGTGTTGCACTAGGTCAGAACAGGACAACACAAACTATGAAATCGGCTACGACTAGTTCAAATCTAATCGGATTTACTGTAGTTATTTACACACTAATTATATTGAGAAAGGTCTGAACCCGTTATTTCTCCTCTAGCTATACCAACTTGTGTTCAATTAATCGTATGCAATGAATCATTTACAATATAAGTATTGTATTTTGCCAAGATTGCAAAAACTAAATCTCTCACACAATTGTTTACTCATAATATTTTTGGAACAAATTGTCTAATCAGGTTTAAAGTCATTTTAAGAATAAATTGGATGAATTTAAAAAATAATGTTAAAAAAATGAACTTAAAGACTTTTTTAGGGTCTATCTGATGAAATATTTAATAGAATTTGTAGCTGATATATATTGTGATTTTCTTATTAAGTTAAAATAAGATTATTAATTAAAATAAAAGAGGTATGAATAAACGCTAGAATGAAACTTGCAATAGTTCTGTTGAAAATATTTTTTATAAATAAACATTATTTTCTTGTTAAACAATTAGATTTACGTAAAAAAAACTAGCTTGCACTCCGAACCTCATATTATCATTTATATTTTATCTTTTTAATTTCTAAAATAAAGTAATCATCATCTTTACTGTTTATAGATATTAAGTGTGAATGCTGACACCACAATATTCTAAAAACTCTAATACAAAATTATTATTACCATTGTATTCTTCATAAAATTTTAATCAGAAAGAGTTGTTTTATCCTAGCGTAAGTCTTTGTTTTCAATTGCATCCCTGTTAAAGATAATAGGAATCGGTAATTGAACACGAGTAACTCCAGATGGAATTGGAGGGAAATATGAATGATGTCATGAAAGTCTTTGAAAAATGTAATCCTTATCAAAACTGATTTGAATTTTCTAACTGTTAACATACTGATTTCTATAACAAACAAACTTTCTCTTTTATATATATAGACTAGCCAAAATACGGTTGTCTATTTTTGCTAGGCTGCCGCGTCAGAAATGAACGCTCACCCATAAACCGATGGCGCCCCAGTCATAATTCTTGGGTGGTTAGACATTGATTTTCTTTGTTTTGGACCAAAAATATTTTTAGTTACTAAAAAAAAAAAAAAAAAAAAATTTACCTCCCCCCCAAAAAAAAATCAAGTGTGAACGCAGGCCCCACACTATATCAAAGAACCAATTTTGATACATACCCTCGTTTTAAGATCATTCATTGTCGCTAAATAAAAAAGTGAAAAAAGCATTCTTTAGCGTAAGTATTTAAATCAAAAATGTTCTATTAACTTTGTTATGTTTGCTCAGTCGGTAGGGTGTCGGACAAAAAATCGTCCAATTTACCTTGAGACATTAAGGTTGCGAGTTCAAATCACGACCTCGCCATCAAAATTAGTTATTGTTAAGATGTGCCCTAATGTATTTCTTATGTTTACAATGATTAAATAATTAAGTAAATAGTATTTACCCGCACCCTCCCCCTCTTACGTTTACAAAAATTCTCCAGGACGTTATTCTAAAATAGTAGTTTACAAGCATTGCACTAAACTGAATTAAAGACCCTTAGACGTGGTGTTCGGCCCCATCCTACTACACATATTTCCTAGTCCTTTCTACCTTTTTTTTTTTTCTTTGGCCTACCCAACTTCCCAACCCTATCAACTACTCAAACACTGTCTACCCCAAGCCGGTCCTGGTCCTGGTTATGACCTTAAATTTCTTTCGGTGATGAGGCCCTTATTTAGAAGCTTTCAGCAGTGTGGAGTAACCCCTTAGTTGACATTTCTCTGGTAGTACCTGTCAAAGTCTTATTTATGGGCTAAATAGAATCGTTTGCAGACTAATTGTATACCAAAAATATGCTTACAAAATTAATCTCGAAATGTGTGAAGATATTAAAAACTTGAAGCATAAAAACTTTTACCGAAATGACTGAATTCAGCATTGAATGACTCGAACAAGGTCGATATATCGTAAAAAAACAACCAAAATAGCCAAATCAAAATGGCAAATTGATTTACGAATATTGCTAAACAAGATAGCAGCCCTACGTCTTCTGGGTAAATGCATTTCTATTTTTCTTCTGGAAGGGAAATGATGTTACAAATAGTTTTTAACCTATTGAGGTCTCGAAAGACAAAGATCTTTTCTGTCCTCGGTCAGTGAATGAGAAATCCTTCTAGACTGAGGCAATTTATAATTTTGTCCCAATCCATGGCGCCCCTTTTTGGGGAGCTGGATTTTCCTCCCACATTAAAAACCGACCTCTTGGATAGGCAAGTTAATAGGGACAAAGATAATAAATAACTTACAAAAGATTAAACCTGGCGCAGAGTAAAAGGGGGCGAAACTATTTCTTCTATTGTAGAAGAGAAAGAATCCAAGAAGATCCAGTCAACTGAAATGTGCACAGGAATCGGTGTCACGTAATCAGTTACTTCTTTAAAGTCATTTGGAATGTGTGTGTCTCTTCGTTTCTTGTTTCCTCCTTGCACTGAGACTTTCTTGCTACACGTTTTTCTGGACAGCTGTCTGCTGGTTTCTGAAACTAAAACAAAGACCCAGCCTTGCCTTACATCATGATATATCTTGTTGAAGATATATGATAAATAACCCGGGTGGAAGGTCTTTAAAATAACAGGTTTATTTCCGGATGTATATATCTTGTACATACAAGATACGTTAACAGAATGCAGAATATGTAATAGAGCAGACCGACTAGAGAATACATAAGACAGAATGTTAAGACTGCATGTGTCTTAACTTGAATGTTAAGACTGCTCGCTGTAGTCATACTTATATTCCAACGAGTCCATCTATTTTGTGAATGGGGAAGTCAGGTTATTCCATCACAACACATCAATTATGCAATTAAATACACAAACCAATTTTAGAAAACAAAGGATTTATTCAGGCTGCACACCGATAATTAAGTTATAATAATTAATTAATCTATTCTGACATCTTCCATTCCAGAGTTGTGTTGGAGCATAGATAAAAAAGAGTAAGCGCATTGCTCATCATATTTTCGGTAGATCATAATTAACACATCTGGTCTTGTGACTCTTCCATAGAGACTGAGAGAGCCACTTCACCTACAGCTCTCTTTGTCACTCATATCTGACACCATATTTGCCCACCGATATGAGATATTTCTGCTCTGATGATACTGGATTCTACAGGCAGGGTCAACCCCTTGATCCTTTCTGACCTCTGTCTACAACACATTCTGCTTAAGTGCTAATATGTATTAGCTAATATGTCTACTAGTCAACCTACCCACTCTAATATTTAACATTGGTTGTTGATCACTGCTCAATCATCCTATCATCTCAGAAGTTTCAGCTTTTCTATGCAAATGATCTCTGAACTGACAGGAATACCAAGCAGCATTTACAGTGGCGACCAATCAAGCACCATCATTCTTAAACAAATTTCAGCACACTGGATTGTGTCTGCCTTTTTATCTTTTACATCTATAAAAAAAATACAAAATGTAAAAATAGCTAAATGTCGACACTTTTGCGCCTTCGTCAGTGATAGAATCAGTAACAAACCCTGGACATGCAGCAATGTCATCAGAGAGCCGCAAGCGATCAAAATATGCCAATCTTCCTGACAGATTTGTATTTCAACCGATCGCTGTAGAGACGAGTGGAGTGATTGGCTCTGCCACACGCGACTCCCTGGCAGCCTTGTTCTATTAATGACATGCAACACCGGAGACAATCGCGAATTGTCTTGGCTTTACGAGCGCCTCTCTATTGCCATTATTCGTGGAAACGTCTTAAGTCTGCTCTCGGCCTGCTAAGCCAGCCGGACATTCAAAGAAAACTATGGACTGTGATACAATTATATATAAGAAATTAGGATTTCTCAATATTGAACTAAACAATGTCCAAGTGACGAATAAGGGATTTATTAATTATTTATTGAATTATTAATTTTATAGTTTAATTTTTCACCGAATCGATCAGTGTCATATATTTGTTTCTTATTTTGTTAAAAAAAAATCTATTATGTTATTGATTGAATAAACTTTTCTGTCATTAAAAAAAAAGAAAGCAAAAAAAAAGCTAATGGAAACAGATTGGTTTTTAGTAAATTTTTTATTTTAAGATCTTTCAACTGACATTCATTGGAGCAGGGTTTTTCAAATTGTGGGTTCTGACTATTCAATTTGTTGCAAGATAAATGAAATGGGTTGCGACAAAAAATACGAAAAAGGAAAAGAAAAAAAACTGAAGCGGGTGATCAGATTAAAATATAAACAACTCTAACTGTTCCATGGCAGCTATAAATCATTCCTAGTTAACTCGTCTTAGAAGAACCAGAGGTCGACTGGCTCGACTGGGTGTTGGGGTTTCTTAGGCTTTGTCAATTAGTAGTCGGCCCTTACGACCCTTGTAAGAGGAGTAGTGAAACATCTCGTTCAGCACTTCATAGTCGCCACTCCGATGCCCATCTTTCTCACCAAGTTCCGCATTGCCTTGCCTGAATTTTGCCTCACCTTTTTTTGGCAGATTCTTGAAGATTTTGTTGTGAAAACAGTTAGCATGGCTGCTATGATACTTCCTGCTAGCCACTGCTTCTACATTTCCATTGCAATTCTCCAGATCACATCTCACAGCCTTCAAGGTATTCAAGGAACACTGCCACTGCATTGCAGCTAAGCTTTCCGGATTTTTTTCAATATTGTGGTGCTTTCCAGTCATCCATGGTATTCCCCCCCCCCCGCCCAATTTAGTGCACTTTACCGCTATTAAATACTTCAAATGGTTCTGAAATGAAAGAATATAAAAAATAATCGAATTAATCTCGGACACCCTGTAAATAAGACTTAACTTGTTCCTATTTACTTGCCTCTCCACAAGGGCAGAGTTAGACATGGAAAATCCATCTCCCCCAAAATAAAAGTTGCCTCAGTCTAGAAGGATTTATCCTTCACTGACCGAGGATAGAAAGATGGAGTTTAGTATCAGAACATATACTACACTTTGCTTCTCGTCAAAAGAGCCTTTTTAACTAATACCACTGCTATACAGATCATACCCTAACCATTTTGAACATTCTATTTCTTTAAACAAGCAAATGTCAAATTGGGGCATGAATCAACAAATGTTAATTAACTGTGAGTTCTATTAATATGCCTTATAGACAGAACCATTAATTAATAGATTACTTAGAAAGATTAACTCACCGGTAATTAAGCTATAATTGCTTTTTTTTGCTTTTTTTTAAAATACATTGAAGACATTGCCAAGGCTGCTGCAAAGAAGGTGGGCTCCCTCTACTGTGCTAGTAAACTCCTCACACCTGACATTATCCTGTATCTCTACAAAGCCACCATCTGCCCATGCATGAAGTATTGTTGCCACATCTGGGCTGGTGCATCATCCACTAGTCTCTCCCTTCTTAGACAAGGTCCAAAAAAGAGTCGCTAATCAAATAGGTCCCTCACTATCTACCAAGCTCCAGCCCCTGTCCCATCGCCGCAATGTTGCATCCTTGTGCTTGTTTTACAAATACTTCAATGAGCTTTGCTCCGATGAACTGTCTACTCTAGTGCCCCCTCGATTCCAAATACATTAGACCAACCCGATAATCAGCTAAATCCCATCCATTCACTGTGGAGGTCCCCAGATGCCAGAGAGCCTTCTACTCCAGCAACTTCTTTCCTCGTGCTGCCGACCTCTGGAACTCCCTCCCTGCTCCCTGTTTCCCTAACTTTACCGACATGCAGAGGTTTAAAATTAATGTAAACAGACATCTCGCTGCACAGCTCCTAACTTAGGATGACACCCAAAACCTACTCCCTAATTCTCAGTAGCCTCTTACGTCTACAGTGGCGGCCTGCCTTGTTTGGGGTGAAATACGTTAAAAAAAAAAAATTTTTTAAATGATTTTAATTCTCTTCTTAATTAATGGTGAATAGTTTTTTTAAATTTCTAATTAAGCATTTAAGTCTTCCGTCAATTAATGAAGTCTGTAGATAATATTACTAATTGAAAGTTTTGTTTATACAACCAACAAGTTTTTTAAACACATTAGCAACTCAGTTAAAAATAAACAGGCAAATATTGATCTTCTATTATAAATACTAGCAATCATATGATGCGCCCGCCGATTGATTACTTTTGCTAGTATGTATGACTAACGAACATATACTATACTGTCCTTCCAAAGGAGGAGGTAATCCCTGGGAAGATAGTATGATGCACGAACATATACTACTCTACCCCCCTCCCCCGTCCTCAAGTATGAAGTAATGCCTGGAAGGATGGTCTCATGACAACAGAACAGATACTACACTACCCACTTCCCAAAAACGAGGAGATAATGCTTGGGAGGATGGTATCATGTCAACAGAACAGATACTACACAACCTCCTCCCCCATCTCCCAGAAGTCTGAAATAGTATAGGAAATTGAATTGTGCAATAAAAGATAGTAATAGTATAGTTTCCACTCCAGACAGATACTAAATCCCTATTAGTAATAGATGTGTAAAAAGACATTTTTTCTTCTGTAGTTCCACAGTGTGGACTCCACACCATCAATCACTAGAACAAAGTGGTGATATTTAGTTTGTATAAGGTTTAAGAATTATTTGTCCATATTATTTATTTTTTTCACTTGATTTAAGCAGAACTTTTCAGTGAGAAATCATTTTTTTTCTAAGTTTTGTTTCTACAGGAAAAAAGTGATCCTACATTTTCTCAATTCCGTTGTATTCATAACTTAATGAAACAAAAAATATTAGTGTATTTAAATTTAATGTATTAAAATACATTAAATTTAAATTTAATACGTTAAATTAAACTTAATTTTCGCTTCTAAAATTAATTTTATTTTTTAAACATGCATTAAATAAATAAATAACAAAATTTCAATAGATTTTTATTTATAAGATGGAGGGTGAACAACTCAAAAATGCAAGATGACCCCTAAAAATGCAGGGTGACTCTCTAAAAAACGATATTTCAGTTGAAGAATAATAGTGTCTGTTTTGTACACACATGTGTTTTACACATGTGCAAAAATATTGAGAAGATTTTGCATTTATTCCCCCCTCTCTCTCTCTCTCATATATATATATATATATATATATATATATATATATATATATATGTTTTGTGTGTGTTATAGTGAAATAAATTCCAGAAGTTTTTAAGTAAAAAGTATGAATAATGTAAGCGATTGTTGATTGATTATCTTATTTACTGTAAAGCCACTCTGTGTTTGCTGAATGCTAATCTACTAATGTGTTATTCTATCAATCAAGAATGTAAAAGAAAGTTTTTGGAATAGCCAATCAAAACGACTCCCAAAAAAGAAAGTGTAGGTGAAGGAAGCATTCCATATTTAGGCTGAAAATGTAGGTTAGCTAACAGTCACTAGCAAGATCGAAGAAATGAAATATTAATGGGGCTATGAATATATATGTGCCCTATGAAGAAGACTTCCCAGTGAACGTGGGTAGCAGTAGTCATAGATCTGAGCATCAGTGAAAATTCCTCTGATTTCCTGTATGGAAGACTATTTTAGAAGATATCAAGCAGAAAAAAATGAAAATTATTGAAAGAGAAAGAAAGGAATGCATATTTTCTGAAAACATGCATCACGAATTGGTCTAAATTGCTGCTGAAGCAGATTTACATATGAAGCTTTTTGGGTACAAAACTTGTCAATGAAATAGGGGAAAAAATCAGTTTATATATATATATATATATATATATATATATAAAGTAAACTGATTTTTTCCCCTATTTCATTGACAAGTTGACACACACACATATATATATATATATATATATATATATATATATAATGACTGCTTGCTGGATAGCCGCCGTGTTTGCTATTTAGATGTTAATTTACTTCCCATTTCTAGACAATGCGTGTTGGAGCATTGGTACGCGCCTCGGTTACCGAGTTAAACATGACTTTCGTATCTGGGTTCAAAACGTGTGATCGGCAGTGATTGTCTCCTCCCATACTGACGATTGCAGGTTTGGCATGAAACACATGTGTATATGGGTTTATTTTGAAAATAACATGTATTTAAAAATAATTATAAATATATATATATATATATATTACAAAAAATATTTTTTGCAATATATATATATAATATACATATTACAAAAATATTTTTGTAATTAAAAGAAATTGTGAATAGCTATTTTTACTACAGTATTATTTAATCATTAATAAAGGTGTTTTAAAAATAATGAAAATGAAAGAAAAGCGTCTTAAATAAGATTTTTTTAAAGTCTCTTCATGTGTACTTCCATCATCATAGACACATAATTTTTACTTATGTTTTTTATCATATTTCTTTTCCAAAGCTTCTTCATAACAATATTGACAGTATTGAAAAGAAATTATCCGGTGCTGGGGGCACACTGACCATTCGCTGCAAAGATTTTTCAGTCATCCAAATGGATATTCCAACTGCAGAAGCCTGTATCAACATTGCTAGTTCTGTGGAACAACTGTCAAACATCGGTAAGTAAATAACTCAAATTTCTTTATTTTTTTCTGTTATACTTTCGATAATATCATTGAACGGCGATAATGCAAAAACAGAGCCCATAAAAAGCTTTGATGATAGTGCTTGTTTGGAAAAATTATACTAGAATAAAAGCAGGCATATCTTAGAAATTAGAAAAACTAATGATACTTTTGAATCTAGCATGTTAAAATGACCCCAAATCAGCTAGAAAACCGTTGATCTTTAACAAAACAAAACAAAAACGAAGTTTTGAAATACAGGCCAGGTAGAGAGAGGGAAAGAGAGATGTTTTACACACTTTTTATTTTTTTTATTATCATTTTATTATCTAAAATACTTTATCAAAATAAAAATCTGAAAGCATCATTTAAAAAACAAAAAAACACTCATAATTGAACCATTATCATTTTTTTGCAAATGTAATGTATAGTTTGGTATGGTTGGTCTGATTTATGGCATATCAACTCTTTTCAGGTCAGTTGATGCTAAACAACAATAGCTACTGTCAATAATTAATAAACTGTATTGACCAAACGATATTCACAAGGGGTCAGTATGCAACAGCTGTTTAGAAAAAAGATATTATTACGTATCATGTTTATTTTGTCGTTCTTTAAATGTGTTATCATTGACTCGTTACTGCGTCAACATATTTGGTGCCAAAGACAATATACAGCAGCAAGTTGGTTCCCAGTAATTCTTCTTGCCGTCAAAGACGCATACTTATCCTGATCTCGTTCTGCTTTTAGCCAAAGGCAGATGAGATGCTGAACTCCAGGATATTACATTATCTAACCGACATGAGTCAGCCCATTGCACCATCTCTCTTTTGTTTCTGTGTTCCCGTGAATAAATATTAACATCTATTTAGTTTGTAGAATTTGGTATATTCGGACTACTGTTCTCATCTTGGGTGTTTTTATCACACCGTTTCGGCCGATGTAACCTCCGACCTTTCTTCAGGTGTACTTTGTCGAACTCGGGAATCTGGACGGAATACAAAGAAGTTTTATTACCTTGATGATACCATTGGAGCACAGAGTGGAGCAGTGGTAGTGTGATTGCAAAAGTTAGTAGTGGATGGAGTAAGTTCAGGGAACTTCTGCCATTACTAACCAGCAGAGCGTTACCACTGTTAGACAAGGGAAGAGTCTATCGAGCATGTGTACGCAGTATGATTATGTATAGAAGTGAAACCTGGGTTGAGGGCATGAGTTGTATGTAGAGAAATGATATGAGAATGATACAATAGATGTGTGATGTGAGTCTTAAAGACAAGCTTAGACCTGATGACCTCAGAGGAAGATTAAATCTGGACAGCATAGGGAGATGTGTGCAGTACAGGAGACTTTGTTGGTATGGTCACATTGAAAGAATAGAAGAGAATGTTTGGGTTAGTAGATCTAGAAAAATTGAGGTAGCAGGGTCAGTGGGTAGGGGAAGGCCAAAGAAAACATGGGAGGAAGTGATCAGGAAAGATGAGAGAGAGAGAGAGAGAGATAGTGATAAATAAAGACCTGATCAGAGATAAGTTAATTTGGAAGTCAATTTCTAAAAGCTGTTCAACACATGTCAGCATGTAAAACAGATATTAAACCGAATATGATGATGAGGAGGAGGAGGAGGATGGTGGTGGTGATGATGGTGGTGGTGTCGGTGATGATGATGATGATGAGTATGGTGGTGATGATGAGGATGGTGGTGGTGATGAGGATGATGGTGGTTGTGATGATGATGAGGATGATGGTGGTTGTGATGATGATGAGGATGATGGTGGTATTGATGGTGGTGGTGATGAGAATGATGATGGCGGTTTTTTAATAATTACTTTTGTCGTTTCACTTCAGTTTCTTGTTTTCCTTTCAGATGATGTCGCTCTGCTTTACCCTTTTTTCTATCCGCCATCGTTTGATATTCTGGAAGATGGTTGGCAAGCCTTCCTGCCTCAGGAGGAATTCAATCGCTTCAAAGAATGTTCAGATGAATGGCGCCTCAGTTACATTAACAAAGACTATGAGGTCAGTTAAAGACTTTCTTTTTTCCTCAAATGTGTTATTTCGTTTTCTGCCGATCTAAGTTCCTTTCTAAGTCTAAAGTGTTTCAAGCAGAACAGATGACCTGAACCATCCCGTGACAGGACATTAGTCTATCGTCGATTATACTTCTCAGCAAATTTTATCCATTTATACACCTGAGTAGAATGTTTGCTTACAGTACTTAGTCTTCCCAAATGGTCACCCATCTAAGTACTGGCCAGGCACAATGTTGCTTAATTTTGATGATATGATAAGAACTGTTGTGTCGACGTGATTTAGCCATAAACTGCAGCTAAGCTATGAGTTTGCGTAATTCTATAGTTTTGTTTATGCTTTAGATTCAGTTAGTTATGAGGATGATGGCTTTAAAATGAAAACGTAAAAGAATATATGTAGTGAAAAAACTGGATCCAGGGTTCTCTGGTATAATCGTGGTACCAAATTGCTGGCCCCCAAAATGCTAGGTCGCATGATATTTTTTGCGGTGTCTGACGAAAAAGCATACCTTCTCATGAAATGAACTGTGCCCTACAAAAGAAACTAAGGCAGAAAGACAGTGAGATATTTTTTACTTAGGGTTAGCGATAGGGTTAAGGAATGGCATGTGATTTTTATTACTTATAAGTTAAAATTAAATTTTAATTTTATTCTTGTTTAAATCAATTTCAAAATCAGATTTGAACCCACGGCATATAAGCATTTACATCAATATTGTTACACACTTCTGAGTGATACATTGTCTCACTTTTTGACATTCATGTCAACATGGCAGTGTGTTAAAAAAGTTATAAAAAAACACATGCTCTTCCTTAATCATACAACTAATCCTAAGTCTAGGGGCAATACGAAAAATTTCTCACTGCCTATCTGCCTTATTTATTTTTTTTATATTGTAGCACACAGTAAATTTCACGAGAAGAGAAGGTATACTTTTTCGTCAGACATTACTAAAATATCAGGTGACCTAGCATTTTCGGGGCCAGCAATTTGGTACCGCGATTTACCAGAGAAGCCCGGATCATGGTACTACTTGTACCCTGACTCCGACAGTACAGTGAACGTGACCTACAAACAGCCAAAGGTTGTCCAGCCTTTAACTAACTTAAACTGTTACGTTTCAACACTGTGTCATACATGGAACTTCCTGCATGCGTCCCTCGTGATCTTGCCCGACTAAGGGAACGCCGCCTACAAACAAGTTCATTCATACCCAGAAAAAGGACCAAGTTGAGGCAAACAGTTGAAGACAAGAAAAGGTTTATTCATCTTGTTGTTCGAGGGCAAATAGAATGTTCGGGTGGATGGTTAGGAATATTATTTCGAGGGAGACAAATGTTGTGTTAAGGATATATAAAGCTCTAATAAGACCTCATATAGAATACTGCACCCAGGCCTGGGCTCCAGCGACTAGACATGGAAATTGCGTGATTGTTTCTAAGGTTTTGGCGATAGTTCATTCCTTTCCTGTGATTTGTGCCCTCTTTTTTTGTTTTTTTTGTTGTTGTTTTTTTTTTTTTTTCTTTTGCTCTCCATGGTTCTTTATAAAAACTTTTTTTTTCTCTCTTTCCCCTTGTAAAAACCATCTTTTCTTTTTTTTTATTACTTTAAAACGATATTCCACCGACGTTCCCCTTTGAAAATGTGTCAGACGAAAGGTACCTTGGGTTGGGGTTTTTTTTTCCACTTTTATTCGTAACGAAACTTCTTAATTGTTTTATTCGATAATTATACATGAACAAAAAAATTTTTTTTTTTTTTTTCCCTCTTACTTTTTACTTGTGATATTGCCCTTTATTCAAGATGGCTCCACTTATTTTATTTAAATGTATAATATATATATATATATATATATATATAATTCTGTTGTTTTTTTTTGGACACTTCTGTTTGTGTAAAAACTCGTTCATTATTAAATGAAATGCTTAATTTATTCTCTGGGAATATAGAAAATCCACAGAAAGAAAAATAAGATCCGAAAATGATTCCTACAAAAAGACTTTGTAAGGTTGCTGTTGGTTTAATTGCTCTTTCATTGGACCTACAGTTAATCGAAAGTCGAAAATTCAAATCTCTCACTTTGTGGACAAGTTTGAAATAGTAGATTGAACCGCATATCTTAAGAATGTTCGTTTTTTTTTTTTACGATACTATTGACTAACTCTCCTCTTCTCCTTCTGATTTATAAGGTGTGCCCATCTTACCCCCATGCTGTGATTGTTCCGAAATCTGTGGACGATACTACTCTGATACGTGTTGCAGGATTTAGACAATATGGACGCTTCCCAGTTTTATGTTACTATCACCGCGACACAAAGGTAAGCCAACATCTTTTCTTTCTTTCTTGTTTTTTTTTGTTCTTATCTCTGTATCTTATATAAAGGAAAGTTGTCTATCTGTGGTGTGTGTCCAGCTAAAAGTTAAAAAATAATACAGGACACACCCACAAAGCTGATACATTCTTTTTCATCATTGCCTCGGACAAAATATAGGCATTTTTTTTTTTTTTCTGAAATATTCATACTTTTCGAAGTCAACAGAAACAAAATTAGTTCGAAGGATGGAGGGACATTTAGAGCATTTTTTTTTTGATGTTATGTAGTAATAGTGTCAATAATTTTTTTTTAATGTTATGAAGTAATACGTCAATAATTTTTTTTTTAATGTTATGTAGTAATACGTCAATAATTTTTTTTTTTGATGTTATGTAGTAATACGTCAATTTTTTTTTAATGTTATGTAGTAATACGTCAATAATTTTTTTTTAATGTTATGTAGCAATACATCAATAATTTTTTTTTTAATGTTATGTAGTAATACATCAATAATTTTTTTTTTAATGTTATGTAGTAATACATCAATAATTTTTTTTTAATGTTATGTAGTAATACATCAATAATTTTTTTTTTAATGTTATGTTGTAATACGTTAATAATTTATTTTTAATGTTGTAATACGTTAATAATTTTTTTTTTATGTTATGTAGTAATACGTCAATAATTTTTTTGTTTGATAGCTGATACCAGAGCAGCAAAGTGTTTTTTTTTTCAAAGAGTTCTGTTTGCCAATGTGTGCACTAACTGTGTCGCAGTTTCCGTAGTTGGAATGTGATTTGCCTTTAAATTAACTCAAAGAGCAAAAATGATCTTTTTCCTTTTCAAACTATTGAATTAACAATGTAAAAAAAAAAAATTTGCGTGCTTCTGAACTGTATGTCAAAAAAAAAAAATGTTTTATCTGTAAGTTAAGGAGAGTCAAATAAGGGGGAGAGAACTCTAGTTTCAAGTTTCAACCACATCACGATTTATCTGAAAATGGATTTTACTATTGTAATTATTAAAAAATGAAAAATAAAATGATTTTGAAAGTAAGGGTTACGGTTAGGGGTAGTTTTACACTGGGTAAAATTCGGCAATTTGTTGGAAAACAGTTCCCAGTGCAGTGTCCTTTCGGAATTTTTGTTTCCACATGAATTCAGCTAGGTATGATTCCACCATTTGCGTGTGGGTGCCACATTCAACTTTGTTTCTTTTCTTCGCCTCATTCCACATTCGTTCTACGTGGTTAGTTGTGGCACCTTGCAAGTTCAGATTGTTAAAATCCATTTTCAGATAAATCGTGGTTGAAACTTGAAACTAGAGTTCTCTCCCCCTTATTTAACTCTCCTCAACTTAAAGATTTTTTTTTTTTTTTTTCAGACCTACTGTTCACAAGCACCAAATTTTGTTATTAAAAAAGTAATGCCTGGGTTGAAACCGATTTTATAAAACCACTTAAAACCGGTGTTCATATGATGATCACTAAAACTGAAACTGATTTTCATGTTTGTAGTTTCCACTTTTTGTGAAATATTTTTCTATTGTTTTCCTTTGAATAAACATTGTTGTAACTGCAGTCGGTAAGCCTTTAGCTAGCTGAATGCTGTCTGTTTCATTGAAACAGATCACAGCATATTAATTGGTTGCACTGTTGTCACAAATATATTTTTCTGTTATGTTGATTGGTGTTTTATATATATATATACTAGCAGGGCTACCCGACATTGCCCGAGGTCATAAAAAATACAAGAAAGTAAATCAACGCCGAGAAGAACAAATGGTCACGGTCAATTTTTAATTCTCCCCCCCCCCCTCCATTTCAACATATTAAGATACGTAATGTTTATGAATTATGAGTCTGAATAGATTTACTATGTATCCCTTACCAAAAGTAATACTGTAATCTTACAATTTTTGATCCCAGACAATACCGAGTAGAACAAATGGTCCTGCTAAATTACTAATTTCTTGTCCCTACCCCCCCCCCCCCCATTTCACAATAATAATAAGAAAAAAGATATTAAGCACTTTGGATTATGGCTCCCGAGATATGCAACATGATAAAAAAAGACAGTGAAATTCTTTATACTGGACAACAATACATTTAAACACACCTGCTCTATCTAGGATATTGAGCACTGTTATGAGTAATTTGGGTCACTACCTGCTCTATCCAAGATATTGAACACTTGAATTATGGCTTCCAAGGTATACAACATTATAAAAAAAAACAGAAGTTCTTTATACCGGGCAACACTGCGTAAACACACCTAGTATATCTAGGATATTAAACACTGTTGTGAGCACTTTTGGGTTTCTACCTGCTTCATTCAGGATATTCATATGAATGAAAAAATGAAGGAAAGAAACATGAATGAAAAAAATAACTCCTTCCCAAACCACTTCACTACAGACTCGTGTTGAGAAGAGGTGTGGCTCAAGCCCCTCCCCCCACACACACACACACACTTTTTTATTTGCCCCCCCCCCCACCCACCCACACTTTACGGTCATAAATAATGAAGTTATATATGCATGTGTTTAACCGGGGCCCCTACTTTTAAGGAGAGCCCCCCCCCCACTTTTATAACTGTCCCGCCGGTCCTGTAACACTAAGTAAACACATCTGCTCTATCTTGGATATTGAGCACTTTGGATAAATTTATACCACTTAACAACTCCCGGGCAACACAGAGTTAACAAAAGACAGAGAAATTGTTTCTCCCGGGCAACGCTGTGTTTACAACTGCTCTATCTCGGATGTAGGGCACTTTTGGATTATTATATGCCATTTACATTTATTGTTCCCGTTTTTAGGAGGCCTCCAGAGCGCTGCTGAAACCAGCCAAATAAAATTACGGTTGCCTTGAGAGCACTACCAAATAAAACTACCCTTTCCGGGTTTCTTACCCCCCCCCCCCCCCCCCTTCACTCCATTTTAAAAGGAATGACGTTAAGAAATGTTAAATAAAATAAAAAGTTATTTCCGGAAGTAGTAACTCAGCATTTTCAAATTATTACATAATTACATAGACATTTGATGAAAAATGACTGGAAAACCTGAGCTCCGCCCCCCCCCCCCCCCCGACGAAATCTGCCCGATAGCCCCCTTAGGGGTGCATTTAGAGATTCGGGAATACTGCCATTATCTTCCCCCGTTAATTTTAAATGGAATAAAATTTTACATTTTATCTAGATTCTCTAACCTTTTTTCTATAAAGCACACAGACATAGAGTTTTGTATATATAGACTAGCCAAAATAGCCTCCCTACGGTTCTCTATTTTTGCTAGGCTTCCGCATCATAAATGAACCCTCACCCATAAATCGACGGTGCCCCAGTCATATTTCTTGGGTGGTTAGACATTCGTTTTATTTGTTTTGGACCAAAAATATTTTGAGTTAAAAAAAAAATTTTTACCCTCACCCATACATAGGAATATTTCAAGTTTAAAAAAAAAATTTGCCCTCCCCCCCAATTTTTTTTTTTACCCTCCCCCATACATACAAATATTTTTAGTTAAAAAAAAAAATTTGACTCCCCCCACCCCCCCGGAGAAAAAATATTGGAGGCGCCTCAGTCATATCAAAGAACCAGTTTTGTATACTCATGTTTGAATATGCTATTGAAGGCGCCTACGTCATATCAAAGAACCAGTTTTGTTAATTTTCCAAAATGGTCACCCATTTAGTAATGGCCGGTATATGCCTGGCTTAACTTCAATTTACAACAAAACACCTTGTCTTAACAACGTAATGAAAATAAAAAATAATAATGTGAAAAAAAATCTTCTCAAAATGACGTCACTTCTGAAAGGATGACATGGCAATTTTAACACTACTAACAGAATTTGCCATTCAAATTATGGTTTAAAAACAGGCTGGTTTCTCAATGAAATTTGTTTAATTAATTGTATGAATAATTTTTATTAATATCATCTTATCGGAAAATATTGTAAATATATATGTAAATTTGAGAATAGCATTTATAAGTGTATATTTGTAAATATCAATTTATTAGAAGTTTTAAAAACATGAATTATGTAAATTGCAAAACTCGTCCGGTATCTCAGCGTGTTTTTATAACAGTATATAAAGAAGCTGAAAGAGTATTAGTTTAAGTAAGATTCTTAACACTTAGTCTGTTCTAATCGCAGTCTCATCTTGAAATTTTGTTCTACTTTATTTATATGTTATTTAATGTTATCTAGTCTAAATTATGTAATTAATAGTTTCCCAACATAATTGTAAGGTATACAAATATTATGAACGCTGAATTAATTAAATAGTAAATACCATCCCCCCTCCCCGCTATTACGTTTACAAACATTCTATTTGTGCATTATTTTCAATATGGAATGTGCAAGGAGGTGATATTTACAATCTGAATCAAATTTAGAAGTTTTACACCCTTGCACACTTGGTCTTAAACCCGTTGCACAAATGAAATACAGTTTTAAACTCCTAACTTCTAAAGATTAGGACCAGTTCCATTAGGGGATAATTTGGTGCTTTTTTTACATCGGGACCCGCGCTAACTTTTACTTTGTTGTTAGGGTTAGGGTCAAAGTGGGGGTTAGGGTTAGCAATAGAGTTAGGGTTAGGATCAAAGTTAGCGTGGGTCCCAATGTAAAAAAAAATACCAATAATTTTACTATAAGCTTGAATGATGCAATGACACCCTGGAAACTTTGAAAATAACATGTTTTTCCAAATTTTTTTTGCAATCTAAAAGTTTTCCATCTAATTGATACTAATTCATTAAAAAAAAGAAAAAATTAGAGGGAGGGGGGCACAACCGGTTTTGAGAATGACTAACACTTAAATTTTTGAGAATTATCGTTTTTGCAAGCCTTATAAAATATCTAAATGTTAAGCTATTTGTATAGATTTTTGATTAAAATCTGTTTTCAAAATGATTCTACTGATTTTAACTAAAAGCTACAAACATTTATTTATGATTTTGTTTTTAATTACTGAAAGTTTTAATGTCATATCGTGTATGTCTCTCCATCTCGCTTACACATTAGCCAATCACCTTATATAATAATAAAAGAAGATGAAATCTGGATAATGTTTTGTGTTTTCCTCTTGAATTTCTTTGACGCAGGCTGTGATGATGCGAAGTAGCCAACCCATGACCGGCTCAAATGGCCGCCGGTGTAAAGATGACGAGAGACTTGTAAATGCTGTTCTTGGAATTGGCAGAAGAGGTTACATTCTAGATACACGGTCTCAAAACGATGCCAAATTGGCCCAGACTAAAGGTATGAAAGCATTTTCAACTTCATTATTTTCTGAAACTCTGTTAGCATTCAGTAATTGTGGGAGATGGGGAAACATTGGGGACTGTTGTTTTTCAACCTTGATAGCATTTTGTCTTGTTAGAAGTCTGGGGCATTATGCAAAGTCAAGTCAAGTCAAAAGTTTTGCATTATTTTCATACATGATAGATTGTGGCCAGTATATCACATGCAATAAGCAGTTCGATGCATATATGGGGGGGAGGGGTAATGGAGCTGTACTTACCCAGTGAATCTCCGTTTGCAATGTTTGTAATTAAGGCTGCTTGCATCATTTTAGTAAGAATGGAAACAACAGTGTAAGTAGTTGTTAGGTGGTAAATTTCCCCTTCTTTATGTTGCACTATCCAAGTAATGTAAAGAAATAAATAGGTTAATATCTATTTAAAAATATAATTGTTCATTTGAAGTTGAACACTGGTAGAGAAATCTTGAAATTTCTTTTTATCAATTCATAGTTTTAGGTCATAAATGGAAAATTCTCTGTCTAACAAACTTCCTAGTTGGAATATGTATTTTCAGAAAAAAAATTAGGCGAATTACACATTACGTAAAGAAGATGATGCAAGGTTAAAAGGGAAGAAATCACTGCTCTACCTGCATCCAAATCTCACAACTTCTGCAAACATGTTGGGGTCATAGATTCTGAAAAACTTTCTATTATCATTTTCTTTCCTAGAAAGCCATGAGGACAGATGGGCTTCTATTGGCCACTGTTCTTGCTAACACCAAATGAATACTTAATTACTGACTATTTAAAAGTGCCCCTAGCATCGTTTCAAAAAGAATAGAAAAAACAGTGTAATTAGTTATTAGAAGAAAGAGAAATATACCACCTGTTGTAATATCCAAGTAATGTAAAGAAATAAATAGGTTAATATCTATTTAAAAAGATATACTTGTTTATCTAAAATCAGACACCGGTAGAGAAATGTTGAAATTTTAAAAAATAAATTTTGTAAGCATCATAGACACTGAAGAACTTATTATTACCATTTACTTTTCTAGGCAGTCATGGGAACAGATCGGCTTCTGTAGGCCACTGCTGATAAACACAAACCTATTACTTAACTACTAATTATTTAAAAAATACCCCTCTGAAGACGTGATCTTGCTGGACCGATCAGACTTTGATATATCTCGGCTCTTTTTCTTTGTTGGCCTCATTCTGTCTCGAGACACAATGGATACCCTCTGAGAGAGTGCTAGTGTGATGAAAAGTTTATAGCAAGGGTTACTCAAAAGCAGTGACATGAAGAAATCATAGACAATTGGAAGAAATACTTGGATAAGCAGTGATGGACTGGTGTTATTTCGGAGTTTTCCTTCTCCTACACTAGTTGCCCTACTAAAACTTGAGTGTCTAGTTTATCCTACTATTTCACTCATAAATAGTGAAGAGGAAAGATGGATCCGTACCTTTTCCCAATTATATTAGAAAAAGTAACATTACAACCATTTCTACTTTGTTTTTTTACTATTACCTATTTACTATTAATTATTTACTATTACCTATTTACTGTTACTTATTTACTATTATTAATTTACTATTTTCTATTACCTATTATTAATTTACTATTTTCTATTACCTATTATTAATTTACTATTTTCTATTACCTATTATTAATTTACTATTACCTATTTACTATTAATTTACTATTTACAATTTACTGTTACCTATTTTCTATTACCTATTTACTATTACCTATTTATTATTACTTATTTACTGTTACCTATTGTATGCAAGAGCCACTCAAGGATCAAAGTTAATAAGATGGAATGATTGTCAGCTGAAAGATGGGAGTACTAACATTGATCAATGGTATGAAATGTGTTTGATTACTTATGGTCAGGTTTATGACAATAATTTGTTGACATTGGATTTAAAGACGTCCAAGTTTTAAATAAGCAGAGAAGCAGTCCCACGATAATGTGTTCCACAGGTGGGAAGCTTTTGCAAAGAAACTCTGTCAATAGAAGTTCTGCCTGACGATAAGCACATGAAGGTAGAAAGGAAAGTCTTTTTTCATAGTGGTAGGAAGACGAGTTCTTGCTGTGAATGTCTTACAAGGAGGAACCAAAGATTAGAGCTCAATCGAGCACCTTCCATGGAAATAACGATAGAGTAGAGAAAGACTAGCAACGTCTCTTCTGTGAGAAAGGGGTTGTAGGGAAGAGTAGGGACACTCCCCACCCCAGGGATACCCCACCCGCACCCCCACTACTTCCAAAATTATATCACCAAGCTGCAGCCTCTGTCCCATCGCCGCAATGTTGCATCCTTGTGCTTGTTTTACAAATACTTAAATGTATTATGCTCCGATGAACTGGCTGCTCTGGTGCCCCCTCGACGGAAATACACTAAACCAACTCGTCAATCAGCAAAATCGCATCCATTCACTGTGGAGGTCCCCAGATGCCGGAGAGCCTTCTACTCCAATAGCTTCTTTCCTCGTGCTGCCGGCCTCTGGAACTCCCTCCCTGCTCCCTGTTTCCCGACTGTACCAACATGTAGAGGTTTAAAACTAATGCAAACAGACATCTTGCTACACATCTCCCAACTTAGGATGACACCCAAAACCTACACCCTAATTCTCAGTAGCCCCTTACGTCTACAGTGGCGGCCTGCCTTGTTTGGAGTGAAATATGTATGTTAAAAAGAAAAAAAAAAGAAAAAAAACTGGCATTTCGTAACGGTCACCCATCTAAATATCAATGTTGCTTAACTTTGATGAACTGAAGATATTAGATAACACCAAAAAATACTCAACAATAATTGCGTCTGTTTTCTTTCTTTTTTTTCAGGTGGAGGTTTTGAGCCCGAAGCTCATTATTCCCAATGGAGACGAATCAATCAAGCAATAGACAGACGCCATGCGCTTCATGAATCCCTCATTAAACTTATCGAAGGTTTGTAACATCCATTGTATCATCATCATCATCATCCATTGTATCATCATCATCATCATCATCCATTGTATCATCATCATCATCATCATCCATTTTATCATCGTCATGATGATGATCATCATCCATTTTATCATTATCATCATGATGATCATCATTCATTTTATCATCATGATGATGATCATCATCCATTGTATCATCATCATCATCTTCCATTTTATCATCATGACGATCATCATCCATTTCATCATCATCCATTGTATCATCATCATCCATTTTATCATCATCATCATCATCATCCATTTTATCATCATCATCCATTTTATCATCATCATCCATTTCATCATCATCATCATCCATTTTATCATCATCATCATCCATTGTATCATCATCATCATCCATTTTATCATATGGTCAGGTGTCTGACATATTCTGACAACCTGCAATCTCAGTCTCCAAGTTTGGTAGTCTTTGATTCCATTCAAATTCCATTGTCTAAAACCCTTTCTTTTCGTTTTTTAATAATAGATACACAACACATATTAATTTTTAAACAATAATGTGAGAGAAAGAGAAGCAAAGAGACAGATACAGACATAGGTAGATAGAGAGGAGGAGAGAAAGAAACAGAGAGTCAACAGATGACGATTAGAACGGAAGTGACGCCGCCGTTACTGACATAGTGTTGCCACGAACGATAACCAGGGAGATGCGTTGGAACAACCAGGCTGACTCACGGGACTCGTGCCTAGACGTTGAAATCCTCCGTCCAATGTCCTGAAAAAATTTAACAGTCTCAGGGCCAAGCACACCCGACGTTTCTACTGAAATTGGTTGGAAGACGAAACGGTCAGTGAGCAGGCTGTATTTTCCATGCTTACTTGTTTCGGCGAGCATCCAAGTTTTCTTGAGTCGTCCAACTTTACTCCAGTTACTCCACTGCAATGTTTCTGCATTTTCTTATCCAAGAGTCGTTCCTCTCAACATGGTCAAACCAACATAGCCGACTGAGCATCAGGAGTTCATCAGTCTTTGATATATTCAGCCTATTCACGGTATCAGAACTGATATGCCTGCTCTGATCTTGCCCAATATTGCATATCCATCTGATCATTGCTCTGTCATTACACTCAAGATGGCAAGTGAGGACTTGGCGAGGACCCTGCACTTGCCTCCATACACTGTCACACACCTAACACAGCTGCTATATACACTTCCCATGGTAGTGAGAGGGATAGATCACAATGTCAAGACTGGCAACAGTTCATGGAATTTACTCCATGCCGATCTTACTCTACTGGTAGCGCTAAACTGGGAACCACCTCCAGCAAAAGTATTGTCGTTCAACTTTACCTCGATGCAAGGTCAGCAGTTAAGTGAGCGTGCCTGCTCCAGACACGCTCTACACTTGTAGTTGGGGTCGACTCAAAAAAATAATTTGAATTACAAATACATGGTTTCTCAAAAGTCACTATTTAAAAAAAATTAATTGGAATCATGGCTAATCGTTCAAGATATAACTGTTGTAAACCTCTGTATAAGTAAAGCATTTCAAGAAAACACATCTCGTAGGGTCGCAACTTTTGTCTGAAAATCTTCCTTTCTAAAATGCCATTTCTTGTTATAAATGTTCTGAATTAATTTTTTTTTTTTTTAAGCCTGTACTGACACAAATGCTAGCACGGACAAATGGTTATCAAAGCTGGACTCGAGTGGTTGGTTGAGTAATGTCAAAGAGGTCATCAATGCTGCATGCATGGCCGCTCAGTTCATTGACAAAGAAGGTACGTAGACTCTTTTTTTTTTCCATTACTTGATTTCATATATATATATATATAACGTATTTCTTAATTGGGAGAGTTTCCCAGCAGAGTGCTCAATTATTAATGCAAAAGTAAAATTAACTAGATAATTGATAAGAGCATGATATTTATTAATATTAAATAAAGTGTTACACCAATTTCCGGACCAAGGTTTCAGATCCGAGAAAATCGGACCTTCATCAGCGGAGCTGTATAGCTATACGACCCCGCTGATGAAGGTCCGATTTTCTCGGATCTGAAACCTTGGTCCGGATGTTGGTGTAACACTTTATTTAATATTAATATATATATATATATATATATATATATATAAAAACTAATTCAGATTTGTTATCTGTTTATCTGAACCCGCAACTATACTATTACTTCTATTAATAAGAAATTTGGTATCTGTCTGAACCCGCAACTATACTATTACTTCTATTAATAAGAAATTTGGTATCTGTCTGAATCTGCAACTATACTATTACCATCGTTTAATGATCAATTCAGTTTACTATGCTATTTCAGATTCATGTACTATCTTTGAATGCTCAATTTAGGGGGGGGGGGTAGTATCTGTTCGGTTTTCATAACATCTTCCCAGGGATTACCTCTTCCTTTTTTTGGGGGGGGGGAGTCGTAGTGTAGTATCTGTTCTGTTGTCAAGATACCATCTACCCAGGCATTACCTCCTCCTTACATATGAGTATGTAGCAGTTACATGAGCGAACTATTTGTATCAGTCTACGTGACCGGTAGTGGGTTGTGATTCGGCTTCGCGATTACATAACCTTCGCCTCTTCACTGTATGAACAAGCAACTCATCTAAGTTCAATGAGATTCATATGCGATGAATCATCTTGGCGCGAAAACCAAATCACGTGATGAACAGAACAATTTCAGTTCCAGTCTTAATTTCAAACAGACAAGATGTGATCCTGCTCTCGCTACCGGGCCAGCGGTAAGGGAATAGAAAAACTCCAGGATAAGATTATTTCGTCTTGTCTATGTTAACCAACCCATTGTACAACCTTCATTTTGTTCCTGTGTTCCCATGAATAAAACTGCATATCTTTAGTTGTGGATCCGTTATTATTACGTAGAAAAATGGTGATCCCTTTTGCTTATGTAACATTTCTATTTCAGTCAGATTTGTCCAGACGAATTACTCTTCCAAGTAAATTCATCATTCTGATTTTCGTCTGGATTTAAACCTTAAATTAACATTGACTCTCTCAGCTCAAAGTATATTAACATTGGACAGATGGTAGCTATTTCTAGGAACGAATCCTGAGAGACTGTTTGGATGTTCCAGCGCACTTCCTTAGCTATCAGCAGAGGTAACACCATGCCCATTATTATGTTATCCTGCAATGTCTAAGCTTTGATGAAAAAAACAAAATAAATAACTTTGCCCTTGTGTGTAGCAAGTAAATAGGGACCTATTGAAATAAACTTTGTTTGTTTTTTTTACCAAATTTCAACTGATGAAAATAAACTATTGACTTCTAAGTAAACAGAGTAAATATGTTGTTGGACATTTTGTTTTCTTTTCAGGAGCTTCGGTTTTGGTTCATGGATCAGAAGGAATGGACACAACTCTGCAAGTAACTTCATTGGCTCAACTTTTATTGGATCATGACTGTCGCACTGTTCGAGGGTAAGACTGAAAGCTTTAAATGAGATGCTCATCTATTGGTATTAGATTTATTTTATTTAAATGCTTGCATAACACATGCCAAAAAACATGCAAAACCAAATATAATGATTATAACCCTGTGCAGAAGAAAACTCGGCCACCGAGAGGAAGAAGAACTCTCTACTGACGGTTTTTCTGGTGCAGTGGAAGCAGTCTTTCTTTAATACTATAGAAGTTATCTCCCCTGATAACACTCGGGGGGGGGGGGGGGGCAGTTTAACTTAATTTCTGTTGAATTTGGTTTTACACTTTTAGACTAAAATTGGCATACTGATTTCAAAATGTCATATCAAGTTTTTTCTCTACCGTGATTTAATTGAACACTACATTTTTAATCGAACTACTTGCACACAGTTTTCCTTATAGATATATAAAAGACAAGGCCACCAAACCAGACATTGTCATCTGGAACAAACCAGAAAGGACTGCTCTCATCATTGACGTAACCGTCCCAAACGACTATGGCCTTAATAGAGCTGAACGGGGGAAAAATAACCAAATACCAAGACCTGAAATATGATTTTAAAATAACATGGTCCCTCGACGAAATAAACATAATACCGGTTGCAGTGGGGGCAACTGGTCTAGTGAAAAAAAAATCTAATAAAATACTTAGACACAATCCCCGGAAGACCAAACTGTAGGGAAGTACAGATAGCAGCCCTAAAAGAGACAACATCTATCCTTAAGAGAGCCATCGGATATAAGTTTTCTCAAGATCTCTTTAGATTAACTGTATTAAAATGATAAAAAAAAAGTAAGATGCCGTATATTTGTGAAGTATGCGGTTCAGCAAGTTTAAAAGTGCACATAAAAATACACACTGGCGATCCTAAAGAGAGCCCTCGGATATAAGTTTTACTCATAGGGAAATCAAGTGTTAGCCTCAAGAGAGGGCCTCTTGATCTCTTTAGATTAACTGAATTAAAATAATATAAACAAAATAAATTTTGAGGAAATCATTAGTCAAGCAATGTTTAATTTCTTTCCATTTTATGTAATTTAAAAAAAAAATTCTATAAAATAAGCACAAATTGTTAGATGGATTATTTTTATAGCATTTTGTTGACTTAGAATATTTATGAGTTATCTCTCTTGGACCATATCTAATTTATCTACTCTGAACCATTACTTGCCAAATGAACTCTTCAGTTTTGAAGTACAAAAAAAAAACTTTCACCTGAATAGTGTGAGATACAAAATCGAGGCATCATCTTTTTCTAGCATTGGGCTTCGAGCTTGGTGGCCGTGTTCCACTCAGCTTTATATTTTAACATTGTTCTCACAACTCTGATGAAATTGTGTCAGATGTCCTATTTAAATTGCACTTATAGAATTTGTAACTATTTGCGGTATCTACAGTGAATGCAATGTAGATATCAAATCAAATGCTATACAGTAAAAAAAATTAAATAACAGCCAATAAAAATATATGATTGATTTTATCGTCATACGGGGAATGTTGGTTGAATACCGCAAAATATCTGTCACATAAACAAAGTTGACTCGGATGACTAATTCTCCAAACAAAGAGGAAAAGACAATGAGATAATGACGATGCAGACCGCAATAACAATTACTTCTGTTTATGCAAATCATACAATTCAATGTCTGTGGAAACATGTCCAAATTAGCGGTACTTTTAGTTGTGCGCGTGCGTTGAAAAATTTAGACTGATATTTAACACAAATACCAATAACTGTTGCAGATTGAGTAATTGTAAAAATACAAAAACAAAGAATACAAAGAAAAGTTATTGTATCATTTGGTAATCTCTGTTTGTATATTATATATAAATAAATGAATGTCTCTGCATGCACAAGACCATTGTAATGACGACAATCAGACTTTTTTTAACTGCTGCTATCCAAATACAACTAGGCAACGATGGAATGCACGTCGTTTCAATGAAAGGAAAAAGTAGTGCTGAATAGTTTGGAAGTTTGTTTTGCTAACCAAGTAGCGCTGGGACAGGTTTTTATGTATACTTTAAGAATATCATCGGGAAGAATGTTTTTTTTTGTTCTTGTTTTGTATTATCTACAATCGGAAAATGTAATTTTGCAGCTTAGTGCATTTAATAGTCATGTAATCACTATTCGGCATAGTGATGCATGTGAAGTGTGTGAATGCATTGTGTAAAATGAAAAATATACTCTAATAAGAGTTCTTTCGTATATCATCATGATGTAATTGGTCGAAGGAAGAGGACTTATTTATGTGGAGGAAGGTAATCACTCCTACTACTACGCTGAAATTACTGAGCGGATAAAATATAAGAATCGGTCAGTTTGAACAAAAACGCATGCACTAATAAGCGCCTAATGCGCATGCAAAGCAGAATTCTATATGAAGCTATGCCGGTCAAAGATGATATGGAATCCTAGCACCTATTTTTGTATATATGTATAACTTATTAATATTTGTAAAAAATATTTTATACAATTATCAATATTTATATAAGCCTTTCATTTCTAAAAATAGAACTAACTTTTATTTATTTAGATTAAATAAAAATGTAAGTAATCTATTTTTCAATATTTTTGAAACGTTAATATTTAACGTTAATATTTAACGTTAATATTTAATGTTAATATTTAACGTTAAAAGATCTTTTTTGTCTTTGCTTTCCAAATAAGAATGTTTAAAATTTTTAATTTTTTAATGTGTAGATTAGAAAAAATTTGGTAAGCAAAAGATTTGTAAAATTTAGTTCTAAAATTTAAAACTCTAGTATTTTTTGAAATTTTTAGAAATAGCAGCTCTCCCTAAAACTAAAATCACAGATTGCCCCTTGTTGACCAAAAATTGCTGTTCTAAAAATAGCCAATTCATATGAGTAACTATTATTGTTTATTTCTGTCCACCAGATTTGAAGCTCTTGTTGAACGAGAATGGCTTCAGGCAGGACATCCTTTCCAAGACAGATGTGCCAAATCAGCCTTTGCTGTGACAAAGCAGCGCAAAGAAGCACCGGTATTTCTTCTCTTCTTGGATTGCGTTTGGCAGGTAAATGTTACTCTCTCATTTCTTTTCTTTCTTCTTCACCCTGTCTTTCCACTCACAGAATCTTTGAGCTTTTGCATGGGTATAGAAACCTGATATTACCTCAGAGCAATTACTTCAAACTTGAAAGTTTGTACCAATTTTTTATCACATACATTTTACTTTTTTAAGTTCTTTTTTTTTTCAACATTCTAATTTTTTTGTTGAAATTTCAAATGTTTGCTAACCTGTTATGAATAAATAAACAAACTTATATATATATATATATATATATATATATATATATATGAAAAAGGAAAGCCAAAAGCTATATTATTCATGTATTCATCAACGTTTCGTCTTTATTGTAGACTTCCCCAGAGTGAAGAAAAATGCAGAAAAATATCACATAGTCATTAATTTTGATTTGCTTGAAATTGTCTGAGTTAATATAGTTTTTGGTTTCCCTTTTTCATTTTCTATTACATTGGATCATTTTATCCCCATTTTTATTCATAACAATTTTAACAATAAAAGTAACACTTTGTTGACTTCCACGGGAAATATACTGTGAGCAAATATCTACAAATGCCCGTTTTTGACTCTCCTAACCAACTGGATTGCATACATAAAACGTATGTAAAAGGAATTCTAAGGTTATAAGGACTAACGCCTTGGAGGTATGAGGACATCTTTTTCCCAATGGAATGTAGGTTAAAATCAATTCATTCATTTCCTCCAACCAATTCATCTAGGAACTTTATTCGAACATCGAAGCACAAATTCTGTTTGCTTCGATTTTCTCCTAAATAAGTCCTAATGGCCGGAATATATTTACAATATTTCCTGATATTCACCACCCTCCCACATCTAATGACATTCCAGTTTGACTTATTGGTTTGAACGCCGAATTGGTATAGGACCACAATAGAAATAGATGGTAATTATTTCCTGTAAAGTGCGTTCTATCTGCCTTATGAACCAGTTGAATTAATAAGAAACTTTTTCTCCTCCCTCATATCTCACATGTACTCATGCACTTGTCAGTGCACTGATGTTAGTATAGTCCCAACTATACTCCTATTCTATTACATCCCTTATTTCGTGGTCACCCTTGACCCTTCTCTTATAATAATTTTTTATAAGGTGTTTTTCTCCCCCTAAAAAGTACTGTTGTCCATACCTTCCCATGTGCTCTTCCTCCTCCCCTCTTACCCTACTCATCTCCTTGCAGGATGTTTTCTTAAAAAACTTTCAGAAAACGAACCTTGACAATATTCAACCTTTGTTATCTAAACTTATTTATGTTTCTATCTTATTTTTATTTATAGTTCTAAGTTGTTATTAATTCATACTATTATTATCAATTATTTCTTTTATATTTATCTTATATTTTCATTTTGTATTTCTAATTTTATTATAACTCCTTATTGGTACTTTTGTTTTTATCTTTATTTTTATTTTTTATTTTAATTTTACCATCTATAGTTAACTATTTTATTCTTTATTATTTATTTATTTTTTTTATTTTATATTTTTATTTACTTATTAATAATTTTATTAATTTTTTTAATATATTTTTCTATATATATATATATATTTTATTCCTGTATATTTTTTTAATTATTATACTTACCTTTACTTTTTATTTTACTTTATTTTATTGTATTTTATTTTATTTTACTCTTTTATACTTCATTCTTTATTGTATTTTTTATTTCTATTTTTCTACTTTTTATTTATTTCTTATCCTTTTATTTTATTTTTCCTCTATATATTTTATTATTTTTTAATTTTTTATATCTTTTTATATTTTATATTATATTTTACTTTTGTTCTTATTTTTATTTTCATTTTATTTTCATAATTTTTTATAATGTTTTATTATTATTATTATCATTTTATCTTTCTAATTTTAATTTATATTTGTAACTTATTCCTTTTTCTAATATTTGTCTCTGTGGCTCCTCCTGTCAATAGATGTTCCTCTACGACGAGCTTGTTATTTTTTCCTTGAATTTTCTGTAAGACGTGGTGCTAAAGGCGCTGATGAAGAGACTTTTTGGAGTAGCTTTGTTCATTTTTAAAAATTAAAAAATAAAATAAAGTATTTCCAGAATGTTTTGGAAACGACCGTACGCCATACTAGAATTAATGTTCTAATTCTTGGAACAATTGTAATGTTCTAATTCATTAAATCCTCTTATATATATATATATATATATATGAGAGAGAGAGAGATCTGTTTGGTGACATGGGGTCAGCAGTCATGGTGACTAGTAGGTTTTGTCTTTCATTCTTCAAACTATGTGATTTACATGATCTGAAGACAATTTAAATTCCTTACAGATAAGGTCAATTCGTTGCCTGGAGCAAAATAATCCCCCCCCCCTCTCTCTCTCTCAAGTCTGTTTGATGTTGAATTTATTATTATTAGAAAAAAGGCAAGATGGCTATATAATCATATTTTTATAAAACCAAGGGAAGTAAATATGTTTAAATGAATTCAAAGTTAACTCCACTTTGATGTCTGCCATCTGAAAAAAAAAACTAGATAAAGTTATTATTATTAGTAGTAGTAGTAGTGTTAGTGGTATTAATATCATAATTATTATTAGAAAAGGAGCAAGATGGTTACATAGGCATTTTTTATCAATATAAACATGAAGTATTTCTATTTATAGTAGCATGAAATATTTTTTCCTACGGGACCGAAATAACTTTGCTTTCTTTCTCCCTCTCTCTCTGAAGTTCATTTGTCTTTATTTGTAACAAATAAAAATTGATGGTGTTTATCATAAAGTTTCTCTTAATAAGAGATACATTTGGCCAGATATAGTATGGAATCGATTAAATCGATTGGAATTCTTTTTTAATATGAAGATATAGACTCTCACTGATCAACATTTTTTTCTTTCTTTCTTCAGATTTGGCAACAGTTTCCATGTTCTTTTGAATTCAATGAAGATTTCCTTCTGCTCCTTTTTGAACATTCATACTCTTCCAAGTTTGGTAAGTGTTAGTATGCTGCTTAGGTGCATCTCTATAAAAGGCTGTCCGTTGGTCTGTCACGCTTAAGTTTGAAATAACATTTTCATTGTTAAATAAGCAGAATGAATGAACGCATTTTAAGAATGGATGCGTTCTTGTTTTAAATTTTGTCAGATTGAACTTTTATTTGAATTATTCAGACTATTATTCTCATCTTAGATGTTATTCTCACGACATTTCAGCCCAACCCTAACCTTAACCCTACCCCCCTAACCAAACCCTAACACTAACCCCGACCCTAACCCAACCCAACCCTAACCCCAACCTCAACCCTAATCTTAATCCCCTAACCTTAACCCCAACCCTAACCCTAATCTTAACCCCTAACCCTACCCCCCTAACCCCTTACTCTAACCCCAACCCTAACCCCAATCCTTACTCCAAACCTAACCCCAACCCTAACCCTAACCTCCAACTTTCTTCAGGTGCGTCCGAATAATCCGAATTATCAATCCTCATCTAAAGAATTCCAAGACAAACTGTCCCTATTTACTAGCCTCCCTACGAGGGTAGAATTAGACAGAAGGTCAGTTTTTAATGTGGGGAAAATCCAGGGACAAAAATTAAAATAGCCTCAGTCTAGAAGTATTTCTCCTTCACTGACTGTGGACAGAAAACTGTCTAATTCACTTTTATTTTTAGTTTAAAAAAAGTGACAGCAAATTTATTTTTAATCAAATTACAAACCACTTTTTTTTTTAATTTTAAGTTTCATAGAAAAAATTTTTTAGAAGAAATTATATTTATTTCATTTAGTCAGCAGAAACAAAAGGTGTTTCTTTGATCAAATGACTCATCATTGGTTTAATTGATATTATTGCGATCTATGGAAAGTGCTGTGCCGAGTTCAAATCCTATCAGATCTATTTGTGGTCATTTACACTCTTATACGGCTGGGAAAGCTATGAACCCAAAAATACCCCCCCCCCCCCCCAACGATGAGTAAAATTAATTTTGGCATTTGACAGAGTGAGCCGCTGCGGTACCAGTTGTCTTGCTCTGTCGGTCTGTGGTATTGTTCTAGGAAGTCCACTCTTCCAAGCTTTACCATCTTTCTTCAAGAAACGGTTGATTTATCGCAAATCGCTTGAGGTACCCCTCTCAAGGTATGTCAAGGAGGTTGCTCACGCATTTTTGTGGGATCAGAGTACTTATTTAGACTTGAAACAGTATTCACCTGAGGTGGTTGTAACCGGCTCCATCCATCCTCGCCACTACACTTCTCACAAAGACCGATCAAACTTGACGATTTGAAGTCAACGGTTGGGTGACCTCTAGTCACTTGCTGTTCCAACAGTGAACTCCATAGGTCAGCTTTAACCATCATTAGCTAGGTTTTTTGTTGTCCACCACATTGCTTTTTCCAACTGTAGGGACCCTAAGGAAATTGTTATGTAGATGGATTCTCACCGATTTAGAATTTGTAAAACAGCCAATCAGTGATCAGCTTACTTAGGTATGAGACAAATTTCATCCCGACCGTGTCGTCTTTGCCCAAGGTTAGTCATTTACAGACATTCCTTAAAAACTTTCTCCCATAAGTAAATCGTTTCATTATTAACATTCAATACACACCGTGGATTTCTCTTTAACAAAATTTTCCCAAACCCTAATGATTAGCTCAGAACTCGCGTGCTTCCAAGTTTTACTTTCTGCATTCATATGCTTGTCAGACAGCCATGATCGAAAGTTTCCATCCGCTTGATACCTTCCACTCTCATTGACCAGGACTCTCTGTCATAAAGGAGGATTGTTTGCAGCAGTGCTTCTTGATCCTTACTTTAGTGTTGCACCTTATCTCAGATCTTGACCAGAGCCAGGAATTCAGTCGGCAGAAGGCATGATGCACAAGGTCAATTCACGTTTTGATGTCAGCTCAGCCTTCGTTGTTATTACATAAAGATATATTTAAGTAATCATTAAAAAAAATGTTACTTTGATTGAACTCATGAAAATGATAGGAAGTAAACTGAATAAAGCCCATTTACTACAGGCTGTCGGATTGTTAAATCATTTCAGTACAGAGATCAATATGCACTGTGTCTGTTTGAATTTGAACTCAATTAAAATTCTAATATGATTCATGCAATTTAATTATTTTTCAATGTCAAATAAAGGACATTCTGAAAGATAAAAAATAGTATCTTTTATTTACAGAAATCTATGCATATAAAACTCAGTGTGTGTGTGCCATTATAGAAAAAAAGATTAGAGAATCTACATAAAATCTAAAAGTGTATGTTTGTGTAAAATTTATCGAGGAAGACAATGGAAGTGGTCCCAAATCTCTAAGTGCACCCCTTAGAGTGCTATGAGGGCATAACCTTTTTAAAACTTCAAATATATCCTATTTTGATTAAATTTATATCATATGTATAAAATTCTCCGGGGAAGACAATGGAAGTGGTCTTGAATCTCTGTTATACTCTGTGAAAAATATCTATGTGCTCCTGCCTCTAAGAGACAAAAAACCCCTAAAACTTCAAATACGTGTATCGGATTTTAATGAAAATTAAACCATATGTATAAGACATTAATTAAGAGAGTTTTCCAACATTTCAGCTTCTTCCGACTATATTAGGGAGTGAAACAGGAGAAGGGGGGTCAGTAAAAACAAAGAAAGGAATATGGTGTTATGAGCATAGTGAAAAAGTACATTAGTAGTGATCCTCATTCAATCCCGAGCAACGTCGGGTCTTTCTGCTAGTTAGTAGTAAATATAAAACTGTTATTTCAATTTGGTTGTTTGTCTAATTTTCTTTTTTCTTTCATATTAGGTACATTCCTCTGTAACAACGAATTTGAAAGAAGAAATCACGAGTTAGCTTTAAAAACTGTCTCTCTTTGGTAAGTACTTAATAAACATTATATCTATATCTAATATATAAAATTAAGTCAGTTGGAGTCTCGAAGTTTCACAGACAACCTTGAATCTGACGAATCGATATTTGATTCTGCCTAGCCAGTCAATTATGGAAATTATCAGTCTTTGTTCTATATCCAAAAAATGTGAAAATTTTAATCGATTTCATCGATTACATATTCTATCTAGCCTGATAATTCTTTTAGTAGCAGACAGACTTTGAAGGCGCCAGTAAAAAGGGTTACAAAAACATTAATACATTTTATTTAGTTTTAATAAATATAATATTAAAAAATATATAATATAAAAAAATATAATATAAAAAAAAAATTAAATAAATGATTTTTCATTTAAATTGCATTATGTATTGATTTTCAAAAATATTTCACTTAAATATAATATAATTTTTTTAATGTACACGTCGTCATATACAAGTCGAAAAAATAATTTTAATCGCTTCTCTTACCTGCGAACCTGCTCATATACGCCATCTTGAATATTCTTTCCGAACATGGACACAGTCAATGTTAATGCCTATTTTCTTCCTCGAAAACGCTCACTGTTATTCGCAAATTGATTATAAAACAAATTGGAAGTATTGCTAATTTCTTGTAATTGTAGTTTATTATTTTCAGTCGCTTCTTTTTTAAAATGGCGCATATTGAAAACTTTGCTTTTGTTTTACGATTATAAACCGAGGAACCGTTACCTTTTTAATGATCAACGATTTCATAGTTAAATATTACATTTTAAAAGACATCAGAAAAAAAATTGTTCATATTTATACACACACTATGTTTGATTCCATCCAGGATGTTACTTATTTTGAAAGGAGTATATGTGTTAATTATGTTTTTTAATGATGTCTGAACATTTCTTTATGTTGTATGAACACGTGCAAAACATAAGTAGTTCCATATATTTATTAAAATCACATGTTAACGTTGGAAACTTTGATTTTATAATATGTGTTTTTCAAATATTTTTTTACCAACCTTCAAAAACGTAAAAGTCTATTAGTGTATATATCATAAGAATTAAAAATACACAAAGTTCTTGATCTGTGAAAATATTACGTGGCTGTACATGTTTTTTTAAAGGTTTCTGAACATTTTTTTCCACTGGAAAAATAGTATTGGTAGAAATTTAAAAATGTAACTCTAGAAAAGCGTGTTTGTTATAGATAAAACTTGGGTGGTATCATTTTAGGAAAGTTGTGTGAACACATTTTTTGTTGGTAAATTGAAAACTGAAATAGCGTTTGCCCTAATGGGGAGACAAATATGGAAGAAAAGGTAAATTTTATCAGACACCGGCTGCTGAATAAATGTGACATCACGCAATTTGGTAGAAATTTAAAAGAATCCAGAGATTTCCTAAATATTTGTACCTTTTTTTCCATACAAAAAAAAACAAACATGTAATACTATTTATTGTTATAAATGAAAGAATGTATTTTTAGTATTTACTATTAACAGCTGCTAAAAAAATGGACTGCATTTTAACTAAAATTTGATACAGACCACAAAAATGGCTGTCATCTGAAAAATGTTCCTAGTCTGATAACCTATTTTCTGAAAGAAACTAAAGTGATTTACATTTTTCAGTGTAAAAAAAACATGGTGCAAGGGTTAAAAGGAAAAAAAAAACGCTTGTCAGAATCAAATAGCGATTTGTCAGATATCGAAGTTAGACGCATATGGGTGTAACTTTAATAATCCGACTGACTTATGTTAGATATATATTTATAATACATATATATATAATACATATATATATAATACACATTATCTACTTGTTTCAGATTTTTGTCCTACTGAGCCAGTTTTACATATGGCCAGGTTAATAAAAGTGTTGAAAGATATTCTAGAGTTAAATCTACTTAAAGATTGTGAGTTCAATCCCTGGTGAAGGAACTTAAGAAAATAAAGTTAACTGTTGTACTAAATATCTAAAATGCATTTAATGCGGAATGAAAGCGATAATCTCAATGTGAATTAATTAAAGGGTTCAATTCAAAATTCTTAGCAAGTTACCGAGATGTTGTGAATCCGACAACAACCAGAATAAAGACGACAGTCTCTAACAATATTGTCAAATGTTATCTATATATATTTGTCAAACACCAAAGCATCTCTTTCGATTATATAAGTATAAGTGACTGGCTCCGGTCGAGGTTAACGACAGTTGTATTAGTCTTTGATTGCTACTATTTCTTAAACACTAGCATTGAAATGCTATATAATCAAGTAGAATGATATTACAATTACTTACTAAACTCAACGGCATGAAGCAGTTCAAAACTAAGTCTCCATCAAATAAAATTTGTTTAAAATCAGACTTATTATTAAAA
Source organism: Sepiola atlantica (assembly GCA_963556195.1). Lineage (NCBI taxonomy): Eukaryota > Metazoa > Mollusca > Cephalopoda > Sepiida > Sepiolidae > Sepiola > Sepiola atlantica. The sequence goes on from OY744515.1 coordinate 92,162,571, forward strand.
TAATTTAATTGCTAATTAAGCACTAAAATAATTAACGAGTTAATCTAATCAGTCTTATTACTGAAATAATTTAATTGCTAATTAATCATTATAATATTTCATGGGTTAATCCAATCAGTCTTATTACTGAAATAATTTAATTGCTAATTAATCATTATAATATTTCATGGGTTAATCCAATCAGTCTTATTACTGAAATAATTTAATTGCTAATTAATCATTATAATATTTCATGGGTTAATCCAATCAGTCTTATTACTGAAATAATTTAATTGCTAATTAATCATTATAATATTTCATGGGTTAATCCAATCAGTCTTATTACTGAAATAATTTAATTGCTAATTAATCATTATAATATTTCATGGGTTAATCCAATCAGTCTTATTACTGAAATAATTTAATTGCTAATTAACTGCCTAAATAATTAATAACTTAATCCAGTTAATATTAAAATTGATTTTTTTGTTATTTCAGGTCCTATGTGAACCGACCAGAAATAATTCAGAAATATATGAATCCAATGTATGATCCAAATCAAAGTGTCCTCTGGCCTTCTGTGGCCCCTCAGAGTTTGGTAAGTCATGTCTAAAATTTATATGCATCGAACACTAGAAGAATACCCGTCCCAGGATGGGTAAAATTAATTCCTCAAACAGAACAGTTTTGTACCACTTTCATGTCCCGTTATGAAAATTAAAATCCAGATATGATGATAATAAAGCTTATGTCTAGAATCCTTATTTCACTTTTGATCACAACCCATTACATGAATTTGATTCTAGAAAATGTTTCAAAGTTGGCTTAGGGGTCTTGAGAAGAAATTAAAATTCAGGAAATTTTTCACTTGAATGTTAAAGAGGGAGCTAGCTCCCTTACAAGATAACCTTTTCTCCATCTTTATATTAGTACAATTAGGTGACAACTTTGGATGTTTCTCGCCTATACGTGTCTTACATATTATTGTTTTTCACATTTAGTATTATTAATCAATATTTATTTAAATAAACGAACAATAAAAACTAAAATGTTAATTCTGTCTGCATATATCTTAAAAAATATGCAAATAAAAATTAAACTAATATGACATGAGTTAATCCTGGCATATGCTGGGTAGATACAGTTAATAAGAATATAAAATTATAGAAATTCTTTTGATTTTATACCTTAGGAATGATACAAGAAATTCTAGAGAAAATATATTAAACAGAAGTGGATATTTACTGGACTTTTCTCGGAATGGATATGTGATAAATATTGCTAATTTAAGTTTAAATTTTATGAACAAAGAAAGGCAGGTTTAATCTAAAAAAATAACTGATAATCATAATAAAAAACTACAAAACAATAATCATGTATGCAAAATAAATTTTTATGAGCAAAGATTAGTTTTGTCAACTTTTTGTTATCGATTAGTTTTGTCAACTTTTTGTTATCGATTAGTTTTGTCAACTTTTTGTTATCGATTAGTTTTGTCAACTTTTTGTTATCGATTAGTTTTGTCAACTTTTTGTTATCGATTAGTTTTGTCAACTTTTTGTTATCGATTAGTTTTGTCAACTTTTTGTTATCGATTAGTTTTGTCAACTTTTTGTTATCGATTAGTTTTGTCGACTTTTTGTTATCGATTAGTTTTGTCGACTTTTTGTTATCGATTAGTTTTGTCGACTTTTTGTTATCGATTAGTTTTGTCGACTTTTTGTTATCGATTAGTTTTGTCGACTTTTTGTTATCGATGAGTTTTGGCGACTTTTTGTTATCGATTAGTTTTGGCGACTTTTTGTTATCGATTAGTTTTGGCGACTTTTTGTTATCGATTAGTTTTGGCGACTTTTTGTTATCGATTAGTTTTGGCGACTTTTTGTTATCGATTAGTTTTGGCGACTTTTAGTTATCGATTAGTTTTGGCGACTTTTTGTTATCGATTAGTTTTGTCGACTTTTTGTTATCGATTAGTTTTGTCGACTTTTTGTTATCGATTAGTTTTGTCGACTTTTTGTTATCGATTAGTTTTGTCGACTTTTTGTTATCGATTAGTTTTGTCGACTTTTTGTTATCGATTAGTTTTGTCAACTTTTTGTTATCGATTAGTTTTGTCAACTTTTTGTTATCGATTAGTTTTGTCAACTTTTTGTTATCGATTAGTTTTGTCAACTTTTTGTTATCGATTAGTTTTGTCAACTTTTTGTTATCGATTAGTTTTGTCAACTTTTTGTTATCGATTAGTTTTGTCAACTTTTTGTTATCGATTAGTTTTGTCAACTTTTTGTTATCGATTAGTTTTGTCAACTTTTTGTTATCGATTAGTTTTGTCAACTTTTTGTTATCGATTAGTTTTGTCAACTTTTTGTTATCGATTAGTTTTGTCGACTTTTTGTTATCGATTAGTTTTGTCGACTTTTTGTTATCGATGAGTTTTGTCGACTTTTTGTTATCGATTAGTTTTGGCGACTTTTTGTTATCGATTAGTTTTGTCGACTTTTTGTTATCGATTAGTTTTGGCGACTTTTTGTTATCGATTAGTTTTGTCAACTTTTTGTTATCGATTAGTTTTGTCAACTTTTTGTTATCGATTAGTTTTGTCAACTTTTTGTTATCGATTAGTTTTGTCGACTTTTTGTTATCGATTAGTTTTGTCGACTTTTTGTTATCGATTAGTTTTGTCGACTTTTTGTTATCGATTAGTTTTGTCAACTTTTTGTTATCGATTAGTTTTGTCAACTTTTTGTTATCGATTAGTTTTGGCTTTTTCTTTCGATTAGTTTTGTCTTTTTCTTGTCTTTTTCTTTCGATTACTTTTGCTTTTTTCTCATTGATTAATTTACTTCTAATTAATTTAATTAGTGAATAGGAATTAAATAGTGACATAATAACTTTGAGGAGAAACCATTTTTACTTGTGAAATAATTTTGTTTAAAGCCTCCCTATCTCCAATATTCTGATAGAGATTCAAATTCTCCCCCAAATGAGAGAGCAATGAATTTGTAATGATTTTTACTTATTTTATAGATTTATCTTTCTTCTTCTTTTTTCCAGACACTCTGGTCGGCACTTTATTGTCGAAGTGTTGTCGACAATGGCCCTAAAGAAGAAGCTTGGGAAGAGATGACACGAATTCAGGAGTACGACAAAGAATTGCGCTCAAGAGTTAACCGTCTGCGAAGGTATTAAATTCAATATTTAACATTTTTTAGTTAACCATCTGCGAAGGTATTAAATTCAATATTTAACATTTTTTAGTTAACCGTCTGCGAAGGTATTGAATTAAATATTTAACATTTTTTAGTTAACCGTCTGCGAAGGTATTGAATTAAATATTTAACATTTTTTAGTTAACCGTCTGCCAAGATATTGAATTCAATATTTAACATTTTTTAGTTAACCGTCTGCGAAGGTATTAAATTCAATATTTAACATTTTTTAGTTAACCGTCTGCGAAGGTATTAAATTCAATATTTAACATTTTTTAGTTAACCGTCTGCGAAGGTATTAAATTCAATATTTAACATTTTTTAGTTAACCGTCTGCGAAGGTATTAAATTCAATATTTAAATTTTTTTAGTTAACCGTCTGCGAAGGTATTAAATTCAATATTTAACATTTTTTAGTTAACCGTCTGCGAAGGTATTAAATTCAATATTTAACATTTTTTAGTTAACCGTCTGCAAAGGTATTAAATTCAATATTTAAATTTTTTAGTTAACCGTCTGCAAAGGTATTAAATTAAATATTTAACATTTTTTAGTTAACCGTCTGCAAAGGTATTAAATTAAATATTTAACATTTTTTAGTTAACCGTCTGTGAAGGTATTGAATTCAATATTTAACATTTTTTAGTTAACCGTCTGCCAAGATATTGAATTCAATATTTAACATTTTTTAGTTAACCGTCTGCGAAGGTATTAAATTCAATATTTAACATTTTTTAGTTAACCGCCTGCGAAGGTATTAAATTCAATATTTAACATTTTTTAGTTAACCGTCTGCGAAGGTATTAAATTCAATATTTAACATTTTTTAGTTAACCGTCTGCGAAGGTATTAAATTCAATATTTAACATTTTTTAGTTAACCGTCTGCGAAGGTATTAAATTCAATATTTAACATTTTTTAGTTAACCGTCTGCAAAGGTATTAAATTCAATATTTAACATTTTTTATATTTTCAACCATCACCTACCAAATATTGATAATGAGAACAATCTACCCCTGTGTTTAGTTTGAAATTCCGTTCAGGTTACTGAGTTTGACTAGAAGATTCTAAAATTAAAAGAGATGTACTTGAAGAAGTCTGGAATTTACATTGAAAGTTATTACTGTACTTTTATTGTAGAGTTATTTCCCTTTAAATTATTACTGTACTTTTATTGTAGAGTTATTTCCCTTTAAATTATTACTGTACTTTTATTGTAGAGTTATTTCCCTTTAAATTATTACTGTACATTTATTGAAGAGTTATTTCCCTTTAAATTATTACTGTACTTTTATTGTAGAGTTATTTCCCTTTAAATTATTACTGTACATTTATTGAAGAGTTATTTCCCTTTAAATTATTACTGTACATTTATTGAAGAGTTATTTCCCTTTTAATTATTTCCCTTTAAGTACCCACATTGTGAATATAACAACCAGGAAGATAATAGTAGTCCGAATAATACGAATTATCAATCCTCATCTAAAAAATTACGGAATATAATATAAAGATATGCATGATATGTATACTATTCTAGTCGATATTGTGTTCGACTTTTGAATTTCAAACATAGATCATTCTTCTTCGTCTATTCATTTAACATCACTTTGACCTTGGGGCAGGGGTCAGACGTTTGCTGATATTATGCAAGCTCAGTCTCCAGTTCTTATGGCTCAGCGGATCAGTAGTCTCCATATTCCACTCTGTGCGGTCTTGTCTAATCACTTGCTTCAAAGTTTACCTTGGCCGGTCAACCTTCCTGCGATTTAGGACATTCATGCTTCTGCAACGGTTTGTCCAGGAGGGTGAATGTTCGACATGACCATATCAGCGTAATTGAGTCATCATTAGGATAACCTCCATGCTGGACAAGTGTAGTGCTTTTAGAAAATCTTTCGACCTGATGTGTTGGGCCTGGTTAGACTTCACATTGCAGATCCATGGTTCTATCATTGCGCTGATGACGGGCGAGAGGGGGTTTGGCGAGGGCCCAGCATTCACTGTCATACATCATGATGGATGTAGAGAGGGACAGCTCGTGATGTTATCAGAATCAAAAACTCACAAAATTTCACTCAAGCTGCCTTATGGCCGTACGGAGTTCACATCCACCACCTGCACTCAGCATATCTCCTAGATAGCAGGAAGAGTCTACTACCTGTAGGGTATTGTTATCTAGTCTTTGTGGGGATGACTGTCAATAGGATGTGCCTGTCCCATGCATCTCCTACACTTGTAGTTGGGTTTCGGGGCTAACTTAACCTTCAGGTCACGGCATTTTTTGTGAACCCACAATAGTTACACTGTATCGCATTGCTTCTAACACCGTTCTGGCACACTGAACAAGGATACTGACCAGAGTCTGTTAGCGATTGTAAACTAGAGCCACACACCATCATTTTGGTTTTAGGCAAGTTCTTCAACCCCTTGACCTCCAGACCGTTTTTCCATATGACCAGCTTATCATTGATCAGCAATTATAAGTCATCAGAATAAAGTCATCACATTATAAGTCATCAATATATGATATAAGTCATCAGCATAAAGAAATTCTCATAGACAGCCCAACCGCAACTCTCTTGACTTTCAAAAATGTTTTGCTGATTTTTGTCTGAATTAAAGATTTATATTGTATGAGCTGTATGAACCCGGCGTTGCTCGAGATCCATCACATTCAAATTTCTTTTGTAAATATTTCTATGTTCTAAAATGCTTTTTGTTATATAAAATGGTTCGTTCATTTAAAGCATTGCTGGGTCAGTATTATAAAATTGAAAATAGAAGCCTTTATCAATGCAAGATTAATTTATTTTTATTTTTATTTTTTTACTTTAATCTTATTAATTTCAGAATAAAATTCCATCATCAGAGTTGACCAGTATTGTGTCATTTTTTCTTTTTTTCATCAAAAAACACAAAAACAAAAATAAACACTGACCCAGCAATGCTTTAAATGAACGACCCATTTTATCAAACTTCTAGAATGCCAATGCTTTCTTCGTTCTACGACTAGAATTGGAATTCATAACCGCCAACGACATTGGCGTGGATACATCATACAAGGACATTTATAAAAGAAACAAAAGGAAAAAAGTTTGTTTATTTTTGTTTTTGTGTTTTTTGATGAAAAAAATTTTTAAAATGACACAATACTGGTCAACTCTGATGATGGAATTTTATTCCGAAATTAATAAGATTAAAGTAAAATAATAAAAATAAAAATAAATTAATCTTGCATTGATAAAGGCTTCTATTTTCAATTTTATAATGCTTTTTGTTATGTTCAGTATTCAAAGCTGAAACTGAACTTCAATTTAATAAAAATGACACAATACTTAACTAAGAAAAAATAATTTTTAAAAAAAGCAAGTAAGGGACAATAACTCTTACTAAAAGAATAAGAGTTATTTCCCTTAAGTAATTTTTTTTAAGGTGACTTGCAGTTATTCTTTTTTAAATAAATTATAGCAAAGTATGTTAGTCTATTGCAAGTAACATGGTACAACAATAACAAATGAAAATTTGCTAGTCAGCATCAAAGTTTGATTTGTAAGCTTAAATGCTATTTCAAATCCGGCTAACATAATTTTATAGAGTAGATAAAATTGCTGATACAAAAATGTATTTTGCTGTAAACCAATTTAATTCTGCCAAAATTTTTCCCATAATTCCATAAAAAAATTTTTTCTTTTCTATTATTTATTTTATTTTTTCTTTCATTGTTTTTTTTTTGTTTTTGTTTTTTAGGCAACTTGATCGTTTGATGCGTCAGGAAACTAAAGTCTGTAAAGGATCCGCAGTATCGAACAATGAAGCTGTTGCCACAGACGGAGCTTCTCTGTGATAGACCTTTATGAGCGTGATTAAGTGACAAATGTTAAGTATTGTTGCTATGGGCAACGAGGTTGTTGGGATTGTTTTATCTCTCATCGATATCGTCAGCAACAAAACACTGACTACGAAAGAAGCAACAACAAAAAACATGACAACATTATCACAAGCAAACAACATCCGCGATCAAAACGACACCTGGGAAATTTATGCAATTAAAAATTAATGGAGACTAGTAACAATTACTGAAATATTTCAGAAATGGGTACTTCTGCAGAATCGAATCCCTGGAAAAATACGCTGCTAAGAAGTTATATTTTTAATTTCTGTTATATGTGAACGCTGCAAATATGAAAGAAAAACATGAATCATGAAATTACAAACAATGCTTGAAAAAAAAAAAAAAAGAAGACATTTTTTTAATTACTTTAAAATTATTAATTTTTTTCTTTTAATTTGTGTGCTATATAACGAAGAACCTGGTTATTAATTAGCTAGGCGTAATCATGTTTTTTAGGATGATTGTTGTTAGTTTGTTAATATGTTTGTGCCTAGGGGGTAGCCATCTTGGTTTATTGTCTAGTTTTAGATGAAAAAAAAAAATTACTGAGAAAACTAAGCGTCTTAACTTTGTACTTTTCTGGGTATTCTATTCTGTACAAGTACTCAAAAATTAACGAAATCACTTAAAATTTAATTAAACGTTTCTGAAGAAGAAAATCAAAATTCTTATCAATTATTTTAGTTACAAATGAGAAAAAAAATTGAAAATTATTTGTTTAGACTACTGTGAACTCTGCTTAGATTGAAGTTGAATTTTTTAAAAATTGAAAGGTCTTCAGTCTTTTTCAAGAGATGTTGTGAAGTTTAGCTGATATATATATATATATATATATATATGTGAATACAATATACCCAAATTTTCCAACTAAATATAAAGAAACGTTGAAAGAAGTGAACAGTGCATTTTTTTTCATCAGTTTTTTTCGATGGATCCAACTGTTTTTCTGGATTCTTGAGATAACGAATAATGGAAACATGCAAGATCATTATTAATAAATTATATTCTAGTGGTCAGAGCTTTATATCCTGATAATAACTTATTTAGGTCGAAAGCTTTGATAATATATATATATATATATATATATACACACACACATATATAGATTCTTCCTTTATAATTTAACTCAAGAATTGAGAAATATTGTTAGATTCATGAAAAAAAAATGTTACCATTATGAAACATCTGTTGCTTTCAACGTTTGCTTGAATCAATATTGGCTACCAACATATACAATATATATATATATATATATATAATGCTAGTTTTCATTAAAGTATGTTTTGTTGAAAACTGAAGATATTTGTTGTTGTTCTTTTACAAAATGTTCGTTTTAAGCAAGTGTGTGTGACTGAACATTTGGTCAAATCTTTTGTTGTTGAAGAGTTCAAGACTTCAAGTACTTTCAACCGGACAACATTGATCATTTTCAAGATTATTTTGAACACTCGTAAAAATATTTGTTCTTGGTCTTAAAAAAAACGTTCATATATATGAAAGGAAAAAGGAAAGACCAAAAAACTCAAAATGGCATCTCAACGTTTCACCCTCATGTAGTGAAGACTTCTTCAAGAGTGACAAGTAAGTTGAAAAAGAAGCACAGATGAAAATAATTGTTTTGTGCTTATTTTTAAAAACTTTCTTGAATCTCTTGAAAATGTTTTCGCTACATGAGGGTGAAACGTTGAGATACCATTTTCTGTTTTTTTTTGGTCTTTTTTTTTTCCATTCATCTTGGATTCATTTTATTCTATACTAGCAGGGGTACCAGGCGTTGCCCGGGGCTCTCCCTCCTCCTCTCCGCAAGCAAAATAGGATATTGAGCACTTTTCTCCCGGACAACGCCGAGTATTTAGAAAATCAAGATGGCCTCCAAAGCACTACTAAAATCACTCTTACTGATCCCCCCTCCTTTTCATCTGCACAATAGTCCGAAGAGAAACACTACAGTAGCTCTATCTAGGACATTTAGCACTTTTCTCCCGGACAACGCCGAAGCCCCCCCCCCCGATGCTGGGTCCTATACTGTAGAAGCACCCCCGATGCTGGGTCCTATACTGTAGAAGCGCCCCGGTGGCTATACTGCAGAAGCACCCCCCGTCCCTGTACTGCAGAAGCCTCTGAATCCTATACTGTAGAAGCACCCCCGGTGCCTATACTGTATGAGCACCCATGGTCCCTATTCTGTAGAAGCATTCGGGTCCTATATTGTAGAAGCACCCCCGGTGCTGGGTCCTATACTGTAGACGCACCCCTGGTCCCTATACTGTAGAAGCAGCCCTGGTCCCTATTCTGCAGAAGTATTCGGGTCTTATATTGTAGAAGCACCCCTGGTTCCTATACTGCAGAAGCCCTTGGGTCCTATACTGTTAAAGCGCCCCCCCCCCTCCTGGTGCCTATACTGCAGAAGAACCCCCCGCCCAGGTCCATATACTTCAGAAGCCTCCGGGTCCTATATTGTATAAGCACCCCGCAGGATGAAGATGTTGATAATTCCCCCCCACTCCACCACCCAAAAATTCTCCCCCCCCTCCACGTCTTAAACATTCTTTGTTTGCCGAGTAGTTTTTGAGGAGTAGCTGGACATACAAACAAACAAACAAACATACAGACAACTGCCCTTTATATAATAGATTTTATCATATATATGTATATTATATACATAATCAAGAACTATCAAGTGTGGTTAATTTATGTAAATACAGGGTTAAACAAATTAAACAAAAACTTAACAATTTAAAAATTAAAACCTAAAATAGAAATACAAGGAACCACGTGTTAAAATAAATTCACCCATTATATTGACACAACAAAGGAAACAGGATATAGGCCAATCTATAGAAAACAGAACAATACAACAGGATATAGGAAGTAACACTAACCACACGTTTGTTCGTGGAAAGCCCAACGATTGACTGGGAGAACAACAAAGAATCTGATAGGTTAACCAGCTAGCCGGCAAAAATAACTCGATGCATTTTAGCCTGAAGATTCCCCCCCCAGGGATGAAACGCAGGAGCCTCTGTGTAGCTTAATTGCCATAAATATATTTTCATAGCTTACTATATATATATATTTTATACTTAATCAGCATTTCTTTATTGATGCATGTTTGATTAAACAAACAGGGATTATCCCTGTTGTTTGTTTAATCAAACATGCATCAATATATATATATAATGATTATTTTTATTTACACAGACATGTACAAAATCTGCGACACTGGCATGTAGATGTTATCGATCAACAGCTATTATAAACTGAGATCTCATCAGGCAGAGTTAAAATCCGATCTTGGAAAAAATTCTATATGATCTAAGGTCAAGATCGGATTTTAACTCTGCCTGATGAGATATCAGTTTATAATAGCTGTTGATCGATAACATTGACATGCCAATGTCGCAGATTTTGTACATGCCTGTGTAAATAAAAATAATCACATATAAAAGCTCTATTTGATATTGAGCACTTTTTATAAACCCGGTTGAACTTCTTTGGATTACTACCCTGTGGATGTTTTACCTGGATTATTATATATATATATATATATATATATATATATATATATATATATATATATAATATCAACCAGTATGCCATATATAGTAATCCAGGTAAAGTTTGTATCTACAGTGCAAACAAATCCAGAGAATCTTTACTGTGTTTATAAACGCTCAATAATAAATAGAGCTATTTACCGGTAATAAAAATGGGGAATCATTTACTATAATCAACAGAAAGAAAAAAAAGTGAAAAAACAAAACAAATGTGCAACAAATAAATGTTACCAAAGGCAAGTTAAGATACTCATCTACCTACCTGGATAATTTTATTTGTGTTTTAACTTATTTTAAAGGGTGTCTTTTTTTTGTTCAAAACAATCGGTGTTGACTGCTCGAAAAGAAATTCAAAATCGAGGCTCGTCCATGGACTTGAAAATCGATAAAAATTCGAAAACTAAATATACTGATAGAAACGCATACAATATATGACAACAATCACTTGACACTAATTGAAGAATTATCTCCCTTTGGAGTAAGGTATTACTGGGCGTTTATTGAAGCGTTATCTGCCTTTGGAGTAAGGTATTTCTGTGCGTTTACCTTTTAAGTTATAACTGTATTCAAGAGTTATTCTTTTAAGTAAAGTATTCATGTACATTTATTGAAGAGTTATTTCGTTTTAAGTAAGCTGAGGGATGGCTACTATACAATGCGACATAACGAAGTGTGCAAATATTTTCACTGGACTATGCAAAAAGTTGAATATCCAGTGTAGCAGCAAGTCCTGGGAGCATATACCAGAAAAAACAGTTGGAAATAAATTATACACCAATATGCAATGCCTACAGCTACATATCTAGAAAACGGAGCTGTTAAACCTGACATCATAATATGGGACAGAAGGTAGAAAGTAGCAACCCTAGTTGAAATCAGTGTCCCTAATGATGCAGGATTGAACAGAGCAGAAAGGGAAAAGATTACGAAATATCAAGGTCTTATGTACGACATGAAAAGAAACTGGAATCTTAGAAAGATCGCCATCATCCTAGTAATTGTAGAAGCAACAGGACTAATGAAAAAATATATGTATGTGTGTATCGTACAGCAACAGTAAATACACTTGAACAAAAGATTAAGAAATAAGCTATTTATGTTTTTATTCTCCTTCTTTCATTACACGTAACATAAAATACACACAATTTATGGTCTTTTTCAGACTTCGTCCATTATTGTATTAGGGTGAATCAAAAGCTTCACAAGCGTTTTGCAACTTATTTGCTTTTGCCGACCAATGGAAGAGTCTATCAGGCATGTGTACGCAGTGTGATGATGTACGGAAGTGAAACGTGACCAGTGAGGGTTGAGGACATGCGTTGCATGGAGAGAAATGATATGATGGATCTGTAATGTAAGTTTTAAAGACAGGCTTAATTCTCATGACCTCAGAAAGATTAAATCTGGACAGTATAGGGAGATGTGCGCAGAACAGGAGACTTAGATGGTTTGGCCACATTGAAAGAATCGATGAGAGTTGTTGGGTATCAAAGTAAAGAGTGCTCTGAGCAGCACCCCCTTCTGATATGGTAGCAGTACTCCATATTAGAATGTATCGGACTCTTATCTGGGAGTCAGGTACTTTCTGGAACGGTAGAATAATCCAAATGTTTTTCCAGCAACCTTCGCAACAGATTGGATGTTAGTCTTCCATTTTAGATCTGAAGGGAAAGTCAGTCTTAGGAACTTATCCAAAATAGGAGCTTCCTCAAGGAGAGAGCCATTCATTTGAACGAGGCAAAACAGGGATCCGAGCGTTGGTGGTGAAAGGAGAGAAGCTTGGTTCTAGACGTGCTAAAACTAACAAGCCACTTTCTTTCTTCATTCCAGATCAGCGAGAAATTGATCAACAGTGCTCTTTGCAGTGCAGCCATAGACAGTTGTATCGTCTGCATATGTGTCAACAAATGATCTCAGAAGATCAGGAAGAATGTTGGGTTCAGAATAGATACATGAGGCACGTCGGCATTGATACTATGTGCTTCTTGCATATTTACGTCTCCCAGTTTTGCTGGTAAAATAGAATTGCATTAATTCTCGTTTGCTGCAAATGTTAATTTTCCTAAATATAATTTTAAAAATTTGAATGAATATACAGAGTGTTATATATTACAACATATAATAATTAAATCATTGTGTGCAGTGCTCAGGTGCACTGCAACTCATCAAAAATGCATGTGCACGGAGGAGGAGGGACAGCAGGTGTAGCTTTGATGAATTTCAGGAAGCATGACGCTTTTAAATTATGCAGTGTCTCGGAAGCGAACAACTGATGCAGGCAGTTTGTTTCACGTTTCAGCGATTCCGAGCGTGAAAAATATTTCCGAAAGTCATGGGAGCTGTGCTCTTTTCTGACTTTGTATGCATGTCCACATGTGTTAGACACATGGACATCAAAAAGGTGCTCCATGTTGTTGTTGTTGTTGTTGACGAGATGGTTAATAATTTTTATGGTATAATACTTCAACATAAATGTAACTTTTAATATGTAACTAGAGATTATACAATGCTTGGCCGCCTGAGATCACTAAGTTTGATTGGACAAATGAAATCACCTGATTTTTAGAAGTGCGGATATAACTTTCAAAACAGTCAAAAATCTTAGACAAGTAGTCATCAATTGGGGTTAGGGTTATGTGTTAGGGTTAGATATAGGGTTACGGGTTAGGGCTAGGGTTAGATATAGGGTAAGGGTTAGAGTTAGATATGGGGTTATGGGTTAGGGTTAGATATAGGGTTACGGGTTAGGGCTAGGGTTAGATATGGGGTTATGGGTTAGGGTTATGGATAAGAGTTAGTGTTAGGGAATTGGAATGTCCGAAGAGCAATGTACATCCATTATAATGTTTCAGAATTTTTGAGATGAGGATTGACAATTTGTATTGTATTATTACAGAGAAGAACAGTGGAGAATAAGATATCTCAAAGAAGCAGCGCATACGTTGGGCGACAATTGCCTCCTAAGTAAACCTAGTATAAAATTAAATACAGTATGGGAACCAATAATTATAAATAGTAGATTGGAACACTATAAAAAAAAAATATATATATATATTTAGTAATATTTATGTATTACAGAATTTCAGAACATCGGTACCGTCGGTTTCAAATCCAACAGGGGGGGGGGGCAGCACATGATCGGCCTTTATCGACTCTCCTCAGCCTCTGTTGTGGTCTGTTACTTTGGAAAATGGCCCCTTTTTTCCAAAGCAACGGACCACAACAGAGGTTGAGGAGAATCCATCTTCAGACATGCTAATACCCTTTCAAAGAAAATTACCTAGGTCGTAGATGCTATCTCAGAAGCGGGGTCAAATAGTTCATTCAGATCCAACAAGTCTAAAACTGGTTGCATGGAAAGTATCCAGCTCAACTCTCGCAATAAATTTCTTTCTAAAAAGTGAAATCCAGAAGGTGATTAAGGACAAACCAGCAATATAACAGAGTTCGATTCAGTGTTTGCGACCATCAGAGATTCCGCATGAATTCCGAAAAGAATCCGGGACGACAACAAAGAAATAGAAGAAAAAAAATAAATAAAGAGGAGGAAAAAAAGAAAGGGATACCAGATCCAAAAAGAAAAAAAAAAGAGTTGAGGGTAAAGTTGTGAGTCCTACTATCACACATGTGGCCTACCTGCAACCACCCTCTCCATCCTACACTCGACGACAGTGGAAAGCCACTCAATATAATGATCTGAATTGAATTTGAGTCCCTTTGCTAAAATGTGGGGCAGCATTACTTTGTCTTCGCTGGAAACCTTAACCCTAAACCCAAAAAATCTAACCGAAACCCTAACCCAAAGGCCATTACAGTTTGAGGGAACTTGGTCTTCATTATGCATGGGACTTGTTTAGACTGTGGGCTAGCCACCTGTTGTTCTGCATGTTGTGTAATTGGTCCTTGCAGAAGTTCTCGTCTGAGAAGAACCAGAACATCCCCAGCCGTGGATCTTCTCATACAAAAAACAAAAGAAAAATAACAGGTTATCATCTTCCAATCGAAACAGTCGGTGATAATCCTTCAAGAAGTAATCGATCACCTCGATGTCTGATCTTGTTGAGGAGTTTCTTGGTTTTCGAAAGACAGTTCTCTTGGGCCTTGGCAGCGAGTAGTTGGCCCTTATGACTCATGTATAAGTAGTTGAGCACTTTCTTCGTAGTTGCAACTCCGATGCCCATCTCGTTCGCCAAGATCTTGGCATACCTTTTTTTAAGCTTCTTGATGAATTTTGGTCTGCGGACATAGTTAGAATGCCTGCTATGATCCTTCCTGCTGGTCATTGCTTCCAAATCTCCGTCATAATTCTCCAGCTCACTCTCTTCCAATATTTTGGTACTTTCAAGTCGTCCATGGTTTCCAGCTCTCAAACTCATCAATAGTATGCAGAAACAGCTATTTACAGCTATTAAATATTTACTAAAATACTTCAAATGGTTCTGAAATGAAAGAATATAAAAGAAATTATCAAATTTATACCGAACACCCTGGATATAACAGCAAAATTTTAGTTAAAAAATATATTTTTCTTTTTTTTTTTTTTTACTCAAGAGAATAAAAACTTAAACAAATGGCGAAAATTAAAAATCAGGATTTCTTGTCTTTATTTATATTTTGTATTTTTTTGTCCTCTTTCGTTTGGTAAGCCAAAAGATGATGACCTCCATTATAAAGGCCGCGGATCTTCTGATACATGAAACAAAAGAAAAACAACAAGTTATCATACTGTCCATCATAATCTTCCAATAGAAACAGTTGGTGATAATCCTTCAAAAAGTAATAGATCGCCTCGATTGTGCTCAGATAAGTTTCAGGTTTGTCCTGTTGATGTCGCCAGAATTTGGTCGTCCTTGTCTTCAGCTCCACACAACGGATGCCTAAAAACAGAAACAAAAACATTTTAAATGAACCAACAATGAAAAATTATTCTAAAAAATTTTATATTATTATTTTTTTTTTCGTTCGCCTTTATGTCTCACGTTGCCATTTCGCTCGTGCTGCCCGTCAGGATCAGGTCGTCGTCATCAACTGTTTGTTATTTATTTACCAAATAATTATATTTTTAAATAGGATTTTAAAAGTTAAATCTACGGTACCGTTTGGTCATTGAAAATATTAATCAAACGAAACTGTTTTAAACCTACAACTAATTCCATTAAGGCATTATTAACTATAACTAATTTCATTAAGGCACTATTAAACTATAACTAATTTTATTAAGGTATTATTAAACTATAACTAATTTTATTAAGGTACTATTAAACTATAACTAATTTTATTAAGGTATTATTAAACTATAACTAATTTTATTAAGGTACTATTAAACTATAACTAATTTTATTAAGGTACTATTAAACTATAACTAATTTTATTAAGGTATTATTAAACTATAACTAATTTTATTAAGGTATTATTAAACTATAACTAATTTCATTAAGGTATTATTAAACTATAACTAATTTCATTAAGGTACTATTAAACTATAACTAATTTTATTAAGGTATTATTAAACTATAACTAATTTTATTAAGGTATTATTAAACTATAACTAATTTCATTAAGGTATTATTAAACTATAACTAATTTCATTAAGGTATTATTAAACTATAACTAATTTCATTAAGGTATTATTAAACTATAACTAATTTCATTAAGGTACTATTAAACTATAACTAATTTTATTAAGGTATTATTAAACTATAATTAATTTTATTAAGGTATTATTAAACTATAACTAATTTTATTAAGGTATTATTAAACTATAATTAATTTTATTAAGGTATTATTAAACTATAACTAATTTCATTAAGGTATTATTAAACTATAACTAATTTCATTAAGGTACTATTAAACTATAACTAATTTTATTAAGGTATTATTAAACTATAACTAATTTCATTAAGGTATTATTAAACTATAACTAATTTTATTAAGGTACTATTAAACTATAACTAATTTTATTAAGGTATTATTAAACTATAACTAATTTTATTTAGGTATTATTAAACTATATCTAATTTTATGAAAATATTATTCTTATAATTATAAAATTATTGGATGTAAGTAGCTTCCACAATATTTAATGAGGATTTTCTGAGCTATTTAAAAAATTAAAATAGGTGATTTATTTATGAAGAAACCAAAATGAATTCTGGTGGATGTAATTTCGTTATTAAATTTTTTTTTTAAATAGGATTTTTAAAAGGTTCGTTTTAGTACTTTACGCTATTGTATTTTTGAACTCAATAAATATTTTATTTAAAGTAAATACCAAAAATGATAGCATAAAATTGAAGCAAACGCCTTAAAGCACAGAGGATGCAGAATCTAATAATACAAATAAAGACAGATTTTTTTTTTCATTTTAAATTTCATGCATTTGTATTTTCGTATTGCAATCATTTCGCTAAAAACATAGCCTTGTCAAGCAGAGAGATATTAGAAGTAGTAGTAGTAGTAGTACCTGTTGTCCGTCAGAATGGAAATAGGACGAAGATGTTATTTTCTTTTTTTTTATATACGGGTCTCTTGTTTTTTAATATGGGAAACGCTGTGCAGTGTGGAAATGTTTAATTTCATGTATTTGTAGTTTCGTTTTGCAATCATTTCGCTAAAAACATAGCCGTGTCAAGCAGAGGTACTACTACTACTACTTCTAATATCTCTCTGCTTGACAAGGTTATGTTTTTAGTGAAATGATTGCAAAACGAAACTACAAATACACGAAATTAAAAAAAAATATTTTTATTATTATATTCTGCATCCATCTGTGCTTTTAGACGTTTGCCTCAATTTTATGCTAAATTTCTTTAAATTGCTTTAAAAGAATATGAACTCACCAATTTTTGATACTAAAAATAATGTTTAAGATGAAAAGTGAAAATAATAGAATTGTTACTTGAAAAAAGAAATGTCTACCAACCTTTCAGTCTTTCGTCTTTATAAATCCGATTCGTCTGGTTCCAAGTGCTGTCAATGAAGACCACTCTGTCGAAAGGAGCTTTCCCAACGATTCGGTGTTTGATGGCAGCACCCTCTGTTAATTCCTCTTCACACTTTCTCTTCTGTGGTTGTTGATTTGAGACGACGGTTGATGTTGAAAAGGGAAGCGACTCCTGCTTCCCACAATCTGGGTTAACTGCATTATCTCCCTTGGATTCGGTGTCGCTAACAGAGATTTTCTTTATAGATTCTGCACTAATTGCGTCAAGAGTCTGAGAAATCTCACAAGGAAAGACGAGAACAACCTGGGAGAAGGAAGAAAAGAAAAATATGTATTATAGGATGTTTTTATTTATAAAAAGTTGTATTGAATTCAACAATTTAATTGTATATATATATATTTTTTTTTCACTTGGGTGGAGGGCTTAGAAAGAAATAATTCAATGTATAGTCATGTTTACATTTTTTTTTAAGGAATTTAAAAAATTTGATTTAGCTTTCTTTTATTTGATTTTTGATTTCAATAAATATTTGATTAATAGTAAATAATCAATCAGAATCCCTTTACCTTGGAATAGACTCCCAAGAGAGGTAATAAATGCGCCAACAATGCAACAATTCAAGGTGAATTTGGTATTTTTTGCCAAATTAATTGAAATTTTTTTTTAAAAGCAATAAGAACACACAGACAGATACACAAGATCTTGTTTTATTTGAATAATTTTAATATAAAAAACATTCTTTTAATTTGCACAAGACCAGCTTAAGTTGCTTCCAAAAATGAGAAAAGAAGATTGATTGGTTTTGTTTATTTTACGGCATATCAACCATCAATTTTACGGCATATCAACCATCAATGAGCTATTTAATGCTGATTCAAATTGTCGAATAGAATCCTATAGGTGAGATATTATTTACTTTATTTATTTTTAATTTTTGTAAAATAGTTTGAAGTTAAATTTTATTAGAGAGTCTAATTTGAAAAGAAGATTGAGCAATCTTCATGATTTGAAAACAATCCTTGATAAAGACCGGTGTACATTCTGGGCCGTTCAGAATTTGCTTATTGAAAAATCGCAGTAGAACAAACGGTGTCAATCAAGAAACTTGCCTTTTCTCGGTCATAATTCGGAATGCAGGGGTAGGTATAGACAGTGACGTGGTCCGGAGCCAAAACAGCCGCATGACTTGCAGTGCTTTTACCGACACATTCACTCGGGTGACGTAAAATATCAATTTGCAAAGGAAGCTGGAAAAATAGTTAAAAACGATGCGATAAATTTTTTTTAAAAGAAAAACATCAAAATACAAAAATGTGTGGTGTTGGCCGTGGGATGATAGAGATATAGACGAGGGTCATTCGTCTTTAGATGTACTATGATCCATTTATTTATCTACCTCCCACAAGGTAAGATGTGACACAAGGTCGGGAATCCATACTAACAATTAAAATGTATTAGAAACTTGAATTATTAAAAATTATGAGCCGTTAGACAGCCATACAATGCAATTTTTTTTAAATTAATTTTTTCCGATTTAATTTGACGATATACGTCTGTCCTCTTCAGAATTAAAATTACATTGAAAAAATTAATTTAAAAAATTTGCATTGTATAGCTCATTATTTTTAATAATTCAAATTTCCTATATATAAAAAATGCTTTTAAAACAAGAACACTATTTCTAGTTTAAAATGTATAAATTTGAAAATGGAAAGAATGGATGTTTAAAGTGAGCAATCTAAAATTGAAAAAAGGTGAAACCATGGTTAATGAACCCAATATATATACAAATATGTACAAATTTCCAAAGGTATGAAAGTTATTTTATGCAAACGAATTGTTTGTCCCTATTTACTTGCCTCCCCATGAAGGCAGAGTTCGATAGAACATTTGTTTTTAATGTGGGGAAAATCCAGCTCCCCCCAAAAGCACTCTGGATTGGAACAAAAGTAATAATTGCGCCAGTCTAGAAAAACCTCTCCCTCACCGACTAAGGACAGAACAGATACTACACCTTGATCTCAGCCAAGTTTGAAAAGTTAAATGTTCTTTTGGTTGTAGAATGTTTGGATTAACTAAATCGGTAGGTTTAAGAAGTGTGTGTATATATATATTTTTATTTCTATTTTTATTTTTTATGTTGTTTTTAATTCTTATTTTAATTATTTCATTTCTTTATTTTTATTTTGTATTTTTAATTTTTATTTTCATTTCTTATTCTTATTTTGTATTTTATTTTTTTATATTTTTTATTTTTTTATATTTTTTATATTTTTAATTTTTCATTATTATTATTTTTAATTTTATATTTTTAACTTTATATTTTTAACTTATTCTTTTTTCTATTATTTATATTCTATTGTTTTCTCTACCCCTCTGACAAGAGAGTTTGTATCTTTGATTGATTTATTGCATAATTGAAAAGTGTAAATGCATGGAAAATATTGAACTATTTCTTCTATATGTACCAGTGTTTTAGTTTGCGCGTGCCATTGTGTTCTTCCCCCTGCTAATGCTGCTAACATATCAACCGGTGGCTCTTTCTGTCAGTGGATGTTTCTCTACGAGATTTTTAATTTTTTCTTTGATTTTCTGTAAGACGTGTTGCTAAAGGCGCTGATGAAGAGACATTTTGGATTAGCTTTATTAATTCATAAAATAAAGTAAAGTATTTCCAAAATGTTTTGGAAACGATTGTACGCCATACTGGACTTGATGTTCTAATTCTTCGAACAATTGTAATATTTTAATTCATTGAATGTTTATATATATATATATATATATATATATATATATATATATAAGTTGAGATAAACAAAATTAGCACATTATTTATATCAGTTTCAAGAATTAAAAAACAATGAATATTTAGCATACGATCGTTTCTAAAGCGATTTGAAATATTTTATTTTGTATATATATAGTGATATTGTGACAGTGTGTGTAAGTTCAGTAGGCAGTGTGTGTATGTTGCCTTTTGTCAGTGTGTGAGAAAGTTGATAGTAGTTATTGTTTCTCCTGTCAAGGAAAGAGGAGTGTAATGTTGTGCTCGCTGTCTGTCTGATTCTGGCTCTCTGTGTGTTGTGTGTGGGAAGAATGTAAAAATTCTGATTTCCACATCTGAAAATTGAAAGAATGGATGTTTGAAGCAAGGAAGTTCATACAAATTTCCTAGAAATTAACTGAAGTGAAAAATGTTCTTATCTCCAAAATTGCGCAGTTTGAAGGTTATAAGGTCCGACTCCAACTCCTAGGATTAAAAAAATTCTGACTCCGGCTCCCTATTTTAAAGTCATCCAATATTCAGACTGTCTGTTGATTAAAAAATCCGACTCCTTCCAAAACCCCCAACTCTAAAACCTTGGTTAATTCTAATTAAATTTTCACAAGTTTCCTCCAGTAAAACAGTTCCTTTTTTTTTTCTTTTTTAGATCAATGATTCATACAACCACAGTTCAAAAATGTCTACAGAGTTTAAATAGTTTTACATTTTTATTTTTGACGTAGATTGCGCAGATGACCATGTCTTGCCAGACATGATTGATGGGGCTAGCAACCTTCTCCATCTCGTCAGAATAAAATGTCACAAAATGGCCTCGGTCGCATATGCAGAATATTGCAAAATGGCCTCAGTTGCATATGCAGAATATTGCAAAATGGCCTCGGTCGCATATGCAGAATATTGCAAAATGGCCTCAGTCGCATATGCAGAATATTGCAAAATGGCCTCAGTTGCATATGCAGAATATTGCAAAATGGCCTCAGTTGCATATGCAGAATATTGCAAAATGGCCTCGGTCGCATATGCAGAATATTGCAAAATGGCCTCGGTCGCATATGCAGAATATTGCAAAATGGCTTCGGTCGCATATGCAGAATATTGCAAAATGGCTTCGGTCGCATATGCAGAATATTGCAAAATGGCCTCGGTCGCATATGCAGAATATTGCAAAATGGCTTCGGTCGCATATGCAGAATATTGCAAAATGGCCTCAGTTGCATATGCAGAATATTGCAAAATGGCCTCAGTTGCATATGCAGAATATTGCAAAATGGCCTCGGTCGCATATGCAGAATATTGCAAAATGGCCTCGGTCGCATATGCAGAATATTGCAAAATGGCTTCGGTCGCATATGCAGAATATTGCAAAATGGCCTCGGTCGCATATGCAGAATATTGCAAAATGGCCTCAGTTGCATATGCAGAATATTGCAAAATGGCCTCGGTTGCATATGCAGAATATTGCAAAATGGCCTCGGTCGCATATGCAGAATATTGCAAAATGGCTTCGGTCGCATATGCAGAATATTGCAAAATGGCCTCGGTCGCATATGCAGAATATTGCAAAATGGCCTCGGTCGCATATGCAGAATATTGCAAAATGGCCTCAGTTGCATATGCAGAATATTGCAAAATGGCCTCGGTTGCATATGCAGAATATTGCAAAATGGCCTCGGTCGCATATGCAGAATATTGCAAAATGGCCTCGGTCGCATATGCAGAATATTGCAAAATGGCCTCGGTCGCATATGCAGAATATTGCAAAATGGCCTCGGTCGCATATGCAGAATATTGCAAAATGGCTTCGGTCGCATATGCAGAATATTGCAAAATGGCCTCGGTCGCATATGCAGAATATTGCAAAATGGCCTCAGTTGCATATGCAGAATATTGCAAAATGGCCTCAGTTGCATATGCAGAATATTGCAAAATGGCCTCGGTCGCATATGCAGAATATTGCAAAATGGCTTCGGTCGCATATGCAGAATATTGCAAAATGGCCTCGGTCGCATATGCAGAATATTGCAAAATGGCCTCGGTCGCATATGCAGAATATTGCAAAATGGCTTCGGTCGCATATGCAGAATATTGCAAAATGGCTTCGGTCGCATATGCAGAATATTGCAAAATGGCCTCGGTTGCATATGCAGAATATTGCAAAATGGCTTCGGTCGCATATGCAGAATATTGCAAAATGGCCTCAGTTGCATATGCAGAATATTGCAAAATGGCCTCAGTTGCATATGCAGAATATTGCAAAATGGCTTCGGTCGCATATGCAGAATATTGCAAAATGGCCTCGGTCGCATATGCAGAATATTGCAAAATGGCTTCGGTCGCATATGCAGAATATTGCAAAATGGCCTCGGTCGCATATGCAGAATATTGCAAAATGGCCTCGGTCGCATATGCAGAATATTGCAAAATGGCTTCGGTCGCATATGCAGAATATTGCAAAATGGCTTCGGTCGCATATGCAGAATATTGCAAAATGGCCTCGGTTGCATATGCAGAATATTGCAAAATGGCCTCGGTCGCATATGCAGAATATTGCAAAATGGCCTCGGTCGCATATGCAGAATATTGCAAAATGGCTTCGGTCGCATATGCAGAATATTGCAAAATGGCCTCGGTCGCATATGCAGAATATTGCAAAATGGCCTCGGTCGCATATGCAGAATATTGCAAAATGGCCTCAGTTGCATATGCAGAATATTGCAAAATGGCCTCGGTTGCATATGCAGAATATAGCAAAATGGCCTCGGTCGCATATGCAGAATATTGCAAAATGGGCTCGGTCGCATATGCAGAATATTGCAAAATGGCCTCGGTCGCATATGCAGAATATTGCAAAATGGCCTCGGTCGCATATGCAGAATATTGCAAAATGGCTTCGGTCGCATATGCAGAATATTGCAAAATGGCCTCGGTCGCATATGCAGAATATTGCAAAATGGCTTCGGTCGCATATGCAGAATATTGCAAAATGGCCTCGGTCGCATATGCAGAATATTGCAAAATGGCCTCGGTCGCATATGCAGAATATTGCAAAATGGCTTCGGTCGCATATGCAGAATATTGCAAAATGGCTTCGGTCGCATATGCAGAATATTGCAAAATGGCCTCGGTTGCATATGCAGAATATTGCAAAATGGCTTCGGTCGCATATGCAGAATATTGCAAAATGGCCTCAGTTGCATATGCAGAATATTGCAAAATGGCCTCAGTTGCATATGCAGAATATTGCAAAATGGCCTCAGTTGCATATGCAGAATATTGCAAAATGGCCTCGGTCGCATATGCAGAATATTGCAAAATGGCTTCGGTCGCATATGCAGAATATTGCAAAATGGCCTCGGTCGCATATGCAGAATATTGCAAAATGGCCTCGGTCGCATATGCAGAATATTGCAAAATGGCTTCGGTCGCATATGCAGAATATTGCAAAATGGCTTCGGTCGCATATGCAGAATATTGCAAAATGGCCTCGGTTGCATATGCAGAATATTGCAAAATGGCCTCGGTTGCATATGCAGAATATTGCAAAATGGCCTCAGTTGCATATGCAGAATATTGCAAAATGGCCTCGGTCGCATATGCAGAATATTGCAAAATGGCCTCGGTCGCATATGCAGAATATTGCAAAATGGCCTTGGTCGCATATGCAGAATATCGCAAAATGGCCTCGGTCGCATATGCAGAATATTGCAAAATGGCCTCAGTTGCATATGCAGAATATCGCAAAATGGCCTCAGTTGCATATGCAAATATCGCAAAATGGCCTCGGTCGCATATGCAGAATATCACAAAATGGCCTCAGCTGTATATGCAAAATTGCTTCAGTTACGTATGCAAATATTGGAAAATGGCTAGTCGCGTATGCAAATATCGCAAAACATCTACTCACCCTTGGATAAATGTTTTCTTTTTGGTTTCTCTGTTATCCATCATATCGCCCCTTTTTGGGGGTATGTAACTAAATTATCTATTGTAAATGATTATTGACAACAAGCTAATACTTGAACCATAACTAGGGATGGGGTTTATACCTTTTTCTCAATTATATGACTATGTATGTGAAGGTGACAGATCTGACTGGATTTGAACTCATCTTAACCGATTCCAGTCCACATTTATATCCATTACCCCAAACACAACCCCAAATATTGATTAAATAGTTTTAAAGCTTAAAAATAAAAGTCAGAATAAGAGAATAACCAAAAAAGAAGAAAAAAAAGTTTAAGTGATGCAAAATCTTACTTTTACAACGGGGATTTTTTTCTCGGTGCCAATCACGGGTTTGTAACACGTGTAACAGAAATATTTGCGAGATTTGTTACATTTCGGACAAATCCTGCGTTCGTCAGTGTCGTCGAGAAAATCATAGTTGCTTATTTTCAAATCTGGAAATGGATATTCCTCCATTGTTTCTTGCAGATTCTTTGTCTTGGATGTTTGTTTTATTTAGCTGGAGAAAACAAAAAAAACAAAACACTTATTTGATAAGTTAAAAAGGAATTTTAACTTACAACACTTATGTAATTTTCTTACACTTGAAGATTAATACCAAATCAATAGGTGTGTGTGTGTGTGTGTGTGTGACAGACGGTTACACAGAGTTCATCTTAGATTCTCCTAATTCACACAATACTTCAACCAATCAAAAAGAGTTGCCGCTGGGAGCCAAGCACCTGCCGGCATTTGTTACATAAGCAAGAACCCAATGTTGTCACCAGCGAGAGACTCAACTTGCCAAAGGAACCTTTGTCAGTAATAACACTACTACACAGCTTTCTCGCAGGCAAACAAACTCTGGCCGCAGCCCCTTGGCTACTGGCATCTCAGCAAGCGAAACATGTCATAGTCATGAACTATTAAATATAGCAACAGCTAAGACACTTTCTTAAAAACTCACTCACATACAAGTCCACACACATATAGACAAAAAATAACTCTTTCTTCGTGTTGACTCTCTTAACAAATAACTCTTTTTTTCTGTTGCCTGTTCTACTCATCTACATTATCACACGTATAGGTCCTCTTTTTTCTTTTAGGATAGCAAAAATTATTTTGCCATCCTAAAAAGAAAATGCCCTTCTCTTTTCTCACTACCTGAACCATCTGTTGGTAGCGGGAGGGGGGGTGCAATTAAAGTTTTGCAGGTCTGATGATTCCCTGCGGGGATCAAACATGGACACCTCTTTATTTGTAAAAACTAACATTAATGTTAAATCTGACAAAATTGATAAAAATAAACAAAAAGTTTTAAAATCAAATAAGAACCAATAAGAATTCGATTTTTAACGTTCAGAAAGTAGTCTTGTGTTTCAGCATTTTTGACTGATGTGTTGTTGGTAATGGGAAATGAGCAATTGATGTTTTGCATTTTTTAAATTTTAAAATGAAACAAGCATGCAAGGTGTAAATATGTAGAATTTGGTATTTTCGAACTACTGTTCTCATCTTGGGTGTTTTTATCACAACGTTTCGGCCGATGTAACCTCCGACCTTCTTCAGGTGTACTTTGTCGAACTCAGTAATCTTTCTGCCAAACTCGGAAATCTGGACGGAATTTCGAACGGAACCCTTTATTAAATCCACGGGGCTAGCATGCTCTCGTTCCATCTGCCATGACTGGGAAGAAGTCTTCAGTAATTTGCAGTTTTTCGTATAGCCCGCACTGAACCTTGAACCTTCAGATGACCGTCACTTAAAACTGAATTTTACTTAGTACTATATCCACTGCGCCACGGGTCCTTGAAGGAGGTCGGAGGTTACACCGGCCAAAACGTTGTGATAAAAACACCCAAGATGAGAACAGTAGTCCGAATATACCAAATTCTACAAATTATCAACCCTCATCTCAAAAATTCCGAAACAAGGTGTAAATAGTTGGTCCGGTTTCGGTGAAGGGATGCAGTTTTGAATTCATTCCATGGAAGGTGCTCGACTGAGCTCCAATCTTTGGTTCCTTCTTGTAAGACATTCACAGCAAGAACTCATTTTACTAACAGAAATGAAAAGAACTTTACTTTCTTCCCCCGTATGTCTAACGCCAGGCAAAGTTTCAATTAACAGAGTTTCTTTCCAATAACTTCTCATCTGTGGAACACGTTACCACGAGACTGCTTCCCAGCAGACTACAACATAGTTGTCTTTAAATCCAATGTCAACAAATACTTGCCATAAACCCTCCCCCATAAGTAATCAAACTTTGTTCATTCCATTCATCATTTGCAATCCTCTCATAACATTCTTCATCGTTAAACTGTCAATTCATCCATCGCGTTAACCCTTATCCTTGAGTGGCTTTTGGCCTTGATAAGTGGTGACTAAGTAGAAAAGAAAAAAATTGATAATGAAAAAAATTGAGTGAAATGAATGTATTTTTATTTTCTACCATTCTTTTTGTAATGGCGGCAAATATTGCAGGACATTATGTAAACAAACATGAACGCCCTTCATTGGATCCAGTGTTAATGTCGATAGAAGAGAAGAACTCTGGGATTGACTTTTAGTTTATAAACTCAATGTTTGTTTGGTAATGTCCTGCAATGTTTTCAGAAAACAATGATCAAATATCAAATGTTGTTATTTATGGCATGAACTTGAAATATTGTCAGTCCACATCGTTTGTCGACAAGGACTACAACTCTGCAAAGGCCAGCAGTTGCTTTTGTTGTGTTTTCTTTCTGTCCAAAGCTCCATCAGCCGCCGCCACATAACACGCCTCTTTTTGCAACCCACACGTGAACAAATAGCCACAAATTATAGACATACAAAAAAAAAAACAGTAAGCAAACTTACTCTCTTGTTTTAATATAATTGCAAATTACTAAAATAACATCTACAATCTCTAAGAACAATATGTGTCATAGATAGATTTCGTTTGAGTTTGCAAGATTCTGGTAATTAAAACATAGGAATAACAATCCGGAATTAGGGTTTACCGCCCCCCCCCCCCACACACACACACACACCCACACTTTTTTTGAGCAGTGAAGCAAATCTTAGTTGTTTGGGGAAGAAGCCCAAACCCAAATCTTTAAAGCGTTAGTTCCCAACTGAGAAAGTGAAAAAAAAAAAAAAAGGAGATAAAATTTTCAATCTCAGGAATTGATCCTCTTCTTCGTTTAATGTGTCTTTTTTCGCATCAGATGTGGGTGACATGTTGGCCATGGCAACATGAAGTGTCTTTCTCCATGAAACGATCATTTATGCTGGTTTTGATGTGCCATTGTATGAGGTCATCTTTGATTGAGTTATTCCAAGTCTTTCTCGGCCTGCATTTTCCTCGTTTACCCTCAATTGATGAAATAAAAAATTTAATTGGTGAAATAAAAAATTTAATTAATGAAATAGAAAATTTAATTGATGAAATAAATTTAATTGATGAAATAAAAATTTTAATTAGTGAAATAAATAAAAAAATTGATGAAATAGAAAATTTAATTGGTGAAATAGAAAATTTAATTGGTGAAATAGAAAATTTAATTGGTGAAATAAACAATTTAATTGGTGAAATAAACAATTTAATTGATGAATAAACTGGTTCTTAAGTTGGATTCTGTGAGTCACTGTCACTTGTTAGACAGAAATCTGCAGAAGCAAAATATAATTGTTTTTTTTTTTTCCACAACAATGTATCAAACTGTTAAGAATTTATTTTTCTCGTAAATGTCTACGATATGTCGAGTAAAAAAAGAGAAAATAAGCAGAGGGTAAAGTTTGTTACGGGTTCACGTCTTTGACATAACGTTATGGAAGTCAATGTCCGAAATGCATGCTTTGCAATATCAAGCTGAGCAACTCCAGAACTATTTTAACGCTTTATAAATCTGCACAGCAAACAGTACAACGATACAACACTGGATGATGTCAAATAGAAGAGAGCCCAATTTGCTCTTGGCTTTGTTACAACTGACAAACCGCTCCTTACCATACATATCTGATCGCAAAGCGGGACAAACCACATAGAGATGGTACGAGACACTCATTAAACCAGTTGCATTGAAGATGGCCGACATTATACTGTGAACAAGTTTTTTAACATTCCACTTTCAAATGATTCCACCATTAACGACACATCCTCATCCAGACTAGTTGAAGATTTAGTCACAAATTTGACAAAATTAAGAAATCAACTTGATGAGAGCTGACATTGGCAAAATAGTGAGTACGCTCGATTTGTTTATGTAAAAGGATACGAGATCAAAGAAGAGTTTAAATTTTGTACGCATCTCATAAAAACAAAGTAGCCGATGCGAAGAAGCAATCGCCTCTTGCAGAACAACATGGTTGCAGTTTACTTAGATTAAGCACCAGTCATACTATGGAAGAGTCTTGGGACAATTAATCAAAATCGGAAAAATCAGAACTTTTTAGGGTATTGGAACTGGTATTGGAATCGGAAATTTTTTTTGCCTAATTTCTGATGCGAAAAAACGATTCTTTTAATTGTTTTTTGTTTTTGTTTAAAACTTAATTTTCTATTGCTGGTACTAATGATAAAAATTTATTGATTTTAAACTACCAGTAAAACTAAAATTGATAGATCACTTCCCACGAGTGTATTTTTACGTTTGTGAAAAGATATGCACATATTACAATAGTTTAAAAAACAACAACTCTATAGCTAAATATTTAGAGATTTTAAAAGAATCAGAATCGGTAATTGTATCGGAATCGGGAATTTAGAATAGAATCGGTAATTGTATCGGAATCGGGAAATAAATTTGCATGCTTAGTGTCGTCTGCCTTTGCACATTTTTTCTTGTGGCTTTTAAATCGTAAACTGCTTTGACCATTTCCGGTCTGTTCCGTAAATCAACAACAATCATGTCGATATGGGTCCTGTTCTGTAGAAGCACCAAATAAATAAAATGTTATGGATTTGGTGAATATCAATGGGTTTCGTTAAGGTTTGATTCTTTTGAAACGGTTAAGAAGAACCACTGGATTAAAGTATATAGCGTCTGCAATAGGCAATAAAACCGTTTTAAAGTTCCCAATTCCAACATGGACACCATACAAAATTTTACATGATTCAATTCGACTTTATTTAACGAAAAATAAACATAAGGCCGTTGGTACTACCATACAATTTTATCCAATGTTGGTTGGGAGTCAATGAAGGACATGTTTTTTTCTTGACTACCAACTCAGACTTAAGATTAGTGTTGGGGTTAACTAAGGGCATGTTCTTATTTAGGGCCTAAGTTAGGGGTCAGTGTTTTCATCTGTGTTAGGTTAGTTTTGGTTGTAAACGCTCTTAATTAATCAATTAAGAAATTGATAAAACACCTCCATTGATATTTGTTTCGGTGTAGGAACAGAATAGTTAACAAAGCCTTTCTTCTTTAAAAACAAGGAAGCAAATATCATCTTGGCTTTGAACAGCAGTCGTTAATTCCTTGACGATTTAAAAAAAATAATACCACAAACAACAGCAACAACAACCACCACAACAACACCAGCAACGTAGAAGACGTGCTTTAGATCATGCTCATCTGAAATAAAACACGAAAGCATAAGCAATCTTTTTAGCGTAATATGCCTACAACACGACGACAGTCAGAAACCCAAGTTGCTCATGATTCGCTGCCTCCAACCTGCATTTGTGACTGCGAACAGTTGAAAAATCACCTATAACAAAATAATCTTTATTTACAAGCTCAGATGATAGTTTTATTTTACGGCATATCAACCCTTTTCGGGTTATTTAATGCTGAATCTGGTCATTTTAGTGAAGGTTTTTATGCTTCAAGTTCTTTATAAGTATTTATTCATGGTGTTTGGTTGAGTGAAAGGGGGGAGAAGAGGGGAGGGAGAGAAATTGTTTTTTGTTTTGGATTTTGCAGAACATGATTGAGTTTTGCAAAGGAAAAAAAAACAATAAAATAGTCAGGAAATCAATAACTTCAGACAGCCTGATTTGGTAGCGCCAGTAGGTTCTATTTGACCCATAGATGGGACCCTTACAGGTACTACCACTCCGGGCCAGAGTGGACCTGGGAGCAATGCCAACTATAGGGCAACTCCACATTCCCCACAGCTCCCAAATGGAGGCCTCACCACTGGATGTCTTTTAAGTTCATACCCAGGACCGGACAAGCTCAGATAGATACCCTCAAGTCGAACGTGTTTATTATGGAAAGAATTGTAGCATCACTTCAGTCTTTGAGAGATTTAGCCACCAAATCTACTTCTTCACAGACGAAAACGGCAAAGAAACTATCAATAACTACCGCAGCTTCTATGCTAAATCAGGTTTGCCAATCGACTCTTCCTGTCAACTCAAAAGTAAAATGTACAACTCTCATGCCAAAAAGTGCTTGTCAGCCCACTCTTCCTGTGAATCTACCAGCACAAGCCTTATAGTAGATGTCCAGTCAGATAAACCACGTTGGATCCCCTCAATAAGCCGTTGGCATAGTATCTGGGATAGTAGTACCACTCCCCAGTCCAGTTCTTTTCTTCGTCGATAACATTAAAACTGATATGGTACAAAGTAGCAAATCTGTTTATGTCTATTGGGTTGCCAAGAGTTTGGCCAATACTGAATTGGAGAGGTATCATGAGTACTTTGAGGCTATTTCTGATTTCATCAAGGTCACTCTTGGGAATTCAGGTGAACAGACTCAAATTAAAGCTCTTAAAATTGGTATGCAACCAGAGAGGAAACCTACCAACCAAAAATCTCATCATATTCATTATTTTTTTTATACATTGTTTTCCTTCAATTTTTTCATTCACTTATTTCATTTTTTTTTTTGTTAACTTTTTTCATTAATTTTTTTTATCCATTCTGCATTCATTTTTTCATTAAATTTTTTTCATTAACTTTTCATTCATTTTTTTTATTCCCTTTTTATAGTCATATTTTCATTGATTTTTTTTTTCATTCATATGAATATCCTGGATAGAGCAGGTAGTAATCCAAAAGTACTCATAACAGTGATCAATATCCTAGATAGAGCAGGTGTGTTTAAACGCAGTATTGCCCTAGATAAAGAACTTCTGTCATTTTTCATAATGTTGTATATTCCGGGAGCCATAATCCAAAGTGCTTAAGATCCTTTCACTTAATATTATTGTGAAATGGGGGTTAGAGAGCGTTTTATTTGTTGATCAACTATATAAATAAAAACTCTAACAACAACACTATTAATAATAATATTAACTTATTTTATTGTAACCAAATGCACCCCAACTATAAAGTTGATGAAAAAATAATTTAAAATATCATATATAAACATATATCCCCCCGTAGATAATGACTTTAAAATTCGATTTATTATTAAAAATCTAAAACCACAAATTTATTAATAAAAAATAACCTGACCGACAATAGGTTACTAAAAACTAGTAATGCCATATACATGTTTAAATGCCCTATCAGAGAATGTGTCTCTGCAAACAACACGGCATGACTAGAACTAGCATATCTCACCTCCCCTCACAGTTCCATCTACCAACACTTGATAACCCATAGCATCCCCAAAAATGAATTCAGGAATATTTTAACCAAAAACACAGCCATTCTTGGGATCTCATATTGCAGTATTCGTCTCCCCATAATGGAAGCGTTGTTTATTCAAGTAAATAAACCTAGTATCAACCATGCTCGTTATGAGGGGGGGGGACGAAGGTATGTTGAAGTGTTGTTGAAGTGGTATTGAAATTTTTTTTAAAAAACGTCTTCTTAATAAATTAACCAATCTTTTATTTTGCATACTCATTTTGGCTAAGATCAAAGTGTAGTATCTGTTCCGATGGATACTGCACCTATAGACTGGTATTGTCTTGGCCTTCGGGGCTTGATTTACGTCGGTCTATGGGTCTGTCCTGTGCAGTTCTAGGAGGTCCACCCTCCCAGGCTTCGCCTCCCCTTTTTGGGGAGGAGTAAGTTTATTGCTTACTGCCTGAGGCGCCCCTACCGGGGAATGCCAACGGGGCTGCCCAGGCAATTTTTAATGGCCAGAGTGCTCACCTCTCGGGCGCTGGCTTTTCAAACCCCACTTTCCCGACCCGACCTTGGGTCACATCTTACTTGTGGGAGTAAGATAACAACTGGCCTTGTGCCTAACTCCTGGAGAGGAGTAAATCAACTCATTCATTCGCCTGAAGATGGCCGACGTCGGTCGAAAACGTTCGCGAAAATATGGCGATTTACATGGACGACAATATCAAATCGGTCGTGCGACGAATCGAAAAAACGAATCAAAAAATAAATAAACAGAAGCTGTCGCTACTGTTTAACTAAACATGTATAAGAGAAGGAATGCTGCCTAATTACACACACACACACATACATATATATATATATATATATATATATATATATATGAAATATTGCTTCTTTTTTTTTAAATTTATGATGGGTTTCTAAATAATGACATAATTTCAGTGCGGTCCTTAAAGTGCAAAAGTACCTAGAAAAGATTAAGTATAACATAAAAGATATAAAAAAAATATGATGAAATCTTTCAGATCCAAGTCGATCATATGCGCGCCAGCAATCGGATGTAATTGTGGTACCTGGGCGCACATATTGTTTTATTATGGGGATTAATGTGGCGGCATCTCTGGAAGGGACCGTTAATAAAAAAAACAAACACAAGCTGAAATTTATTTAGGAGAGCTCCAATAGTGTAAGAAGGGGCAGACAACTCTGTTTGTTAGAAAGTTTATTTTCATGCAGGAAATATAATACCGGCCGTATTCCACGGCAACTTTGGAGTTTTGATGGCTATGAAAAGGACACAAAATCTGTTTGTTTTTTAGTAAAGGTTCCGTCCAGAGATGCCGCCACATTAATCCCCATAATAAAACAATATGTGCGCCCAGGTACTACAATCACATCCGATTGCTGGCGCGGATATGATCGACTCGGATCTGAAGGATTTCACCATTTGCGTGTAAATCATAAGTATAATTTTGTCGATCCTTCGACAGGTGCGACCACCAATCATGTGGAAAGCATGTGACAATAAGCCAAGAGGAGGAACAAATTAGAATGTGGGACCCACACGCAAATGGTGGAATCCAAACCCGATGACTGTTCGTTTTGAAATGAAAAAATATACTGTTGATTTTCCCAAATTCTATTTTCTTCAATAAATGTTCTATCAATATACTGTTGATTTTCACAAATTGTTATTTCCTCGAAAAATGTTCTATTAATTGAATTTGCATGACTTCTTATTTAAGAAATGGATATTTTCCATTTTCGGAGAAATTGCGTACTAAAAAAAGAGAGTTGTCGGGTATATGTTACGACGCTCAGCAGAGGCGCGAACGGGGTCCAAAAAAAGAACGAGAAAGAGTTTAAAAACATAAATTTGCAACAAGTAAAGTTGACTTATGTCTAGAATAAACATTTTTCTACTTACCTATGTAACTTGTTTGTATTTTTACGTAGTATAAATGGCTTTTTATTAGATGTTAAAAAAAAATTTCTTGTTTTTTAAAACATCTAGTTTCTCAAAGATAAATGGCGGCCAGTTCCTCTATATTATTACGTAGAGCGGCCATTTTGAATTCTTCGAAACCCGTCTGTCGAACGTAAATTTCTAATAAATAGCACTTCAAACGGGTTTAAAATACAAACAAATAGCACATGCAAGTTTGAAACTAACTTTTACAGCTTACAGTTTCTTTTTTTTGTTGTATATTTGTTTTTTTAGCGTTTTTACTCTGCTGAGTCTCGTAAAAGATGCCCCAACACGTTATTTATATCAATAAAAAGAAGACATTTCAACATATTTGATTCATAAAAACAGATTTATTAAAGATGTTATATTTTCATTTTAAAAAAACTTATTTTATTATAATAAAAATACAATTCTAAATTTTCCGTTAAAAATAAAAAATAAAAATTTCTTTTATCATTTATGATCATCCGTACTTGAAATAAACCGGAAGCCAGCCCGGTCACGAACCCTTCTGGAGAGCCCACGATTTATATAATGTATTTTATTGTAAATCGAGTCCACATTCTTTTTTATAATTATTTTTTAATTAAAAAACAAAACAAAAAAAAACTTGCGTGACTCAAATATGATTTTAAATGATTTCTTTTTCTTTTTTCTGCACAAAATAAAATTTGTGTTATTTTCTCGACATTAATTTAATATTATAATTGTGTTTAATTGATAAATTATTTTTCGAAAAATTACCTCTTTTTTACAGCGTCAGAAGATTCTTAAATCCGCACAGGGGGGCCCGGGCCGAAAATGGTTAGAAAGGGTTAAATAAAAATGATCATTGACTTTTAAAACAATGAATTAATAAGAGAAAGAAAGAAAAAAGAAAAAGCACATGGAGTAAATTAAGTTTCACAGTTAGACGCACACATGCACATCACAGCGGACGAGATGATATTTCCCTCGTGCGGGCATTGAAATGAACTACTTTTACACGGGTCGTCAAACGAACAAAGCAAACATTGGCGAAAATGTTAAGCCATGACGCTTCTTTGAAAAGTAGAGTATATAGTTCTATTTGATACTAGGTGTAATGATATCTCTTTAGAATTAAGCATAACACGAAGACATATTTACTATGAGGAATAGAGTGTTTTATTCAAATAACAGTGAAGAGGGAAGGGAGAACTCTTAGTAACTACCTCCTTAAATATAAAGAGCTATCCTA
Organism: Sepiola atlantica; assembly: GCA_963556195.1. Lineage (NCBI taxonomy): Eukaryota > Metazoa > Mollusca > Cephalopoda > Sepiida > Sepiolidae > Sepiola > Sepiola atlantica. The sequence goes on from OY744515.1 coordinate 92,197,592, forward strand.
ACGGAGGTAACTAGGGTTATATCCAATTCCTTCCCACAGCAGGAATATGTGACACAAGGTCGGAAAGTGGGGGAGAAGTCAAGCCAGCACCCCATAAGGAGGACTCTGGCCTAGCAAAAATAGCCTGGGCAGCCCCGTCGGCATTCCCCGGGCAGGGCGCCTCAGGCAGCAAGCGATAAACTTACTCCACCCTAAAGAGGGGAGGCAAGGCCTGGGAGGATGGACCTTCTAGAACTGCACAGGACAAACCCACAAACCGGCGGAATCAAGACCTGAAGGTCAAGACAGTACCGGTCTATAGGATGTAGTATCAATCGGAACAGATACTACACTTTGATCTTGACCAAAAGGCAGAGAAAGGTAACTAAGGTTATATAACATCACATTTCGACTTTTCCCAGATAATTAAAAAAAAATTGAATAAGTCTTCTATTCACTAAATCTTTTGTGTTGCCTGATTATATGGACAGATCTGGATGCTTGGTTATTTGTGGTATCACTGCTTAGATTTGTATCACGTGTTTAATATGTTGGCTGCAAGTTTTGTATGTGTTGTTTCATCTTTCAATTTGGTCGTGTAGAAGTTGCATAATTAAGATCTATTTTCTTTTCTACTTACATGTAATCATTCGCGTAGTGATTGATACATGGTTTGGTTAGATAACACAGGCATGTTCAGACTCACGTAGTGATATGTTGGCCGATTAGAACACTTTGCACATGCGTGCCTTTCTGCTATTTTCACCCAAGCATGTTTCGCGCCTTTTGCAAACAGTTTCTCGAGAGATGTCACTGCAACTAGACGCCATATTGCTCCTTTCATCTCTCGCAATGGTGTTGTGGGATGAGATGGAACTGTTATAATTGTGGTAGTAAGACTCTGAACGCTATCGACACGTAGTTCAGCCACGAATGTAAAATGTGCACAGGTTGAAAATCCGATGAAAGGAAATCAACCCGTACTTAATAAAATGAATACACATCCTATCACAAATTATAAACATATATATAAACAACCAAGACAAAATTAACAGTACATAACAAGTATTTATTTATTTAAAAGAGGCTGGTTTCTGTTATTTTAAGAAAGTCGATCAGAATTAAAAGTTCATTTGTAGCACTTATGAAGGCTTATAGCCTTTATGAAAATGAAAATAGGAAAGCTCTTTTTCCTGACACCAAAGTTATAATTGTGTTGAAAACCAAATGTTATAATTGTTAAACTTATTTTCATGCGTCCTGCGTGGGTACGTTACTCTTTTGTGAAGAAACCGTAGCTAGTTCAAATATATCAATTAAAAAGGCTTATAGCCTTTATGGAAATAAAATAGGAAAGTTCTTTTTTTCTTCTGAAATTCGAGGAAAACAAATGAGAAGACACAATATAAACAAAATGAAAGTTGATTTATAACGAATTAATATGGTAATTCTTTTTTGTTTGTTTTTTCCTTATATGTAACCACATACCTTTTTTGTTTTGATGGCGGAGAGAAGGATATTTTATAGAATTTTGGATTCTGTGGTCCATCTTTAACGAGCTGTTTTATGGTCCTGAGATATACATAATCTCGACGCTGGATAGGTCCGTTGATTGACTGTTCGGTTGTAATCAATTTTGTTGGACAGGGTTTTCTTATGTGTCCGATAGACAGCCGTATTAAATGTCACTGCATTTCTTCCGCATTAGTTTTCAAATTCCTATTTATTTATTTTTGATTTTGTGTGCGGGAGTAAATTTTTTGAATCTGACGGCTTGGTGAGCGGTCGATTCTCAGAGGCATCCTCTTGACGTCGGTTCGGGACGTTCTGCTGTGCGGGAATAAATTGGCTGTGTGAGTAGTCGATTTTCAGAGGTGTTCTCTCTTAACGCAGGTCCGGGACGTTTTCCTGTGCGGGGATAAATTGTCTGAATATGATGGCTTGGTAAGCGATCGATTCTCAGAGGCGTCCTCTCTGGATAACTTGTCTGAATATGACGGCTGGGTGAGCGGTCTATTCTCAGAGGCGTCCTCTCTGGATAAATTAGTTGAAATTTACTGCGGTGTGATCCTTCATCTCCCAACGCTCGTTTTCCAATGCTGGGTGAGGCCCGTCTCTCCAGAGACGTCCTCGAGACCTGTCCCCTCAGAGACATCCTCTCTCCTCGGACCCCGAAGCTCGACTCCCTGAAATTATTCCTCGCTTCGACTTTCCCGCTCTGTATATAACAACAGCATTCCCTCACCTGATTGGTCGAGTCTTCCGCCTACGCCAATGCGTGGGCTGACTCTGTCTGCCAAGCATCCTGTTGACCCATTTTAGACAAACGTCGCCGTCTGCACCCCCTTTCTGTAATGGTCGGTGAACATGTGCCGACAAGTCCCCTGCTCCCTTTTTTATGCCTCATGGGGCAAAATATGTAGATATAACAGAACTCATCTCAATTCTTTTTCTATAGTAGATGCCTGCCATCCGAACCAACCTGCCTTACATTCCTGTGCTGATGAAACTGATAAATAAAGTTAATATAAATTGTAGAGCAGATGTTTGTCTTTCTAACTGAAATTTGGTGACCTTTTTCTCTTCTTCATCCTAAACAAGCCCAGTCAGATGAATATAGATGCAGCAACGTTACTACAACATGGCTATCTCCAACAAAAATCCCATCACCTCAACAACTTCTACGAATTGGTCTATATCACTGTGACAATAAAGAGGAACACTCACCATCAGGAAAAAGAATGAGGTGCTTCGCATGTCGTGTATGCAGATTTAAAAAGGGCTTCTCTTCATAGGTGCAGGTGTTTATGGTGGTCTGATTTGCATATGTGGATACCAGGTGATATAAATGAAGAGGACAGCTGGGAAGGAAGGGAAAGCGATTTGGATTGGAGAGAGAAAGGCAGAGAGAAAGTAGGTTGCACGAAATTCGGTTGGAAATTGAATTAAAAGTTTTGACTGTGATTCAATTTCCAACCGAATTTCGTGCAACCCACTTTCTCTCTGCCTTTCTCTCTCCAATCCAAATCGCTTTCCCTTCCTTCCCAGCTGTCCTCTTCATTTATATCACCTGATATCCACATATGCAAATCAGACACATATGCAAATCAGACTACCATAAACACCTGCACCTATGAAAAGAAGCCCTTTTTAAATCTTCATACACGACATGCGAAGCACCTCATTCTTTTTCCTGATGGTGAGTGTTCCTCTTTATTGTCACAATCAGGTCCACAGTCGCATTGTATTTCTAATTTTGATGCATGTCTTAGGGTTGATTCCTGAGGGACCTTGTTGCAGGGTCCGGTCATCTAGGGAGTTTTTTGTTCTGACGCTTGGGCAGTGCTGGATGCGATGCTTGGGCAACGCCACTACTCTGGGGTGACCAGTTTTACAACTAAGAAAGTAGACACGGGCAAATTATGGCAATGGCAAAGAAGAGAGGACAAACGCAGATGAACAGTTAAAAGGAATCGTTTATTTACCATAAATGTAATGTGAGAAGGAAACCTGAAATGACCGGCATGACATAATTGGAAGAAAGAAAAGGCTGGAATGAGAAAGTTGGAACCTCGACAGCAGGAAAGCCTGGGTCGACAGGAACATGGTGCTACTGGATCAATGGGCAGGAGCTGGAGCAGTAACTGCAGGAAAGGAACCGAAGATGCCAGGAGGAGTTAGAACAGGCGCTGCAGAAAGCTGGAGGAAGAGCAGCTGGAAGGAGCTGGAGCAGGCGTTGCTGGAAGGAACTGGAGCAAGAGCAGCTGGAGAGAGCTGGAGCAGGCGTTGCTGGAAAGAACTGGAGCAGGAGCAGTTGGAGAGAGCGCTACTGGAGAGAGCTGGAGTGGGCACTGCAGGAAGCTGGAGCAGGAACCGCCGGACCAAGTGCTACAGGAAGGAGCTGGTGATGCATGCACTGCTGGAAGGAGCTGGTGATGCAGGAGCCGCCGATGGAGGAAGGAGCAGGCGCTGCAGGAGTCAACTGGAGCAGGTGTGTAAGATAAAAGTGACAAACTCTCATTCTAACATTTAATAACAACTTTATTGAGTCTTTCTCGTTAGTACGTGAACAAAAGGGGAAGAGGTTAGTAGATCCATAAGTATGGACGAAGGCAATAGTAAAGGAATTGCCCGTGATTATATTTCCCCAGTGGGGAAAAGAGAATTCTTCATATTGTTGAATGTTTGTACACCAGCTACAGTGTCAGGATGCGTCCATATGTGTATGCAAGTATGTGTGTCTGTACACCGGTATGAAAGTCAGTTCACATGTAAGCAATTATGTGTGTGTGTGTGTTATATCAAGTCCACGTTTTGAGGCAGCAGCCATTTTGGCATCTTGTTGAAGTCGAATCCAGGACCAAAGGCCCGGGAAAATGTCTGTTGCGTCCCCAGAGAGGGGGGACGTGTGTTTGGCAGTGCCAAAGAAGGAAAGAGAGAGAAGTGTCGTCTCGTGCCACAGAAGAAAAAGAGGACGGGCAGATAGCGGTCAAGTGTTTATATAATTAGCTAGCCATCCGAGATTCGCCTAAAAGAAGGCCACTGATTGGTCGAGCAAAGGAGGAAGTAGTTTGCCTGAACCAATCAGCAGGCAGCTAAGAAGTCATTGATATTTAAGCAATATGGCGGCTTGTAGGAAACTGCTACAGGTGCTGGGGTCGGAGCAGGAGCAGGAGACTAGAGAGGCAGGCTGGAGTCAGGTGGATGGAGTAGGCAGCAAAGTGTGAATCGCATTATGAGTAGTTTGAGTGTGGTAGAAAAGTTGCTTGCCATAAGAATGGCAGTTTGATTGCTGCTGCTGCTGGATTATCGTCGTCATAGTATAGAAAGGGCGCTGTGATGTCTGACAAAGGTCTGTGGGTCGAGGTGCGGTCATCAGTGACTGAGACAACGTCAGGTGCCGAGGCAAGGGAAAAGGCCCCCGAATGAGCCCAGAGTGGAGATGGACACTACTTTTATAGTGTCTTATAGTGTCTTGCTGCTGGTACAACGCTTCGATGAAATTTGATTTGTTGGATCAAGTGACGATGTGTGTAGGCAGAAAGAAAGTGTGTTGATTTCTGTCACATGAGTTTGACTTAAGGTACTCAAGGATTAACTTTTTGGTTTATTTTTAGGTGTGCCGAGTTATAAAACGGGTGTCGGCACGACAACCTCAAGTGGATACTTCTACTATCTTTTTCCATTCATTCATTCTGTAAGAATCAGATGATTCTATTGGTTTCTTTGATACCTTTCTATTTAGAATTCTTTCCGCTTCCATATTATTCAAATTTGAACTGTGCCATATTATCAAAATTTGAACTGTGCCATATCATCAAAATACCAAATAACTGTGCCATATTATCAAAATTTGAACTGTATCATATTATAAAATTTTTTAACTGTAATCGTAATATAGGGGAACATGTGCCAACAAGTCCCCTATTATAATTTTTAAGTTTATGAGGCAAAAGATGTCAATATACCAATGTTCATAGTGGATCTTGTGCCATATTATCAAAATTAAAAAAAAAAATTAAAATTATCAAAATCTTGTGCCATATTATCAAAATTTGAACAGTGTCATATTATCAAAATACCAAATAATTGTGCCATATTATCAAAATTTGAACAGTGCCATATTATCAAAATTTAAACTGTGCCATATTATCAAAATTTAAACTGTGCCATATTATCAAAATACCAAATAATTGTGCCATACTATCAAAATTTGAACTGTGCCATATTATCAAAATTTGAACTGCGCCATATAAAAATACCAAATAATTGTGCCATATCAAAATTTTAACTGTGCCATATTATCACAATTTGAACTGTCCCATATTATCAAAATACCAAATAATTGTGCCATATTATCAAAATTTGAACTGTGTCATATCATCAAAATTGAAACTGTGCCATATTACAAAATTTGAACTGTGCCATATTATCAAAATACCAAATAATTGTGCCATATTATCAAAATTGGAACTGTGCCATATTATCAAAATTTGAACTGTGCCATATTATCAAAATTTAAACTGTGATGGTAACATAGGGGAACATGTGCCAACAAGTCCCCTATTATAATTTTTAAGTTTATGAGGCAAAATATGTGAATATAACAATGTTCATAGTGGATCTTGTGCAGTATCTCTTGTTGTATGGACTTGGGTACTATGATTCAATCACCTTTGATCAAATTCTGTTTTTGATGGCCAGCTCATCCCGATAAGGCCAGTAGGGTTGCATGTTTTTGCTAACTTCCCTGAATGTGTCAAGCCAGCTTTGCAGAATCAGTTCACACAGTGTTGGATCAACAATTGTTACCTGATGTAGCTGTGTTCATTTTTCTACTTAGAATTGAACAAAGTCAACCTTAATGTTGAGATCGATTGCTTCTTTAGCCTTCTTATTATGTCGCCTTGAAAATCTATCTGCTCGAGTAATTTTCTTGTCTAGGCTATATCTGATAGTTAAGTCGTACCCTTCTTTGCGCAATAGCATCACTTTTTGATCACTTTCGACTTGGTATGCATCTTCTGAAATGCTCTTATCCAAACCAAATACTGTTGCTCTATCTCCATCAGAGATTTTGCCGCAAATGCTCTAGGCTTTCCTTCTTGAAGAAGAGCTGCACCTAGGCCTTTATTTGATGTGTAGCAGTTACATGATTGAGATCTATTTCCTTTTATATTTACATGTAATCGCTTGCATAGTATGTGATTTGGTTGGCTCACACCGGCGTGTCTAAACTTGCTTAGTTATACATCCGGTTTCGATATAAATAACTTCTAAAACTTTTGTAGCAGTTATATGAGTGGGATTCAGTTGCGAACCTAGTGGGAGGCAGGTGGGGGGGGGGGGGGCGGGTGAACGCCAATGAAATGTTCAAAATCTTTTTCTCACCTATTTGCTAAACGTTTATATGGCACCTCTCAGAGAGTTCCTGCTAAATATTTAACATCTAGGAGACAATTTTTTTATTGCTGGTGCCTTGGCCTCGTCCATTCAGGTCACTCAGTCACTGCATATATCTCCTCAGAAATAATTAATATTTGTATTTTTTCGGTTAGAACTACTTTAAACCTAGTGCTCTGAAATTAATTGAATCAATTTGAAATTTATGGAAAATGTGAAAACTTATGACTTATAAACTATCTCTCAAATAGTTTTTTTTCACTAGGCGTGCTAGCTTGGTGAGATAAAATGACCCAGTTGTATTTGGAAATATATGTTTTAAAATAATTATATTCTTTTTCCTGAATAACTCTCTAAAGTTTCATTAAAATTTGATAATTGTACCCGATATCTTTTAAAGATTTCCCAAATATCTCCGGTTAATGGAAACATTTGTCTTAATAATGACACAAAGATTGTTCTCAGATTTTTACCTGGAATCAAAATGTAGCTTTAGAGTTATGAATAAAATTAAATTTATTAACATTTTAGGGATATTTTAAGTAGTATGACCCCCTTAAGTAAATGTGGTATTGTGGTGATTGCAACGATTTTTCTCTAAGAGTAGGATAAACAAATAGAGTAGGCAAAGGGATGACCAATGACACACATATCACCTCACACTTTTGATGGCCTTGTTCCTGATTTGTCAAAATGTATACTATATATTTTTTCACAAATAAATAATCCAAAATGTAGTATTCCAATGAAATTGTTAAGATATATATATATATATATATATAAAATTGTTACTTTCCTGCACTGATGAGAGCAATAAGCTTGAAACGCTAGCGTCTGTAGGTATTAATAATTTAATATTTATTTATGAATATTATACTAAGCCCCTTTAAGAAATTAAAGTTGAGCACTCTCGGGGATGTTAAAAATAGACTGTCAAAAAGCTCTAATGCAAAGTTCCGAATACGTTCGTAGAACACTCTCGACTAATCTTCTATCTGTGCCCGCTTCTAGGTACATATAGATCTTAATTTCCCTTAATTACGTGACAGTTTCTGTTGGCCGAGTGGATATGGCGACTGCTTGCAGATTCTAGGCTGACTCTGTGAACCGAGTTCACGCCTCCCGACCGTCTGAAATTGTTACTTTCCTGCACTGATGAGGGCAATAAGCTTGAAACACTAGCGTATGTAGGTATTAATAATTTAATATATATATATATATATATATATATATATATATATATATATATATATATATATACTATTAATATTTTTAATTAAATATTAAAGTGTTTTTTATACCTACAGACGACGACGTCGTTTCAGGCTTACATCCTCATCAGTGCAGGAAGTGGTGGTTTCAGGCGGTTGTATGTGCTGGAACGCAGGCCGTAGATTCAGCCTAGAATTACGAGCCTAACGCCCAGACTGACAAGGGCGCGAGAAATCATCACAGGCAGTAATTAAAATTAAGATACACTGACCAAGGAGGTGGGGATTAGGTAAAAATGGCACCAGTAAAAATGGCGCAAGTGAATAAATAGAAAAAAATGGCACAAGGAAAAAATATAGATGAAAATCTCACAATGGCATTATTAAAATCTTGGATACAATACATAAAGGGAAACCATTAAGAAGTTTGTCAAATTAAAAAGATATCTACATTTAAAAGTAGATGAAGACCCTCAGCTAAATCCCGCCACACACCCCAAAAAATAAATAAATAAAATAAACAAAAAAATAAACAAAATAATAAACAAAAAAATAAACAAACCCTCAGCTAAATCCCTCACACACCCCCCAAAAAATAAATAAACATAAAAAATAAACAAAAAATAAACAAAAAAAATAAACAAAAAAATGAGATTTTACTTTTTTGGCGATTACGTGTAAAACTTAGGCGCTCTAACATTAGAATGGTACCAAATTCCTGCTCTGAAAAATATTAGATCATGTGATATTATTTTATTCAGTGTTAAGGAAAAAAAAACATATCTTCTCATGAAATTAACCGTGCGCTCTTTGATAAAATTTAAAAAAAAACAGTATTTTATATTTTGTTTTAATTGGTTTCTTTTATATTTTGACAATTTTTGATTTTATTGATCTGAAAAGCCCGCACGATCATTTTCCAGAAACAGGATGGCTTTTTTAGCCATTTTAGCCAGTAACGTGTGCAAATATAAACAGTTGCTGTCAGATGCCAACGTTTCTCGTGCAGCATGGCACATTCACTGTTATGTTCAAACTTGTGTAGCGACATGGGCGTTTGGAACGTAGTGTGCATGTAAACAGTTCCTGTCAAGATGCCAACGTAACAAGACGTTACATTTCCTGGCTCGTCTATTGTCGTGGTTTAGACTGGAGGCGAGCCCAAAAGACCCGAGATCAAAAGACTTAGACTCAATTACATTTATCTAATGCACGGCCGTTGAGCCAACCTACCTTACATTATTGTGTTCCTGTGTTGATAAAACTGCTAAATATCGTAATATAAAATGTAGAGAAGACCTGATTCATTTGATTCATTTGATTCATTTGATCCATTTGATTCATTTGATCCATTTGATTCATTTGATTCATTTGATTCTTTGATCTATTTGATTCATTTGATCCATTTGATCGATTTAATTCATTTGATCCATTTGATTCATTTGATCCATTTAATTCATTTGATCCATTTGATTCATTTGATCCATTTGATTCATTTGATCTATTTGATTCATTTGATTCATTTGATCCATTTGATTCATTTGATTCATTTGATCCATTTGATTCATTTAATTCATTTGATCCATTTGATCTATTTGATTCATTTGTAGAGAAAATGTTTGTCTGTTTAACTGGAATTCTGGTGATCTTCTTTTCTTCTTCTTCTTCTTCTTCACCTCAAGCAAAGCCTAGTCAGATGAACACAGACGCTACTACACAATGGCTATCTCAAATCTCCGACAAGCATCGCAACCTCAGTAACACATCATCAGATCATCCACTTGAATCACAGTTTGTTTTGCTGGGTTGATATAGGTCAGTAGCATTTCCTTGCAAATCAAATTTTTGATTCTTTGAAGAGACAGTCCACCTGTATTCAGTTTCTTTTTTGAGTAGATCTCTCATAGATGCTGTGAGATCAGACAGGTGTGGAATAAAGGGTTCCAGGTAGGTGATGACCCCTAACACCTTCTGCAGGTCGATGATGTTTGTCAGACTGAGTTACGTCTTAATTTCATCCACCTTACTGAGATCAGAACTTATTCTGTTCTGATCATAGATTGTTCCGAAGAAACGTATCTGTTTGTGGTCAACTGTGCCTTTTTTACTGTTGAAACTGATTCCTTCAATCTGTGTCATTTTCATTCAGGAGTTTTGCACACTCCTGTCATGTTCCTCTTTTGTTTTGCCATATATTATGATGTCATCGATTAAGCATCCAACTTGGCTAAACAGTAATCATTTTTGGTGTCCACTTTGGAAAAGTAATTGGCACCAAGGAGCTTGTATGTGAGTGTAGTATTATGCAGGGCTTAATAAAAATGACAACACATGTATCTTATGAAAATATAAGATGTAGCTTTATTTGTTGGTGATGATGAGGGTGGTGGTTGGAGATGGTTTGTGCACATGGAATCAGACGGTTGATTCTTCTCCGAGATTCGATCGTCAACTAACTTCTTTCAATTTCCGGTTGTTATTATATAACAATTTTGTGGCCACCTCGACAACCTCATCGGGGTTGCACTCGGTGACGGCTTGAACTCATTTGACAATTCAACAAATCTGTCTATCTTTTCTTGGCATGATACAATTGCACCTGGTAAAATGGCCTTTAACCCTTCCGACATATCTCTTTCTTTTGACATTGGGTTCTTACCGTTTAAGTGATTCAACTGCAGGTGCATATCTTTTTGTCAACATGATTTTACATTATGACAATTGATCAGTCTATGTTGCTTCTTCCGCTGCAGGTGTTTCATGTTTTGGTACAGTGTTTCTTATCAAAACTGACCTTCATGTCATCCGATAGTTGCCTCTTCCTGTGCAGGTGTTTGTCTGGTTGTGAGTTTTATTTTATTTTCAAATAACTTTTTGATAATCCGATAATTATCTTATCTTTTGACAATCGCCAGGTGCATCTGTTTTATCAACAACTTCTCCGTACACCGACTCGGATATGTAACAGTGAGTTCCTCCACTGTGGGAGTCTCATGGTGACATCACATACTAGCTCTGTTTAGATCTGTCGGATCTAATCAAAGACAAAGATTTCCAGACATAGACTAGGCCATTCTGTCGGTTGGCTTATTCTACAAATGATGCCTTGTTTTACCATATCCTCTAACTCTCGGACATTTCCGGGGTACGTGGATTACAAGGTGGTTTTCCAGTTTTAGAATAGAAAATTAAAAATGATGGTTTCTGCTTTATTTTTCTCTTCAACAGCTAATTAAACAGTATTATAACTGTATTTATATTCCCTTTTGTGTATGATGGATTATTCCAATCTTTATTAAATATTTTAGACCGTTAATAAGACACGGTTTGGTTTGGTTGTTTTTTTTTACAGCATATCAACCCTTTTCGGGTTATTTGATGCTGATTATGGTAAAAGCTGATGTGCTTCGAGCTCATCACATGTTCAAGCATTTATTCATGGTGTTTGATTTGGTTGTTTTGTAGATAAAAAATGTTTTTGTTTTGGGCTTTGCAGAACATGATTGAGCCCCCCCCCCAAAAAAAAAACCAATAACATCAATGTTTCCTGTATTTTTGGTAAGGAAGCTGGTATCTTCAGACAGTCTGATCTAGTAGCACACCCTTGAAATTACTTGTGCGATACAACTGATCAAACTGATCCGGGTATATGCTCATCAAATCTCTTGCTGAGTTTATCTGAGCTGGGATTTTCTGAATGACACAATTCGGAGTTACTAAATATGGTGAAGCTGGATTCCTGAATAAAAATAACAAAAAAGGAGCAAGCAGCCTCTTCACAGGAACTAGAATACAGGAAGCTTCTTTCATCACCTCCGATCTAATCAACACACGTAAACAGCCTCATCCAACTGGCAACGAATACAGATGTAGATGTCCTTGCATTTGTCTCATTATATGTGGTATTTTGCATGCATAATCTAGCATATTCAATTCAATTCAATTAATTTTTCAAAAAATAAAACAAACATGCTTCAGTTGTCATATAGGAAAAGTGTGGTAGAAAATTACACAGAAAAGGATACAGTAGCCCAGCACCTGTCCACTCCCTGCTGATCAGTGTGCAAATGAGCTAACTGAATGGGTCAAAGCAGGCATTGATGCTTATGTCCTCACGCGAAAATTCTTCAGCAAACCCCACTCTCCTCAATGGTTCACCTCAGAATGTGCAGCTGCTATTGCTGAGAGGCAAAAGGCATTCCTAAAATTCGGCCACCATAAGTAAACTGCGAATAGACAGAAATTTAGAGAGGCAAGAAATGATTGCAAAGTAGTGATAGATGAAGCAAAGAGAAGGTATACAGAGATAACCAAAAAACGCATTCAGTCACAGAAACTAGGTACTCGCAATTTCTGGAAAATCTACAATAGTGTGATGAACAATGGACAATCGACAATTCCCCCGCTATCAAATCACAACGATGCTGTTTGCACGACAACTGATAAGGCTGAACTACTTGCCAGCGTTTCGCCTTAACCTCCACTTTGGACTCAGCAAACCACTCCCTCCCTAAATTCCCATTGTGGACTGAAGCCACACTTGAGAACCTGGTCATCACCATGTGTCAGGTCAAAGACATCATAAAAAACCTTGACACATTCAAAGCCTGGGGGTCTGATTTTATACCAGTAATAGTAATAAAGAAATGCTCTGCTGAGCTGGCCCTTGTCCTCTCCAAACTATACAACAAATGTCTTGCTGAATCTTGTTTTCCTGATAGTTGGAAAATTGCCTCGGTGGTACCAGTCTTCAAGAATTCTGGAGATAGAACTGATCCTCTAAACTACCACCCAATCAGTCTACTCCCGATCTTTGCTAAAATCTTTGAATCATTAATCAATCTAGCGATAGTCCGGCACCTAGTTAATGCTAAACTTCTTTCTGATCATCAATACGGATTTAGACAAGCACGATCTACCGCAAATATCCTAACGGTCATCTCTGAACGCATATATCATACACTGGACAAGGCAGGTGAAGCTAGGGCGGTAGCACTTGATATATCCAAGGCCTTTAACAAGGTCTGACATGAAGGGCTTCTCCTAAGACTGCACTCATACGGTATTACTGGATAAATATTTAATATAATTAAATCCTTCCTAACAAAAAGAAAGATCCAGGTTGTCCTCAATGGCCGTTCATCTAAGCAACATGACATAAATGCGTGTGTACCCCAGGGATCTATCCTTGGACCTCTACTGTTCCTGATTTTCATAAATAACCTTCCTGATGTCATTGAGACTGAGATAGGAATATTTGCTGACGACACCCTGCTCTACTCTCATCATGTGGACAAAACCAATGCGCACATATCTGAGGCAATGGCTGAATCCTTAGAAAATGACCTCCAGTCTGTAGTGGATTGGGGTAAAAAATGTTTGGTAACTTTTAATGTTGCAAAGACAAAGCTACTTTCCTTCAATAAGTACAAGAAACCTCTTCAACCACCGATTGTCATGGCAAATAACACCCTACCTGAGAGTTCATCATTCAAACTCCTTGGCCTAACTTTCACAGATAACATGAATTGGAATAAATACATTGAAGACATTGTCAGGGCTGCTGCAAAGAAGGTGGGCTCCCTCTACCGTGCTAGTAAACTTCTCACACCTGACATTATCCTATATCTCTACAAAGCCACCATCCGCCTATACATAGAGTATTGTTGCCACACCTGGGCTGGGGCATCATCCACTAGTCTCTTCCTCTTAGACAAGGTCCAAAAAAGAGTAATCAAATAGGTGGTTTGATTTTTTTTAGGAAAATATAATAAAATGTCTTTGTTTTTTATTTTAAATAATTTCTCATTATGAACATAGACTTCCTTTCTAAATTCCCCTGAAGACTTAAAATGGATTCGGTGCCAATCTTTGACATGATAAGTTATCCCATCAATCCGTACAAACTGCAGACTGACCATTTCAGTTTTGCACCAAGTCCAAAATTCACTCGTACACCTACTGTGCAGTGTCTTAACCCAGATAACATCCCCCGACTCATATCTCCCTTCAGTTATCTGTGGTTCAGGTGGGGGGCATGCTTCTTACCTGGATGTGATACATATGCAGCACCCAGATACTTGCAAATTCTTTGAGGTGCCTGCAAGTGAAAGCAGTTTCGTTTTCAGATAATATTTCAGTCGGTAAACCTCATTCATAAAATATTGTCTCTAACTAACGAACAACAATTTGTTTTACAGAAAATAAAGAAAATACTTATTTCATGATGATACAATAATACATTATACACAGTTTCATGGAAAGCAGCAGCAGCGAATGTTGTTTTTAAGTATTGACTCTTGATTGGACAAAAGTTCAAATCAACAGTTTCTTTTAACCAACCATAAGTGCGAGAGTATTCACTCTGAATTACAGTGTGTAATATAAAAACCCAAACACACACCTCTTTTTCTATTTTCTGCTTTTTTCTTCCAGACCAAATGCCCATGGGTACGTCTTTAAAAGCTATCATTAGGCCCTGGCCTTGACAGATGCAACAAGAAGTACTAAAAACAGCAACCGAATGCACACACAGCTTACCGAGCACAAGTATACACAAGTTCCAACACACACTCTCTTGCTTACAAAACAGAGGCAAACTAATATACACACTCATTTACAATGCCTACTGAATTTAAATACATGCAAACTCACAAACTCGCACGGCGACAGCCGAAATAGACATTCTGAACTTTCGTTCATTACAAACTCTTTATTTCTGGTTGTCTTAACAAGTTGTCAATAAAAATTAATTATTTTTTATGGATAGACTTTATCATTCCTTCTTTCGATATTGCATTTCCCTTTGCAGTTTTAATAATTAAAAACAGTTAATTTTAACAAGAAAACAAAACCAATGAAATATATTAAATTTTTGGAATTTTGGTTTCTGGGATGAGGATTGATAACGTATTCTTTGGATTGTTCGGACTATTGCTCTCATCTTGGGTGTTGTTCTCACAACGTTTCAGCCGATATAACCTCCGACCTTCTTCAGGTGTATTTTGACAATGGCTGTTATTGGTGAATAGTGGAAAAATGTTTTTTTTTCTGTTTTCGCACGCACCATCGTCGTTAAAATGTCAAAATCTGTGATGTACTTACTTAACGACAATGGTGCATGAAAAAAGAACAAAACATTTTTTCTATTATTCACCAATAACAGGCATTGTCAAAAAACACCTGAAGAAGGTTGGAGGTTATATCGGTTAAAACGTTGTGAGAACAACACCCAAGATGAGAGCAATAGTCCAAACAATCTAAATAATACAATTAAATATATGTAAAAAAAGGGAGGACATTTTTTAAAACCTTTGGCAAATGTGTCTCTGAATGAATAAGTATTTCTTTTTAATGTAGTTTTATAAGCATAATTTTGCTACTTAGAAAAAAAAAATTGAAGTTAACTTCAAAACTTTTGGTGCTGGTTCTTGTGCAGAGGTGGGGAGGGGGCAACAGGGCGGTGGACCCGACCGTCCAAATTGGCAGGGGGGAGGAGAGGGGAGGGGGGGTCATACAATCATGTTCAAACTATCTTTGTTTTTCATAATATTTCTCAGTATTAGGACTTATACATGAGTCTTTGGGGTATACAATCAAGGAGTTGGCCCCGGGTATCACTAGACCTTTGCACGCCACCGTTCTTCTTGTGTTGCCTAAGGTGAATCAAACAATCATTTTTGAAAATTATATTTGACAATATAATCGCATGCTTTCTTTTCATATTGAAATAATGCATACTAGCGGGACCCGTGTAAATTACACAAAATTATGTTTTCAATACTAATTATCTTGTTCCTAACCTATACATGTTTGAATAAAATATAAGATTTGACTTGTATATTTATTTAAAAAAATGAACAATACATGAAACAATCTATGAAACTTCTCAATATTTCTCGATTTGATCGATCGACTAATTCCGATTTCGATGACTAAACCTTACTTTGTAAATGCTTTAGATTAAATTAAATTTGGCTCCAATTCATGAGTAGCAAACAAAGATTCGGAAGGTCGTTGCTTTTGATGTTAGCGTGACACACAAAATAACGCACACGCTATCGTATTAATATGTGTCTTCCCGGTTGTCCCCTCCCTACCTCCCCTCCTTCAATGTAGGAAAAAAAAATCTTAGAAGTTGGTTGGGATCGAACTATAAACCAGTCAGGCCGACATCAAAAAATGTATGTAACGTTTAGGCTGTCTACTTGTACGTTAAACTTTGCGTGTTCGATATTCTCACCCAGTTCATACAGTCAACACTCACACACGTAAACCAACCGTCTAGTGTCATTATAATTGTTGTTGTTGTTGTCGATCCTCGCTGCAACGGTATGTCCTGCTATCCTGCTGTTGGAACATGTCCTTTGTCCGCCACCCCCATACTCGCATAATGCGCGTCACCAGTATCATCATCGTTGTATTGGGCTGTAACAAAGATTCTCATACACAGCGAAAGATAAGGCAGACTCTCTCTTTTAAATTTGATTACTTTTATTTAGGCGTCAATTTTCTGTCGCTCTTAGAAATGTTTTACTAACGAAGAGAGAGAGCGAGAGAGAGAGAGAGAGAGAGAGATCAATTTACCACTTTTATCGTAGTTAATTCCTAGCTATCTATGGTCCATTAAGTCCTTAGCCATTCGAGGAAGGGGAGGAAGGAATTTCATCACGCCTGTATTCTTTTAAGGAATTAAATTCCCCTTTTCATTTGCGGACTACATGGAGAAATACGTCTGTTCAGCTTGCTTCCAAAAACCAGACTGGCAAAACTCAGTTTCCCACAGACGAACCCGTGACGCCACAGAACCCTTATGCACAGGTGCATTTTGACCCTTGACCTGAGGTCTCGTCAAACGTTGTGGTCCTGTCAACGCTTGTGAGCTCTGACTTTGAGAACAAGCTTTATTTTGCACTTGATTGTATGAGTCCACCAGCAATAAATTGCGCAAGCCAAACCAAACGATCCCCCACACATACGTCCACTCAACATGCGTCCGGCCTCACAGGGCCATTATCCAACACGATGTCAAAATCCTACGTCGCTAACCGTTGCGCTAAAGGGAAATACTTTAAAATATTACGAAAATTAGGTGACTTTAATGCTTTTCCAAATCTAGGTGCAGCACGCATGCGCAGAGCTTTTGATGTAAGCATGACACACGAACACACACGCTGTGGTATAAATATATAGAAGATAAGAAAGTGACAAAGATTTTTGTCAAAGAATTTCTACAAGTCTCAATTTAAGAAAAGCAAACAGAAAACAGAAAAATAATCACTGAACTGTGAAATTTTAGTATTATTCTTTCAAAAAAAATGTCCATATTCTTGAAAAAAAACTTCCTCTTCTGTTTGACAATTTTTTCTTGTAACATAATCTGCTTCATGCAAAAGAGACATTTTAATATCTTTAGAAATCTTAGTTTCAAGGTTTGTTAAGTTATCAAATGTTTGGTCAGCCATTTGGTCCAGTAAAATATCCGGGTCACCTTGGTACAGACACGAAACACAGCTGGAATATTATGTATGAGAACAAAGTCAATGTAACTAATCTATATCGAATATCATCTTTAAAAAATAACAAACTAAAGTGTTATTTAAATGTTTTTTTCCATGAATAACACTTTTTTCTTCTTTGTAAAATGATTTGTCAGATTTTATATTTAACGAGATCACCCAGGGTTATCGGAGAAGAGGATAGCGAATAAGAATTATAATCTAGTTTGGAATGCAACTGTGGTTGTTTTGATAATTTTAAGATTGGGACGAAAATGGAAATATAAACATTTATTTGTAAAATTTGGTATATTCGAACTACTGTCCTCATCTTGGGTGTTTTTATCACAACGTTTCGGCTGATGTATCCTCTGCCCTTCTTCAGGTGTACTTTGTCGAACTCGGGAATCTTTCTGTCGAACTCAGGAATCTGGACGGAATTTCGAACGGAACCCTTTATTATACCATTCCTGGGAAGAAGTCTTCAGTAATTCACAATTCTTTGTATCGAGGATTGAACCTTCAACTTCAGATGACTGTCACTTAGAACTGAATTTTACTTAGTACTATATCCACTGCATCACGTGTCTTTGCGGACCTTAGTACTATATCCACTGTGCCACGGGTTATCAACCCTCATCTAAAAAATTCTGAAGCATAATCTCGAATGAGTCTATATTATCAATTTGTTTTGAGATGAGGATTGATAATTTGTATTATTTTAATTATTTGGATTACTCTTCTCGTCTTAGATGTTATTCTCACAATTTAACCTCTACTATCTTCAAGTGCAACTTATGTCTTGTTGAAATCGGGAATTTTTCTGTCGAACTCGGGAATCTGTACGGAATTTCGAACGGAACCCTTTATTAAATCCACGGGGGTAGCATGCTCTCATTCCATCTGCCATGATTGGGAAGAGGTCTTCAGTAATTCGCAATTCTTCGTATCGCCCACACTGAGGATTGAACCTTCAACCTTCAGATGACTGTCACTTAGAACTGAATTTTACTTAGTACTATATCCACTGCGTCACAGGTTCTTGCGGGCGATACGAAGAATTGCGAATTACTGAAGACTTCTTCCCAGTTATGGCAGATGGAACAGGAGCATGCTACCCCGTGGATTTAATAAAGGGTTCCGTTTGAAATTCTGTCCACATTTCCGAGTTCGACACAAAGATTCCCGAGTTTGACAAAGTACACCTGCAGAAGGTTGGAGGTTACATCGGCCGAAACGTTGTGATAAAAACACCCAAGATGAGAACAGTACTCCAAATATACCGAATTCTACAAATTATCAACCCTCATCTAAAAAATTCCGAAACATAATACCTTAGACTTATTCTGTCGCCTGAAATGAATTCAGAAAGAAATCCTTCACCCTATAATAAAAAGTCGACGGTGAGCGTTATTTTTCCTTTAGGTCATCAGAAATGGTAATAATAATATGAAAACTGCCGTAATTCTATAATTTTATATGAATATTTGGTACTACTCCAGATGAAGTGCCTAATTTCCGTGATCGGACAGGTCGCGGAAGCGCACGAGAACTGCCGAGACGAAAACGAGACTGAAGCAGAGCTGACTGATCACGTTGCTGCCAATCATCTGTGCTCAGCACAACAAAACAAGCGGTAGGAAGACCTTTCGAACCGGCCGCAGACGTATCCGTAAACCCTGACCCTCGACGAGAAAATATATGAAATCCCCCCCCCCAAAAAAAAAATACAAAAAAACTTGCCTAAATATCCTAAGAAAAATAACATATACTTCTTTGTTTTATGTAAAAAAAAAGACAAAAAAAAAGTTGCCTGAATATCGTAAAAGAAATAGCATTTACTTCTTTGATTTATGTAAAAAAAAGACAAAAAGAAATTAAAATGGTTCATTTGGTCCACGAAAAAAATTTAAAATAAAAGTTTATTTATAGTTCTTCAGCTATGGTTTGTTCATTTTTTTTCTTTTCATTTTTTTCAAATATATGTATTTTTTTCTTTTGTATTCTTCGTCTTATATTGTCGTCTGCCACTCTTCCATTTTACGACTTTCAGTTTTGCTTCAACCTCGTTTTCGTCTCGGCAGCTCCCGGGCGCTTCCGCGACCTGCCCGATCGTTGCCGCCGAAATTATGCGCTTCATCTGGAGTAGTACCGAATATTTTAGTAATATATCTAGATGCGAATACTAGCGAAGCATAATATTTTTCTTTGTCATTTTTGACGGAGGGTGTACAGTAGTTGGTATTTATCTACCTCCCACAGCGGTAACATGTGATACAGGGTCGGGAAAGTGGGATTGAAAAGCCAGCGCCTTGGCCTACCAAAAATGCCTGGGCAGCCCCGTCGGTATTCCTCGGTAGCGACGCTTCTTAAAGGGTGAGAAGGCAAAGCTTGGGAGGGCGGACCTCATAGAACTGCACAGGACTGTGGGGAACGTGAAGGAGGCTTACCTGCGAAACGTCCTCGTGTTTGTCTGTCCTGTGCACTGCGGATGAAGGAAAAGAATTCAACATGGCGTCCGTGTACCTTTATTACGTACGGTTCATGCGGAGTCTCGCAAAGTCACATTGCACGCATGCAAATTAGGTGTGCCTCAGCCTAATAAAAGCGGGTCTCTTACCGTCTTCAACGAAACGGTGCGAAGTAAGTGCACGTGTGACGAACGTAGAGATCTGCTTTGGAAGCTGGCAGAGGACTTTGTGATCTACGGACAGAGTGATTTGCCTTTCTTTGGACCTTCGTTTTTTTACTCCAGAGTGATTTGCGTTTTGTTGGACCTTCGTTATTACAGCACATCGGTGGAATCAAGGCCCAAAGAATTTTTGTAAACATAAGAGCGGGTAAATACTATTTTTTAAGCCAGCGAGAATCTTTGTAAACGTAAGAAATACATTAGGGCACATCTTAACAACTCAATAAACAATAAATAAATTTGACACCGATTCATGATTCAAACTCGCAACCTCGACATTTCAAGTCAAAGCAGATTATTTTAGTTTGAAACTCTACCGACTGAGCCACCATGACAAAGATAATTGAACCTTGTTGATTTAAATACTTAGCTCTTAAGAAATGCTTTTTCACTTTTTTACTTACCGACGACGAATGATCTTAAAACGAGACTATGTAATGAACAAATGCTTTTTTCCGTTTTTTTTAAAAAATTATTTAAATAAATTTATAATTATGTTATTGATGGATATTGATTATGATAATCGATTTACAGGAACTATGAACAATCGATTAAGAACATAGGAAGATGTTAATTAATGAAACAGAGCTTCTTCACAGGGTCTTCCCGTCTGTGGAACACATTACCACGAGACTACTTCCCTACAGATTACAATCCAATTTCAACAGATTCCTGTCATGAATCGTCTCTACAAGTATTCAAACTTGGTCCATTCCAACTACCATTCTCAATCCTCTCATAAAATTCTTCATCTCTTAACTGAACATCATTCCATCTAATTAACTGTTATCCTCGAGTGGCTTTTGGCCTTGATAAGCGATGCCCCAGGTAGTAAAAAAGAAAGAAGAAAAAGAAAACTCAGTGTTTTTACTTTTTGTCTTTACTAAAACATGGTTTAAGTAAAACTAAGTTGTTTGAGAGTAATGTCGAAACCCTTTTAACTGACAATCATTCCATCTAATTAACTGTTATCCTCGAGTGGCTTTTGGCCTTAATAAGTGGTGATCGATTTAGTAAAATAAGATTTTTAAATAAAATTCTTACAGAACAAGGGAAGATAATTAGTGCATTAATTGATTATGTATCAGTTTGTAGCACCTGTAATTAGGTACTTTTAGTGAAAAGTACCTGTAATAAGGTGCTTTTAGTGAAAGGTACCTGTAAATAGGTACTTTTAGTGAAAGGTGCCTGTAAATAGGTACTTATAGTGAAAGGTACCTGTAATTAGGTACTTTTAGTGAAAGGTGCCTGTAAATAGGTACTTTTAGTGAAAGGTACCTGTAAATAGGTACTTTTAGTGAGAGGTACCTGTAAAATAGGTACTTTTAGTGAAAGGTATCTGTAAATAGGTACTTTTAGTGAAAGGTACCTGTAAATAGGTACTTTTAGTGAGAGGTACCTGTAAAATAGGTACTTTTAGTGAAAGGTATCTGTAAATAGGTACTTTTAGTGAAAGGTACCTGTAAATAGGTACTTTTAGTGAAAGGTACCTGTAATTGGGTACTTTTAGTGAAAGGTACCTGTAAATAGGTACTTTTAGTGAAAGGTACCTGTAATTAGGTACTTTTAATGAAAGGTACTTGTAAATAAGTACTTTTAGTGAAAGGTACTTGTAAATAAGTACTTTTAGTGAAAGGTACTTGTAAATAGGTACTTTTAGTGAAATGTATTTCTAATTGTAAATTGGTGATAGCGAGGAATTGGAATGGAAAAAAAATTATAAGTTTGAATTTTAAAGTGAAATCAGATTTTCTGAACGAAAATTTGATTTAAAAAAAAACACCTGTTTTCAAGGACTGCAGATTTCGGTAGGCGACAAACATTGTTTAGTCTACGTTTATCTAAGGTTGCCTAGACTTTGACATATTTGTAGTTACAGAGTGAAAATATTTTGAATATAAACGGCTTTGAAAAATTGGTGATATATAAAATATGGTTAAAATAGATAAAAAAGAAGAAATAACCCTTTCTGACCTCTCCTGTTATTGAAAGATTATGAGGAAACTCATGTGGTTGAAAATCCCCATGTAAACAGCTGTGTGGCAGAAGGAATGAGATAGCTGGGAGAATCAACAGAGACAGAGAGACATCAAAGATTGGCTGATAAACACATGCAATTCAAACATGCCTGAAATTAACTTCATGTTCGATTCTCTGATTTTTGGTGATTAAAAGAAATTACCACATTGGTTTCTTTACAAGTTTACAGTTGTCTTCCAATAGATAGATTGGAGGGGGAGGTAAACCCATGATCCAACACACTAGGGAATAATAATATATGGCTGATAGAGACACTGTCAAAATTTCAATTTATCGTCTATTCATAGTTTGGCTTTGAAGAAACTATTAGGTTGAAATCATGACAGTCTTAATATTTTATATATATATATATATATATATATATATATATATATATATATATATATATATATTGCATCCATTGTGGGCTGGTTTGCAAATCTCTCGCAGGACTCAAATGCCATTTACGATTGAGTAAATGTAAGCATGCTACATCCATCGTAGACTAAACAAATTTTAAGTTGTCAAGACCTCATACGTCGAAATCGACGGGAGAGTCCATGATATATATAGGTACAGAAAAATTAGTACAACATTAGTACCATCGGTTTCAAGCTCAGAAGGACTTAGCCATCTGGCTCTCTTCAGCTTAGATGACAACATACGCTGAAGAAGGCCGAATGGCTAAGTCCTTCTCATCTTGAAACCGACGGTACTAATGTTGTACTAATTTTTCTGTACCTATATATATATATATATATATATATATATATATATATATATAATATTTATAAATAAATATGAATTATTTTAATACCTACAGACATCGATGTTTCATGCTAACGCAATCTTTAGTGCAGCAAGCTAATTCTCAACGGTCGGCGGGCGCGAACCCTGATCACAAATCGCCACTGATCTGCAGTCAAGAGTCTTAACCCCTCGGCCATAGACAATTAGTTAATAATTAGGGAAGAATTTAACTTTGTAAATAATTGTAAAATTTACACAAGCAGGTAGAGTGATCAACGAACGTATTCGGATCGTGCATGTTTTCTGTACCAAAAAATAAATAAATATTACGCTCTTAATTTTAATTTTAATTCTCAATTAATCGAGCACTCTGCTGGAATTTTTCTCCAGGCATTTTAGTCTGAAGATTCCCCCCGGGGATGAAACGCGGGAGCCTCTGTGTAGCTTAATTACCATAAATATATTTTCATAGCTTACTACCTAGCTCTACTTACATATCGAGCACTGTTGAAGAAAATACTGAAAATTGATACATAAAAAATTATACTTCCTTATAAAATTTTATGTGGATACATGAAATAGTAATATATATATATATATATATATATATATATATATATATATATATATATATATATATCGTACATGTATTGTATTAGTTTCTGTAAATGTAAATCTGTAGAAACTCAAGTGTTTATAAAAAGTGCTCAATACCAAGTAGAGCTGTTTATAAGTATATATATATATATATATATATATATATATATATATATATGAAACCAGAAGGATAGCTCGACGGTTTGAGAACCTCACAAAGAAGATTTACAAACGAGAAAGTTCTGTGATGTTCAACAACGCTTGCTTGGATAATGACTTGCTGCCTAAATATATATATATATATATATATATATATATATATATATATATATATATATATATATATATATATATATATATATATATAAATGATGGACTTTCTTGTCGATTTCGACGTATGAGTGCCCTGCCTGGGGCTGCCCGCGCGTGAATTTGTAATTGCAAGGGTTGCACAATCCCCAACAACCGCTCTCCTGAGTCGGCATTGCTTGATTCCAATGGCAAGTAGTAATACAGAACGACTGGAAACAATGCCGACATAAACAGAGAGCACATACAGCACCTGGTATTCCTAAATGGTCACCCATTTAGTACTGGCCAGGCTCGACACCGCTTAACTTCGGTGATCTAACGGGAACCGGTGTGTCAACGTGATTGTGCCGTGTATATATATATATATATATATATATATATATATATATATATATATATATATATATATACTAAACAATTCTAGTAAAAATAAGGTTACAGTAGATAAATGTAATTGTCAAGTGAAAGATAACTGCCCACTAGACGGTAACTGTAAAGTTGAGTGCGTGGTTTATAAGGCCACTATTCATCCGGAAGATAACTACAGGGACAAGGAAGTTTACATCGGCATCTCCGCGGGTAACTGGAAACAACGTTTTTATGACCACAAACACTCTTTTAACAACCCAGAACTCAAGAACAAAACGGAGTTAGCTAAACAATGGTGGCTTCTGAAAACTGAGAACGGTGGTTTCGTGATCAATCCTATGTTTTTCGGATGTTCCAAATGGATTTAGGCAAAGATGCAATTTATGTTTAGAGGAAAAAATAAGAATCCTAAAATACGAACACAATAATCTTTTAAACAAACGCGATGAGCTTATGGCAAAATGCAGACATAAATGTAAATTTAAAATAACCAATATCTCATAATCCGATAGACCTCTAGATTAGTAACGGTGAAGATACCAAATAGATTATTTACGGTAAACCCCCAATAAGTAATTATAATAATATCTGTTATGGACACGTAATTACTGACTTGGTGATATTCATTATAGGTGTTTTGGGATGTATGCATATATAATTGTACTTTAAGATATTTGTTTATTCTGATTATTTACTTAAAATAAGATAGCTTTAAGAAATTTTTCTGCTGATAATACACTAATCATTGAATTAATTTAAGTATAAGTGTCTAATATTATCACTAGACATTGTTAGATTGGAATTAGGTTATAATTATAGGTTTCCGTAGATTATAAAATTAATATAAGATGAATTTTTAGAACTCAGATTATTAATGTATTATAATTAGAATATAGAATGTTTATGTAAATGTTTTGTATATAGATGCATATTGGCATCTGTGTGTGTATGTAACTGCATGCGTATAATATTTATATCAAATAGATTCAAATATAATCTTAAATAATTTTTATTTTTCAAATATATCCTATCTCTCGGATCTAGACAGAATGAAAACATGTCAAATGTAAACCTTCCACAGTTTGTCAGTCGGTCGATTACACGCAAACGTCTGCCTGTTTCTCTTCTTTTCTTTCTTCCTTTCTTTTTCCTATCAGGTTGAGAACACAAGTCTAGCCGAGTTTATATGCCCCCCAAAAATATTGTTGCGTGTGTGTGTGATCCTAGGATATGTATATATGTGCATGTGTGTAGAGGCGTCTATACGTTTTATATCCCTAAGTCGTAAGTGTCAAAAGAATATGTGCTTTTAACACAGCCGTTATTATTTAAAAAAAAACCAAAAAAAACAATAAGATCCCTTTCGATCGCCTTAGTCAAATATAAGATTTTAATTCCTCCTCGCTCTGTAAGAGGTGTTCAGATTTGTTGCAACCACCACTCTCTCTGGTAGTATTTGAATTGTTGAAGGTGAATTCAGTTTTCTATCAGTCTCAAAAATGTAATTGTCTAGTTTGATGCTTGAGGAAACCACAAGGTTGAAATAAATTATTGCATCGACAATTATGTAATTTCGTGTTATTATATTTTATGTTATTCTTGCTCTGTTTACCACATTGAGCTCTCATACCCGGATTTCTTCCTGGAATTATTCCATTATAACACAAATATATATATATATATATATATATATATATATATATATATATATATATATATATATATATATATATATATATATTAATAGAATGCAGATTTCAGCGACTATATTTAACTAGTAGAGAGATTCATTTTTTATGACTGCATCATATCACCTATCTCAACAAACAGAGTATTCAAACACAAAATGGATTTTCCAGAACATTATTATTATTATTCATTAGAAAAAAGACCAGAAAAGCATAAAAAACCTGCAAAAAACCCTACATTTGTAAACATTTCTATGAGTCAATTTTTTTCGAAACAAATTCTGTTTTTATTGCCAAAATTAACGCCATCTTTTATAATATATATATATATATATATATATATATATATATATATATATATATATATATATATATATAATAATCCAGGTAAAACATCCACAGGGTAGTAATCCAAAGAATTTCAACCGGGTTTATAAAAAGTGTTCAATATCAAATAGAGCTTTTATATATGATTATTTTTATTCACACATACATGTACAAAATCTGCGACACTGGCATGTCGATGTTATCGATCAACAGCTATTATAAACTGAGATCTCATTAGGCAGAGTTAGAATCCGATCTTAACCTTAGATCATATTTGGATATTTCTTTCCAAATGGGACCATACGTAACACAAAATGATTGAAGATGAGAAAATATTCGAGAATCTAAATATTTAACAAATAACGAAATAATTCTTATTAAATTTATTTAGGAGAAAATAAACGTAGATTTAAAACAACAATCAGAATGAAGGGCAGGAATTATGAATGCAAAGTTTGTTATCAAAGTTCGAGGAAAGTTAGTGAAATCCAAAAGCACGAGTCCTACAGTAATTCGTTATATGTGAAAGGAAAACAGAACTTCCATGAGCATAGTTTCTTTCCAAGAACCACCTGTTTGTGGACCACAATAGCACGAGGCTGCTTCCCAGCTGACTACAACATAGTTGTTTTCAAGTCCAATGTTAACAAGTCCTCTTAAATAATCAAATTCTACCCAGTTCCAACCATCGTCTCCGATCCTCAAAGTGTTTGTCTCACCATCCACTTGACACCCATTAAGCCTTATCCTCGAGTGGCCTTTGGGCCTTGATAAACGGTGACTCATGAGTACAAAAAAAAATCTTGTTTCAGTAGAAAAAATAAACCAGGCAGCTCAATTGTATGGCAAGAACATGATATATATATATATATATATATATATATATATATATATATATATATATATATATATATATATATATATATATATATATATATTATTTCATATAATTATGAAACTAGTCGCAACATTTTAAAGTGTCTAGCATAATAATTAACATTACCAAATTCTTAGCTATTAGGTAGTTATGCGTTTGAATTGTATGCACTTTCTTTAACGTCATCAATTTCTTAACGATTTAAACAGTCAAACTTTTAAATCTCTCATATGTGTAGAACGCCATCACGCTCTCATGTACATTTCAACTTTACAGACGCTTTTTCAAGTTATAAACTACTTGCCGTTATAATTCAAAAATGAGCACAACAGTAAAGTCATAATTTGTAAAGACACTAAAACTAATACCGCCTGAAGATGATTTGACGATTCAAATCGAAAGTACTTGCAAAAAAGAAAAAAGAATGGAACAAGAAACCCATGGATCATATTTACATCAATTTGACCGAAACATTAGATGGACAATTCGGAAAATTGAAAAAATAAAAAAGTCGCATCAAACAAAACCACTCCATGTTATTTAATAATGTTTGCCTATATATATATATATATATATATATATATATATATATATATATATATATCTTTTTATTTGGACCATTTTGGTAGTTTCTCTGCACAGGCGGAGTTTTCCTTTGGTGTTTATTATTTTTGACAAAGGGAAGTTTCTTTTTCCCGAAATATTAAATAAATGATTTTTATAATCATCCGTACAACACACAAACAGCTAACACCACATTTGCTGTTATGTAAGATTTTAAGAAAAAATAAATAGTAAGTCCCATTTCGATTTCGATTTATTATTTTTGTTCCTTCCAGCTTACAACCTACCCGGCACTTTGCCTTTTTAAAACATACTACTACTATTCCCAGCAATGCTTCAAGCAAACTACCATTCTTTATTATCTTTTTATTTATATACTATACAATTATAACTTCATGGTACGCTACCCAGGTGCCGCAATTCGTCCATCAACGCGTTGAAAGAAAAGAAGAAATGGGCCAACTTGATCATTGGCCATGGATGAAAAAGCACACAAGAAGTAGACGCTCTTCAACAAAAACGTCTCTTTTGTTGAAGAGAGCCTACTCTTGACTTGTTTGCTTTATATATATATATACTAGCAAGACCCGTGTCCCGAGAAAATCGAAAAGAATTAAATATTAGAGTATCAAGCAATGCATCTTGGTCATTTTCATGTTTTTTTTATGCTTAGTTTTTTGTTAAGATCAAAATGTATGTGTTCCCTGCCTGAGTATGGTGCAAGCGGTCCCTGGTCGTGTTGAACCCTAGCCCTTTGGGTAAATTTAGCCTCTTAGCTAGTCGAGTGAATGAGTTACCCCTCCCCTCCCGGTAATAAAAATTCTTTAAGATACCCCTCCCCACTTTCATTCTTTTGTACTCTCCCAAATTGCATTTATCTTGGAAGAACACCATCCATTCTCCAAACTCCATCCCCCGTTTTCTTTTTTCTCTCTCACATTTAGAGATTGATCTGATTGTTTTCGGTTGTAAACAAACCGGAAAACAGTGGGCAGTTTAGTATTTAGAAAGGGTTGGGAGAAAGATATATATATATATATATATAGAGAGAGAGATAGAGAGAGAGAGAGAGGGAGAGAAACAGAAAGGGGGTGATATGGCCATTGTAGCATAGAGACTATTATAAAAATATGGCAACTCAGCTAGACCTGCGCTGTACATAAGTTTAAACCCAATAAGAAGATGAAAGAAGGTGGGAGATAGAGATAGATAGAGAAAGGAGGGATGTGGCAATCGTAGCATAGAGACCATTATAAAAATATCGCAATCCCTATACAGAAATCCCTCCCCATCACAAAAAAATAGGGGAGTGGGGAGATGTGTTCGTTTAACAAAAACAAAACAAAAGAACTTACTTGATAATGAGGTTAATTAAGTGTTTTAATAGCTGGGGGGCATTGTGTTGGTTATTTTTTATATAAAAAATATATATATAAAAGAAATTGTGGAAACTAAATAATAGAAATTTAAATAAGTTAATTAATATTTAATATTAATTTTATCAATTATTAATAAATAATTTAGATAATTGAATAATTCCGAGATATCTTATATTTATTCGTGTACTTGACCAAGGCAATGTTTAATTTGTTTTGATAGCGTGTTTTTCCACAAGTATATATAGTAAATACAGGAAAAGCAAACAGCTATTTATATTCGGAAATGTAGTATTTTATTCTCTGAGAAATAATGTAAGTAAACATTTATGTGTACTCATAATATTTAATTTTTTTTATTGATGAGAATGATCGTGTTATTGTTTTTTATTGATGTAGGATGTAATACGGAATGTTTCTCTCTCTATCTATCTCTCTATCTATAACGAGACCCCACACGCTCCTGTGTCACGGCACCGTTTATAACAAGTGTCCTCACACGCTCTTTCCTTGCGACGGCATCAAATGTAATGAGAACCGTCTTCGGCGCAGGAATCCTTCCTGACTGTGAACACCCTTTCTTTGGCTCGTGATGTCGTCTATAGTGGCAGTGAAAACCAAGATGTGTCGGTCGTATCTCCTCTAGGTCGGGATGTTTGCTTCGCTGGTCCGCTGTGAAAGCAATGTCACACAAACAGAACAAATCGACAACAGAAATAAGTCAACAAACGGTTAGGTCTTTTCATAAGCAATAATTATTTGACAAAATGAACGGTTGGTTTTAAACTTTAACCCAAAGTCTGTTTTTCGATAATGGCTTGTTTACTAAACTATCTTATCTCTCTGTGTGTATGAATCTCTATTTACGATTTCCCAGTTGTTAAATTAGTTGTAACTTAATCTATGTTTGGAGAAACGGTGTGTGTGTGAAACTCCCTTTACGATTTCCAAGTGGTTAATTAAGCCGTAACTTGTCTACTGAAAACGGTGTGTGTGGGGAACAGCACGGCCAACGCCATTCCAACGAGGGGGCCTTTCGCGCGACCCCCTGCCGGGCTGGCCCATGCTTCAGCTAACATATCTCTCTCTATATATATCTATCTATCTTTCTCTTTCTCCACCCTATCTCTCTATCACCTCTCTCTCTCTCCTTCTCTCTCTCTCTCTCTCTCTCTATCTATCTATCTCCGTGGAGGAATTGTGCCGATTTACACCTTTAAAATGCCGAATAGAAAGTTTAATTATGAAAAAATAAATAAAAATGTGTAATAAAAACTGGAAGTCAGAATAACTAACTAACTTTTTGTTGCTTAATGTCACAGATAGGATTAAATATCTACTCCTAATATACTATACGAATGTAGCATATTCCATTATTAACAAAGGGGTGAGATGGGTATCAATTACCTTTGATACTATATTCTCCTCCACCTACCTACTTATTCGTAGGAAACAAAGTCATTCCATCGACCTGGCCTCCTGCAGGTTCTTTGAGGGCATCTTGGTGGTTCGTGCCCGGCATCCATCTCTAATCTAGGTTCCTCGGGACCTTACGACGTTTCAGGACTGTCTTGTGTGGCTGGCTTAGGGCTAAAAGATCTTGCTCCGAAACGCTGTCGTTTTCTTCGGCGCTTCGGTCGCTTGATGTCTGAAGATTGAGTATCTGTCTCAGATATTGGGTGAAGCCGCTTTCGTGTTACCCATCTGTCGTCAGAACTAGAGTCAGATTGGACTCTGTTAGAATATTCAGATTCGTTTTATAGAGATTCTGGACTTGACGTATATGGCACAAGATCACTTAAGTGGGTCGGACTTGTTCTGTGAACCGGGGCTGTATATTCCTCTGAAGCAGTTCTACGTTCAGATACATTCCTTGCTGGGGTTAAATCCCTTAAGGAGACAGTAGCCTTCCTTTCGAATTTCGGACCAGTGTATACTGGGGGTTCGCTTCGATTAATTCTACCTCGTTCACTAATGGGTCATGTTTACTGTGACGAACATGGCGTTTTAGTAAAACTGTTTCAGGTTGTGCGAGCCACGAGGGGAGTGAAGTACCTGCTGAGCTTCGTCGTGGGAACAAGAATAATCTCTCATGTGGAGTAGCGTTTGTTGCTGTACATAATAGAGTCCTAATAGTGTATAAGGCCATGGGGATGAGACTTTCCCAATCGTAGATCGGACTCTTGCGATTGGTGGCCGCCAACTGTACTGTCTTCCATATTATGTCATTGTATCTTTCGCACTGTCCGTTTCCTTGAGGATTGTGAGGAGTTGTTCTATTACAGCTACTCTTCGTTCATGCAGAAATTATTTGAGTTTGTCTGACATAAAACCAGATCCACGATCTGAGTAGATATATGCGGGCACTCCAAAAACGGCAAAAATGGAGCAGAGATCTTGAATTACTTGAGTTACGTCTGGGCAGGGGATGACGAACAGAAATCTTGAGTACCTGTCTATTATTGTGAACATGTATTTATTTCTCGTTTTAGAGGGTAGAGGACCCTTAAAAGGGTAAAGTCTTTCAAAAGTTTGTGTGGATTTAATGAGTGTTGTTCGAGGGGGTTTGTAGAACCTGGGCTTATTTTCTGCGCATATCCGACAAGAGTTTGTAATTCTTTTTACGTCTTCAACAGAATATGGCAAGTTTCTGCTCCTGACTACGTGAGTCATTCTTGTGATACCTGTGTATATTCTGAAGATTATCTGAGCTGGTTACCAGGCCACATACCCTTGAAAGCGCGTCGACCGCGGCATTCTCCTTACCAGGGCGGTAAGTGACGTTGAATGAGCATCAAGAAAGCTCCATTCTCCATCTTGCTATCTTCTTGTTTTATTTTTATTTTACTCGTTGTTTTTGGGTTAAACATAAACGAGACCGACTTTTGGTCAGTGATTAATTTTAAATGTCGGCCGATTAGGTAATGCCTCCATTTTTGTAATACCTCAACTATGGCATATGCCTCTTTTTCTATCGCCGAGTGTCGTCGCTCGGATCGCAAAAATGTTCTTGAAAAAAAAAAAGCTACAGGACGACTGGATTGTCTCAGCGAGGCAGCTATCGCACAGTCAGAGGCATCCGCCTCAATTAATAGAGGGATAAAAGGATCCACAGCAAAAATGGCAGACTGAGTAATGCCCCTTTTTATGTTTTGAAATGCTTTGATGGTGGAACAGGACAAAAGAAAAGTAGATACCTGCGTCAATAGGTGTATTTTTTCTGAAAAAGACGCAATCCATAGTTACAGGCTATAGAAAAAACAAAATTAACCGGAAGGAAATTCTCCAGCCAAGAAAGTTCAAAAGTACAATGAATTCTTCTAAGGATCAAGAAAATAAGCATTAATATTATATATTTCTTAATAGTATTTTTGAAGTGAAGTGCCCAGATAGTTTATGAGATATTATTGTATATCAGACACCATCAGGACATGTATCAATATTTATATATGTGTCACTCCAGAAAACCAGTACGTAAAAGAATGAACATATGCACTATGTTCTGTTTATATAAACATAAGCACACATTCATCGTTCGCTTTTTTAGGTTATTACTTGTATCACATGTAGATAAGTTTTAAATTTGTTCTTTCTTCTTCTATATAAAGTAGACTTGATTTTTCCCTTCCAAATCAGTTAGAGTAGACAATAAAAACTTTTAGTGTAGACAATAACAACTTTTAGTGTAGACAATAACATTTTATAGAGTAAACAATAAAAACTTTTAAAGTAGACAATAAAAAATTTCGAATAGACAATTAAAACGTTTAGAGTAAACAATAAAAACTTTTAGAGTAAACAATAACAACTTTTAGTGTAGACAATAAAAACTTTTAGAGTAAACAATAAAAACTTTTAGAGTAAACAATAAAACTTTTAGTGTAAACAATAAAAACTTTTAGAGTAAACAATAACAACTTTTAGAGTAAACAATAAAAACTTTTAGAGTAGACAATAAAAACTTTTCGAGTAAACAATAACAACTTTTAGTGTAGACAATAAAAACTTTTAGAGTAGATGTTACATAGTCACTCAAAGGTGGATTTATTTGCATAGTCCCTAAAAAGGGGATTTGTTACACAACGCTCAAAAGGGGATTGGCAGCAAAGGGGGGTTTATTACATAGTAACTACTCCTGTCTGGACTGCGGCAGTTCTCATAAACCAATTAAACAATTAGTTACGGTCCCAAAAGGGCATTTGTTACGTAACGCTTGTGAATTAAACTTCTCGTAATCGAAAGCAATACGAAACTGTCAGTGAACGATTATCAAGCATTATTAATCCTTTCTTAATCACTTTCTGTAAGGCACTTCTATAGACATTTTCTTAAGGTGATTTTAAGCCTTTAAACTGTCGGTCCATTTTCAACCAATTCTCGTTAAAA
Organism: Sepiola atlantica; assembly: GCA_963556195.1. NCBI lineage: Eukaryota > Metazoa > Mollusca > Cephalopoda > Sepiida > Sepiolidae > Sepiola > Sepiola atlantica. The sequence continues at coordinate 92,231,139 of OY744515.1, forward strand.
CATCCTTTCTTAAAACATTTCAAATTACGTATTTCAAACATAGCATTTTAAATATAAGTCTCTTTTAAATTCTTGAAACATTTTACATTATTGTTCATTAACCATTCCACATTACACATTAACCACTTTAAAATCGTTGATCATTTTAAATTATTGTTCGTTAGGCATATTCGATTTTTTTGTTCTTTTCGTTAAAATATCTGTTCCTTAAACACTTCAAAATGCACGAAGAAAGTTACCTTACCGATTTCTGCCTCCGCTGGTCATGGGTTTGCTGGCAAACTCATCCCCGTCGCTGGCTCGTGATCGCAGTGGTGTACCTGTTTTGGGGGCAGATTCTGTTTTCAAGCACGAAGACAAAGACATTCGGAGACGAGACTTTATGAGAGAGATTTCTGTTCTTTTATTTCACACTTCGGTTGGAGAGGTTTCCACTCGTCGGTTCTTCATTCAAACTCTGTCTTTCATACTGCTTTGTGGAAATGTGACGGGATGCAATCGGCTATTTTCTTCTAAGTATTAGCCCATATCTGACGATGTCACCCAGACTGCACGCTTCCATGGTGAACTCTTGACGAGAACTGATTTCTCACCAGGGACCTGTGACGTCAGAGCCCTTTTGACCTTTCAACGAATGTCATAACAGCACTCAAATCGCTTTTGTGTCTAACCTTTTTGATCCGAGCGTTTCCTCTCGGCCAGGTTTAACGAGTTGTTATGATTTTTTCGGACTTAGTCATTCCGCTGACAAATGTATTTGTCCCAAAATCACATATGCACTTAATTTGTACTTCCTCCTATTTCTTTCACCCAGTTCATAATTCATACTAGCTAATTTTACACGTTTACAGACTATAGGGCCCGTCATAATATAACATAGAAATTAAAAAATTTAGAGTAAACAATAACAACTTTTAGTGTAGACAATAAAAACTTTTAGAGTAGACACACCAAACCAAACCAAACAAAACCAAACAAATTCATCTGAAAGTTGGTTGGAGAATGTAGCTTCTAAAAACAGCTAACATTTTTGATTACATATCCATTTTTTACTTAAACCATAACCGGTTTATATACAGTTTAAAAGACAGACTAAACCATACTAAACCAAACAACAACCTAAACTAAACTAAACAAAACAAAACAAAACTAAATCAAACCAAACCAAATCAAACAAGTTCATGTGAACGTCTCCTGGAGAAACTAGCTTCTAAAAATAATTGACATTTGTTATAACATATCTTTTTTTTACTTAAACCTGAAACTAACCATTAATAGTAAATATATACGTAATGTTTAATATGTCTTAATATTTTACCATAACATTGTCAAGTGCAGTTTAGGGCTGGTTCAACATACTGAAAACTCTGGGTAAGGATGACTCTATGCCAAACGTATTAGGTCATGTCTTCTGGGATCTTGGTTATACTTGTAAGGAAGCCAAAGGTCAACCAACTCCCGGGTTAGCCAGGAACCCCAGGGTTGTCCTTGTTATTTTACCTTGCGCGACTGCTTAATAAAAGATAAAAACATTTGCTTCGACGTTGCATTTTTTATGTTCTATTTTCTTTTTATGTGCAAAGTTTATTTAACTCTTAGTGTTGCACCTAAATCCTTGTTGGTTCAAAGAGAAATCTGAAGACAATTCTGTTTTGGGATGGGTTTTATTTTTTTATATATATATACTAATGAATCACCACTTATTTAGGCTACAATCCACTCAAGGATAAGGGTAAATGAGATAGATAGATTCTCAGTCGAATGATGAAGAATATTAAGAGAGGATTTTTTATACTAATGAGTCACCACTTATTTAGGATACAATCCACTCTGCCTATATGGACTCATATACTCTGGACTCCAGCCTCTTTTTCTAGTTGCTCTATTATGGTTGACGTCTGTTTGATTGCATTGTGACAAAAGCACCTAGAAGGCAGTCACATGCACAAGCCATTCCTTTCACGATGAAAAGAGCCAACCCTTACCCTAACCCTAAACCATTCCTTTCACGAAGAAAAGAGCCAACCCTAACCTGAACACTCTTCATTTAAGATAAGTTCTCACGAAAGCACATATTCGCAAACCCTCATTCTGTATATTTACCCTTTTCTGTTGTATATACATTCTTTATTACTTGCCCAAGTAAAATTGTTAAATTAATATACACTGTTGTTATTCCTTCTCTTTAAAAGCCGTCGCTCCCAATTCTACTTTCAGCAATTATCTTTGAATATAATTTCTACTTTTTCACCTGCGAGCATTGAACTTTCTTTTGGAGCTAAAATTCCCCACAGTTTACCATCTTTTACTCGCGTCTTTCCCATCTGGTCCTGTGATGCGTTAGCACAAAAAACGTATCCTCCTACAATACGCTTCATGGCCTAATGAATGTATTTGTAGATAATCACTGAGTTTTTTAAAATTATTTAATTCGTTTTATCTACCTTTCCGCACTGTACAGAAAGTCATAAAGAAAATCAGCACTCAGTTCTGAGAGAGAAAGAGAGAGAAAGAGAAAGAGAGAGAGAAAGAGAAAGAGAGAGAGAAAGAGAGAAAGAGAGAGGGTAAGAGAGAGAGAGAGAAAGAAAAAGAAAGAGAGAAAGAGAGAGAGAGAGAGAAAGAGAGAAAGAAAGAGAGATAAAGAGAGAGAGAAAGAGAGTGAAAGAGAGAGAGAAAGATAGATAAAGAGAGAGAGCGAAAGGGATAGAAAGAAAGAGATAGAAAGGGAGAGAGAGTAAGAGAGAGAGAGAGAGAGAGAGAGAAAGAGAAAGAAAGAGAGAGAAAGGGAGAGAGAGTAAGAGAGAGAGAGAGAGAGAGAGAGAGAGAGAGAGAAAGAGAAAGAAAGAGAGAGAGAGTAAGAGAGATATATATAGAGAGAGAGAGAAAGAGAGAGAGTGAGAGAAAGAGAAAGAGAGAAAGAAGGAAAGAGAGAGAGAGAGAAAGGGGGAGAGAGAAAGAGAGAGAGAAAGAGAAAGAAAGAGAGATAAATAGAGAGAGAGAGAGAGATATTCTCTCCTTTTCTCTTAAAAAAATTCCATAATTGAGTAATTTTCCTCCCCAAAAATAAAAAGAAAGAGAGGGGGAGGGAGGAGAGAGAGGGGAGGCACACCCTCTTAAGCGATCCTGAAAATCTGCAGGCAAAAGTAAGAACAAAACAAAAACAAAAACAAATGTAGTCATAACAACGAAAGTGGATGCTTCTTGTCTGACACATGATGAAGAATATTGACATCAACATGATTAGGCTATCGACTAACTCTCGTTTGGTCTTTTTAGAACGAGACTTTGACGAGATTCAATGAGAGAACAAAAGAAGATCATCATCATCATCATCATCGTCATCGTCATCGTCAAATAAATAAATAACTAAACAAAACACCAACAAAAGAAAATCATCATCATCATCATCATCATCATCATCATCAACAACAACAACAACAACAACAGCAGCAGCAGCAGCAGCTTTAAATAAACATTATTTCAATTTCCCAATTATTAAGAAATGATATCTATCTTGGTAATAGATAGGCTATCTATTACTAATGGAGATTTGGTATCTGTTTGTCTGAAACAGAAACTATACTATTATTATATCTTAATGCTCAGTTCAGTTTACTATACTATTTCAGACTAATGTACTATCGTTCAGTGCTCAATTCGGGGGTGTGGGGGTAGTATAGTATATGTTCGTTCGTCATCCAAGGCATTACCTCCTCTTTTGGTGAGGGGGAAGTGTAGTATCTATTCATATTGTCATGATACGATCCTCCCAGTGATTACCTTCTCCTTCTTTTTAGGGGATTAGAGTAGTATCTGTTCTGTTGTCGTGAAACCATCCTCCCACGAATTACCTCCTCCTTTGAGGGGGCGTTGTTTAGTACATGTTCGTTTGTCATGGTACCAAACTCCAAGGCATTACCTCCTCCTTTAGGGGCACAGAGTAATATATGTTATTACTATAATTTAGCATTATTTGCCATTTTATGCTTGTTCACCCAAAAAAGAAAAATAAGATTCTACTTTTTTTTAGGAGATTACATGTAAACACCCTGAAAAACTTGGTGGTAAAAATAAAAGAGAACAAAGTTATTTTAGACTTTAGAGTGGGGGGGGGGATCAGTTTTGTATATAAATTTAGAGTAAAATGATCACCCACTTTAAGACCAGCGTTTTTAAGGACATGTAACGAATTAAAAAAAAAATTTTTTTTAATTTTTACCATTTTCTTAATTTCTTGGAGATCAATTGTGGGTGTGTATGTTTGGAGATGGCATTTTTTTTTTAGTTTGTTATGGAGAAAGACAAGGTCAAATGTAATAACCATAATAACATATCAACTTCATTTATGCCCTGTCATAAGAAAGATATTCGCAATCTTGTGGCACTAAAAACGATGTATAAAAAGGACACTTCCAACGATGTATAAAAAGGACACTTCCAACCCGGAAAATTTAGTAAACGCTGGAATGTATTTAACTGTAATAAGATCAAGAGAGGAGGTGAAAAATGTCTGTTGCATGATGGAGGAATCTAACAGCTCCTTTAAAATATCGCCTCCCCTCGCATTCTTCAATGGTGAAGAACTCATTGAATTACAAGAGTTCTGTGTTGGGAGGGTACGCATGTATCCTTCTCTTTATTGGGCAATTAAACTAACTTTCCCCTTAGATATCAGCGGGTTGTCCCCAGATGTTTCCATTACAATTGAAATGGGAAATAGTTCTCTGGAGACAGCTGTCAGTGTTTTAAAACCGTCGATGTTCCAACTCTAAGGAATTATAATGGCACTCAAAATAGCAAGCTTAAATGGCCGAGGGTTGAGGGCCACCGCTCGTCAATTTCGAGTTGTATGTGACTTTCAACGGCTCGGCGTGGATATATGTTGTTTGCAGGAGACCCACTCTATTCCGAGTGATTATCAGGGTGTGTTGGCTAGAGACTTTCAGCTCTATTCAGAATTATTATTTTATATTGTATAACATATCTATAATATATAATATAATATATATATATAATATTATATATTATATTATATTATATAATATATATACATATAATATCTTATATTATATTGTATAATATATATATATATGAAATATATTATCTTATATTATATTGTATAATATATATATATGAAATATATTATCTTATATATATATATATATATTATATTATATAAGACTAAAAAGAAAAGAGTTAAGAAATATTCAAAGGGTTTAGATAAAGAAAATGTTTTTTGTCCGTATGTGTGTGGACTTTTTGTGAGTGAGTTCATGAAATTATGAAAGATGTCACTATATTTTATTAGTCCATGACTGTAACTTGTGTTGTTTGCCGAGATGCCTGTAGCGAATGGGCTACAGCCAAAGTTTGTTTGCCTGCAAAAATTCTGTGTAGTAATGTTATGACTGATAACGATTCCTGTGGAATGTTGAATCTCTCACTGCATCTCACTGGTGACAGCTTTTGGGCTCTCACTTATATAATTAATGTGAACGGCTCCACGATGCGACTCTTTCTGATTGGTTGAAGTCCGGTATAGGCAACCAATCGAGATTGAGTATTTTGATAGAATTGACCAATCAGTATTTCAACGAAATAAAATATTCATCTGCAGTTATCTTGTACAGATATGATTGGTTGTTTGTCAGTTAATTAAACTCTTTGGTGCAGTAATACTCCTTAACAAAATATTTACACCAGAGAGCAGAGTCACCCGCTTAGAGAGTCATGCACTGTCAGCCAAAGAAGAAGCATCTCCACTCTCCCCCTCTTTTGGTAAGTTGTGAGAAAACTGCTATCAGCTACTTATCTACCGACACATATACACATACTCAATGTAAAAACACATATTCTCACGGACAGACGGCAATATATATACACACATTTTCTCATCAGATTCATGTGTGTGAACTTCATACACAAGAAAATGAATGTTTCTTTTATAAACTTGTATCAAACGGTTCTTGTTTTAACATGCTTTCATTTTGTACAAGAATAAAATTAATGTTATTTATAAATGGTATTATTTCGTTGCTTATAGTTATTAATACATTGGAGTCAGATACCTTGCTAACAGTATGCACCAAATCTAATACTCATTATAAATAATTAGATATTCAAATGGCCTCTTCAGTCTTTGGGCTTTTTCCAGTCTTTGGGCTTTTTCCAGTCTTTGGGCTTCTTTAGTCTTTGGGCTTCTTTAGTCTTTAGGCTTCTTCAGTCTTTGGGATTCTTCAGTCTTTAGGCTTCTTCAGTCTTTGGGCTTCTTCAGTCTTTGGGCTTCTTTAGTCTTTGGGCTTCTTTAGTCTTTGAGCTTCTTCAGTCTTTGGGCTTCTTCAGTCTTTGGGCTTCTTTAGTCTTTGGGCTTCTTTAGTCTTTGGGCTTCTTCAGTCTTTAGGCTTCTTCAGTCTTTGGGCTTCTTTAGTCTTTGGGCTTCTTCAGTCTTTGGGCTTCTTCAGTCTTTGGGCTTCTTCCAGTCTTTGGGCTTCTTCAGTCTTTAGGCTTCTTCAGTCTTTGGGCTTCTTCCAGTCTTTGGGCTTCTTCTTTAAAAAAGACGGATTAAAAGTGGACGGTGAATCGAACTTTTGGACAACTGAGAGAAAGTGTTGTTGTTGGAAATTTGTCAGTGTATATTTCGGTGTTGTTTGAAGAGGAGTTCCTTCTGAAGTTTGGACCGCCATTGTAACCTCATTACAGTTACAGGAGATTTACATGCATCTTATTTTATTTTATTGTTAATAAATCTTGAATGGTATTATATTCCTATTTTCTACTTTCATGCTTCATTTTGTGCTTTTTTCTTCTAAGTCATCGCAGTTTATATTGGCGAACATTTTTTCACTGTTTTTACTGTTCTCTTCACGCGTGGTGTACAGATACAAGTCCTCTTCATGATCTAACACGTTTTCTGCTGAGTAAGCGGCGTTCACATTCTTCTTTTCAGCGTTCAGTTTCCTGCGTCTTTTGTGTGGAATTTGGTTTCTGTCTCTCTATGAGCTTCGTTGTCTCATTTTATTTGTGCCATGTTTTATGTTTTGTCTTGTGTGCGTTTTATGTAAGGCAGTAATTTTCAAAATGGTGTAAACCTTCGCAGGTAACATGAATTGGAACAAATACATTGAAGACATTGCCAAGGCTGCCGCAAAGAAGGTGGGCTCCCTCTACCGTGCTAGTAAACTCCTCACACCTGACATTATCCTGTATCTCTACAAAGCCACCATCCGCCCATGCATGGAGTATTGTTGCCACATCTGGGCTTGTGCATCATCTACTAGTCTCTCCCTCCTTGACAATGTCCAAAAAAGAATCGCCAACCTAATAGGTCCCTCACTGTAAAACAAACTCCACTCCCTGTCCCATCGCCACACTGTAGCATCCTTGTGCTTGTTTTACAAATACTTCAATGGATTATGCTCCGATGAATTGGCTACTCTGGTGCCCCCTCGACGTAAATTCACTAGACCAACTCGACAATCAACTAAATCCCATCCATTCACTGTGGAGGTCCCCAGATGCCAAAGAGCTTTCTACTTCAAAAGCTTCTTTCCTCGTGCTGCTGGCCTCTGGAACTCCCTCCCTGCTCCCCTGTTTCCCCGACAGTACTGACATGCAGAAATTTAAAACTAATGTAAACAGACATCTCGTTGCGCAGATCCAAATTTAGGTTGCCCCCCCCCCCCCCTCACCAAAAAAAACCTTCTCCCTTTTTTTTCTCAGTAGCCCCTTACATCTACAGTGGCGGCCTGTCTTGTTTTGGGGTGAACTATGTTAAAAAAAACAAAAAACAAAAAAAATGTGGCATCTTCTGCATTCTTTGTTATAGCCAAAGCTATCTTCTCTTCTTAAAGCTCCGTTCTAATCGAGCACTTCGAGAAATATGAAAATCTTCTAATTAAGCACTATTGTGAAAGTTATCTCCCTTTATGCCAGATCGAACACTTTCATAAATAGAGTTTATTTCTCTCACATTTAATATGGCTGTCATGGTGGCAGAATGGTTAAGGATGTTGGATTGGGGTTACTCGGGTCCAGGGTTTGAATCGTTCAACCAGCGGTACAGTTATTGGGTACACAAGAAGTGCAGTGGAATTACTGATAGGTTGGGAGAAAATAACCAGTTTGTGTGCAAGAAGTGTAAAACAATAGAGATAAACAAGAACTCAGATGAGGAGAGAAAGTACATCTAGACGTTGAAGCTATTGAGGTTGTCGAAGAGTTTTATTATTATTTGAAGTGGGATATAAATGTATCTACATGTGTATGCACGTGTGTATATGGTTACAGAGATAAGTGCTTTTGTGTGTATATGTATATATGTGTATAAAAGTGTTATATTTTTTATACATGTTCTTTATGTACATATACATATATTTATGGATGTATTTATATGTCACTGTGTTTATGTGTTTATGTATATATACATATATATATATAAATAGATATTTATATGTACATGTATGCATGTGGTATATTGGAAATGAATGTTTGAAAAAGAATAATGCTGAAACATCCATTTCCAATATAACAGCTGTTTTTATCTTGACGTGTTTTTTGGACGACGCCCACCCTGACTCTACGCTCTCATCTCAACATAAGACTCTTTACCTTTTAGTCTTTATTTTGTTTTATTTTATGTAAAATATGTAAAATGTTGCCGATAATATTTACAATTATATTGTCGGTTTTTCTCTATCCTCTGATGAAAAGAGTGTATCTTTGAAAATCCATGGATTAAGGATATGAAGCTCCTTGCTTTGAACTTCTGATGTTCTAATAAATATTGTATCTTTACAATTTTTTATTCTCATCTTTCACCTCTAGAATTGATTGCACTATTCAATATATTGAGCTTTATATTATCACGATAGATTATTATTAAACGATAATTCAATTATCTTTAATTTAATTCAACATTTAAATATATATATATATATATATATATATATATATATATGCATGTTCTGAATGTGGTTGGTTCTACATCTGATGAGACCGATCTAGGTCGAAATAAGTTATAATGTGTACAATCCGAATGTGTGTCACAACGACCTAGAATGTACGGGCTACCTAAGATCTATAATGGAGTTCCCTTCAGACCTACTTTTTCCATGATTGGTTCTCCTCAACATGAGCTGGCCAAATGGCTTTCTGACATCCGGTTCTAGAAAAGCTTTCAGTTAATTACATTGCAGATTCTTTCCGTTTTGCATCATTTATGCGTGAACTAGATTTGAAAACAAACTTTCTGTGTTCCTTTGATGTTACCAGCTTGTTTACAAATGTACCTCTCAACGAGACCATTCAAATATGTGGGGATATGCTTTATCGTAGCACATTAACCCCTCATGCTTTCCTGGAGAGCATTTTTCTGGAACTTATGGGCCTGGCCACTAAGTCGGTCAGTTTCAGTTTCAATAACGAAATGTTTCAGCAGGTTGATGGGGTAGCGATAGGCAGTCCTTTGGGTGCTATCCTAGCAAATATTTTCTTAGGCTTTCAGGAATCTTTGCTGTTCACTCAGGTTCTTAGACCCTTTTGTTATTGGCCCTACATAGACGATACTTTTGTGATCTTTAAATCCCGATACAAGACAAGTGACTTTTTCCTGAAGTTAGATAAGCTCTACCCAGCACTACAGTTCACTATGGAAGAAAAGCAGAATGGCTATTTACCATTTTTGGACGTTCTAGTAGAAAGGACAGGGACCAATTTCACCACTACTATATATAGGAAACCGACATTTACAGGACTGTATATTAGTTGGGATTCCTTTGCTCCTGTGAGTAGACAGGTTTAAAATCAATTCTGACATCGGTTTAATTTTTTCATGCCTTCCTTTTCACTTCCACCGTTTTTTTTTTGCAAAATTCTTCACTCCATTCCAGTTTCTCTGTTTAATCCAGTGATTCATGTGAAATCAGTAGGCAATTTAGGTTACACTTCAATGAATCTTTAAACTTTTCATTAGTTGACATCTTTTTAGCTTCCCCTCTGTCAGTTGACCATAAAACAATTTTTTTCTTTCTGATGCATGACCACTTATCAAGGCAGAAGTTCAGGTTGATGAGATGAGATGATAGTTAATCAAAAAGGGAAGAACCGCATGAGAGGATAGAGAATGCTTAATGGAATTAACTAAATTTGGTTACTTATGGGAATGGTTTATGACAGATATCAGTTGATATTGTTGTTGGTGTTGCGTCTTATGGCATGTCGACCACAGTTGGGTCATTTTAAGCTTAATCAAGACCTTTGTTCACTGCGCTCTTATGATTTAAGGGGTAGGGAAAGGGGAAGATAAGAAACTCAGCGTTGCCCAGGAATAAATTAAAACAAATATAGATTTGTTGAATTAAAAAAGATAATGGATATACTTATCAATAATGGTTTCCCCAAGGGCACAATTTCCAAGTTCATCCACCAAAACCTTGCAAAATTTAATACCAACACATTCTTTGGTCCACCTAAGTGTCCGGTCTATTTGAAACGTTCCTTTATTGGCGTTATCAGTAAAGGTTTTTCTGATAAAATTGCGTCTGTTGTATCTCGTTGTTTTTATGCAGTACAGCCCCATGTGGTGTGTGGCACTAGAACTGCCTTCCCAGCCTTTCAGAAAAATGTATTTCCCCCATTACAAAAAAAGTTTAGTGATATACAAATTCAAATGTCAGTGTGAGGCTGACGATGTTGGTCTTACTCTTCAATGCTTGGAAGTCAGAGTGGCACAGCATATCCCTGCATGTTTTTGCAAGTCACAGGGGGGGGGGGGGATGAAAAGAAATATATTAACGGACCAATCCAAGGGTTTACAAAGCACATCAGGATGTTTACAGAGCACATCAGGGCGCTCACCATTCATGAGTCATCCATTGTGTGGTGAGGCATACTCTGATGGTTGTTTTCGCATCGTACACAAGCGCGCTCCAAACACCACCGTAGTATTTTGGAGGTCGTAACCCTAACCATCCGAAGACCCTCTCTCTGCAGGCAAAAAGAGTTGTTGCATCAGTTAGATCTATTTATATATATATATACTAGCTGTACCCGGCCACGTGTTGCTGTGGCTGTTAGTTGAAATGAAGAGGTGGCCTTTTGGAGTTCATTTTGATCCAGTTCCATAAGTTGCCATTTAATATGAATGGTTTAATTTTCCAATACTTGTGGATACACAATATTCTTAGTGGTTCCCGTTTCAGAGTAGATGAAGAGATTGTCTGGTTTGCTGACTCTAGAACATGCAACGTATAATTGCCCATGTGAGAAGCAATCAGTATGTAAATATAAGCCACAAAATTGTAAAGATTGTCCCTGTGCTTTGTTGATTGTGATAGCAAATGCCAATCGAATTGGGAATTGTAATCTCTTAAATTGAAAGGGCAGATCTGTTGGAATCATGGGAATGCGCGGAATTAGGACATCTTTACCTTTGAAAGGCCCTGTAAGAATTGTTGCTTCAATGATGTTGGGCATTCATTTTTTTACTGAAAGACGTGTGCCATTACAAAGTTTAGGCTGGTTAATATTTCGCAGCATGATAATTGGTACACCAATTTTTAATTGCAGTACATGTGGTGGAATCCCTGGCAAATCTAGCGAATTCAAAAACTCTGAGGGATAATTGACTGCTTCATCTGCTTCAACAACAGTGTCGACTGACTTGTATGTGACTAACTCACCATGAATGTTCAACTGAATATTATTGCTGAGTTCATGGACATCTTTGTTCTTCGGTGCAAGAATGGCTCGTTCACTCAGCCAACTGTGATTCTTAAAATGAATGTGGATGTCCGGGAATACTTTTGTAATTAATTCGTCTTTTGATGTAACTAAATTACAGAAGTTGTGTGGCAATGAAATTCGCCCTGAAGTGAGATTAGCCGGCACTTTTCCATTCCCAATTTCCAACAATTGTTTTGAAAAGAATTCTGGTGATAGATTATTTTGCTGCTGGACACGCATATTTATAGTCAAATTTAATGTCTTAACATGTCGCCAAAAAGTGGAGTATTTGAGGCAAGCATTTATTTCATCTGCTGGTGTTGATCGAGGAATTATAGGTAATGTTTGCCTGAAATCTCCAGCTAGCAATATCACTGCATTCCCAAATAATCTACCATTTCCACGCAAATCTTGCAATGACCGATCAAGAGCCTCCAGTGATTTTTTGTGTGCCATTGTGCATTCATCTCAAACAATAAGTTTACATTTTTGTAATACCTTTCCCATACCTGATGTTTTGGAAATATTGCACATGGGAGTTTCAATAAATTGCATGTTTAAAGGTAGTTTCAAAGCTGAATGAGCAGTTCGTCCACCTGGTAGCAATGTTGCAGCTATTCCTGAAGATGCAAGAGCTTTGTGATCGAATGGCTGCCAAAATAAATTTAATTAAGAAAGTTTTACCAGTTCCTCCTGGCGCATCTAAGAAAAATATATTTCCCACTCCATTATTTACAGTCTGCATTATTTTGTTGTAAATGGCTTTTTGCTCAGGTGTTAGTTTGTGAATATTTTCTTGCACATACAACAAAAGATCATCAGTGTTGTAATTTTGTTCCCTATGTAATTCTACATCAAACAAAGAAGCAGCAGGTCGTGTCGGCGAGGTAATTCCTAATTGATTGAGAACTTTGTTTGCAATTTCTAAGCACAAATTTTCAATTCTTATCAATGCCTCATTATAGATTTCTGATGTAAAATCCAGGTAGGTATTTGGATTTTCATCGCGTATTTGATGGAAAATGTCTTCGGCTATGTGTGATTTATATTTCTCCCATAACTCTATTGGAGATTAAGGGGAGCAATTGGTCAAGATGATTGCAAACAATGCACGAATATTATTAGGATGGGATGTGTTGCACGCATCATTAATGCATTCATCCCAGTGTCTGTCATTTTCCAATAAATTCAGAGCTTGACATGCACTGCGAAAAGTGGCATGTGTAATGCTATTGACAATTTTTAATTGCTGGAATGATGTTGGACCAGGCACATTTACCAACAACATGCGAAGAAAGAAACATTCATCTTGTTTGGGATGGATAGTATACAGTCTGCCTATTGTGTGTTCTTTGAATATTCCAGGTTGTCCTTCAACTTGCTGTCCTCGTTTGCGTCGTTCAAATGAATGTCTACTCCTATTCCATGTGTAATACTGAGGCACTTCCGAATAGAGGAGTGTTTTTGCAAATGTGTCAGTTTGACATAACATGAAGAAAGCCGTTAATGTTGTAGCCGGTGGATTCAAAGCTATTTGTTCCACATTCGAAGCTGTAAAGTAAACACGTTGTCCATTTTCTAGATGTACCGCTAAGTGCACAATAGCCGGACTTCGTTCATGTATGGGAAAAGAAAGAATTCGCCATACCGCTTCATTGCTGCTTATGTATCTTCCAGCTTGATACTGTGTGATTTCATCAATATGTAGGCTTTCATTCAGATCATTTCTACATGTTTGCACGGCAAAAACTGCCATATCGCTGCCTTTATTCACATACTTACAAATGTATTTGATGGACTTAACAGAGTTACAGTATTCCACATTGATGTGTGATTTGTAGGTTTTTGATAGCAAAGGTGAATATGGGACAACTCATCGGTTATCAACTTCTATATTGCCATTTCGCATTTGTAAAGTTGCTAATTTACCGGCATCTTCTACCGACCTTCTTTTGTATAAAGGGTATCCATCATTTCCGGTAACTGTGTTGGGTAGTAATGCTCGGGGATATCGCTTTGAGCATTTTCCATCAAGCATGCATGGTGAATTTGGATTAATTATACCGCAAGGTCCGTGTATCATATGTTTAATTACAATTTCATGCAAATCCTTGTCAATGTCAGCATCAGGTAATTCAGCAGATATTACATTGTCGATTTCGTTTGGACTGATTTTGTTGTAGAGCCAGATTAGGATATGGGAGTGTGGCAATCCTCTCTTTTGCCATTCCACTGAATACATCCAGCAGCACACAGAACCAAATACTTTATGTTTTACAATGAAATTTATTAGCGATTTAAGCTTTTGTCTGAATACACGCGCTGTAATATCATGTCTATCTACTGATGATTGGCCAGGAAGTAAAAGTTGTTTTATATCATTCCAAGCTGGGGTGCATGTAAAAGTAATGAAGAGGTCAGGACGCCCATAGAGACGAACATATGCAAATGCATCTTGAGTGTACTCATGCATATGACGTGGACTGCCTAAATATGAAGATGGTAAAATTGTTAGTCTTCCAACATTAGTTGTATTACCATCATTTACAACTGCATCTCGCAAATGAACATATTCTTCAGAACGAAGTTTGGACTGATTCAAATGGATGAATAGCAGACGTTCAGTTTCAATTTTTGCATACATGTCTACAATGTATTGGTGGAACAATTGGCGGCATTTCAGAATGTGATTGTTTTCGTTCTCTCGAATCATAATTCGGTATGAGTAATAATTCATTGCGCTGCATTTCTTATCCGTTTCTTCGCCACTAACTGGATTTATCATGGTAACATTGAAATGATATCCATCAGCACCATCCCAAAAAAGGAGTGGATATTGCAGGGCATCGTAGCATCGATGAGTTGCAGCAATGTTTGTTAACTGGTCATTCCTCCTATGAAGAACAATATCCCTAGGTTGAAATTGATCTCCAACTATAACAATTGCCACTTCATCTATACTTGGAGCATTGAATCTTCGCACATGTTCTCCAGCAGGCGTTTTGTCAGTATGAATAATAATTTTGTGTGTATCAGATGGCATCATTTCAATGGCAGTTTTGAATAAAAGAACTAAATTGTTTTTATTATGAAGCATATCTTGCAGTTGGGAAACAATGGACCTTTTTATACTGGTTGAAATTCCACAGCGTGCATTCAGTTCATCATTGTTATCACCGATAAAATACATTTGTAGAAATTTATGTTGAGCATCTGGATATGGAAGCAGAGATCCAACTTTATGGTAAATTTGTCCTTTTACTTTAAAAGTTGGCATGAATTGAGCTGTAATAGTTTCTGCAGCGAACGACGTCATTTGGAAGTATGAGTTGTAGTTCCTGATGTTTGATAAAAAATGCTTTGATTCAGCCGTATTACCAGCAAGCAAAGTTTTTAATGGTTCTGGTGGATCTGCCAGTTGAGGTAGTTTAATTTTCCCTGCGGCACAACACAATCCTTTAGTTTCTCCCTTAAATTTCAGAGCTTTGCAATAGGGACACACTTCAGTCATAGTGCCTATGTGAACATGGTGGCTTAAACTATAATCCTCATGAGGGTTGTAATGAAATGCTAGGCGATCCCAATCCAGGGATTGTTGAGCATGGAGCCTTGTTTGACGCCGATCTGCTAGTCTCAGCCTCTCGCGTTCGTTACGTTGTGAACGAAGCAGATCTGAAGATGCCTGACGGGATTGTTGTACCCGCAACCGTTCCTCTTCAAGTCTGGCTGCACGTCGCTGTGCTGATTCATTCGCACGTACTTGAATCATCCTTTGTCTAGCTTGTTGGTTTGCAGATGCCAGTTGTTCATGAGTTTGATTTGCAAGTAATCGACGACTTGTTTTTGCACGGCGAGTATGACGACCTAAGTTTGATCTTCGGGGGGGCATGTTTGTTAGTTGCGTATTAAATTTTACCTGTATAAATGTAACAGTAGGAAAGAATAATTGTATAAAGGTAAATGGATTAAAAAAAACAATCAATTATAACCCGCTTCAGGGTTGTCGAAGAAATGCAAGTATGGTTTTTTTTTATAGATGAAGCATGTTAAAAGTAAGAAAATGAGGAAGAAGGCAGGTTTAAAAAACAACGAAGTAGATATGAAATGAAATTAAAGCACGTCTGTTAAGTATTAAATCGTACCTGAAGGATGGTTAAAGTCTAAAAAATGAGTAAATGCGAAATGAAATTAAAGCACGTGGGTTATGTATTAAATCCTACCTGTAAAAATGAAACAGTAGGAATGAATAATTTTATAAAGGTAACTGGTTTTAAAATAAACAATCAATTATAACGCGCGAGTAAGGGTTGTGTAAGAAATGCAAGTAGTGTTGTTTTTTTTTTTTAGAGATGAAGCATGATTAAAGGGAAGAAAATGAGGAAGGAAGCAGGTTTTAAAAACATCGAAGTAAAGAGGAAATGAAATTAACGCACGTTGAGTTTTTTTTTTAGAGAGGAAGCATGGTTAAAGTCAAAAAAATGAGTAGATGCGAAATGAACTTAAAGCACGTGCGTTATGTATTAAATCTTACCTGTAAAAATAAAACAGTAGGAATGAATAATTTTATAAAGGTAACTGGTTTTAAAATAAACAATCAATTATAACGCGCGAGTAAGGGTTGTGTAAGAAATGCAAGTAGTGTTGTTTTTTTTTTTTAGAGATGAAGCATGATTAAAGGGAAGAAAATGAAGAATGAAGCAGGTTTTAAAAACATCGAAGTAGAGAGGAAATGAAATTAACGCACGTTTGTTAGGTAAGTATTAGTGTAAACGTTTGTTTAGGGAAACAAACAACGAATAAGGAAAACACTTTTTACGTATGAAGTAGATACGTGACAGCGGGAGGAGGAAGGTCAATCCGGAAGTGAAGTTGGACATGCAGGTTCGCAGAAACGGATTGTAAACCGGAAGTGCAACTTAGTAGGAACGAATTGTAATAAAAAGTGTTTTTTTATGTGTAAAGTAAAAATTATGTTAATAACATAAAAACATAGCTCGGATGTAAGGATTTGCTATAAAAAAATTTCAGTGGTAATGGTATAGTGGAAGTATATTTCCATGGGAAACGAACAAACCAACTTTACATTTTTATATATATATATATATATATATATATATATATATATATATATATATATATATATATATATATATATATATACTTTTCCTCCAATTCGTTAATATATGCACTTCTTTGCAGAAGGCGATTTCCCATTCATTTCTTTGCAATTTGGGCGATATTCATTTGTTTTTTTTCTCTTCCGTCGCTTTATTCCTTTCCCTTTCATTTTGTGTGGCTCTAAACTTTATGTAATTAATTTTGGCTACTTCCCTGCCAACTTATCTATCTATGTAATTCCTTTGATGATAAGATTCCAATCTTTGAAAAGCCTGGCTTAAGGAAACGTTATCCGTCGATGTTTCACTCTTGAAGATGTATCGACTGAAAGGTACCTCAAGTTCTAGTTTTCTAGCATTCAGTCGAATGTTCTTTTGTTTTTTTTTGTTAATATTATTTTTCTTCCTACAACTTTTAGGTTTTAGTCGAATGTTCTTTTGACTATTAAATATAGTAAAACAAAGTTTTTTTTTGTTTTCATTCTCTCTCTCTCCTAACTATGTAATATTGTCCCCCGATTCACTATGACTCCATTTATTCTTTTTAAAACCTTATATATATATATATATATATATGAAAAAAGTGAAATAAAAAATGTAAAAATGACATCCAGGGAAGTAGCCAAAATTCAACATTTCAAAAGATAAAAGAAAATGGATATAAGTGTGTGAGAAAGATGTTAAAATGCAAATAGAAAAAAGTCCAGTGACAAAATGCCCAGTGATGAAAGGTTGAGAATGGACAAATAAATTCAGCGTTAAAAGTCCATAGAAACTGTATCAAAACTCAGTTTCCATAGACTTTTAACGGTGAATTTGAAGGACTTTTTGAGATTTGACAGCAGTTACCAGAGAGTTTCCTGTAATCAACGAAAAAGACGTCTCCAATGCCGAGCAAAGCTATCTTCACTGAAGATATATTCCTCCAAGATGACTTTGGGCAGCCCACAAACTTTCTTATGTAATTACTTTCTTCACTCTGACACTGTCCTAACCTTCGGCAACCTACACCCAACGATGTAGGCGACATAAATAAATACTTTTCGTCTTTGTTTTCCTTTCGTTTGATGACCGTTGTTGTTACAAGATAAGAGTTTGTCTTACGGTCCCTGCTAAGATAGGTTCCTTAACGTGTATCTTGTGTCAGCAGAAAAATAACAAAAGCACTCGATTGTAAAACACAAGAGCAGAACATGCATTTATTATTTATATACTATACACTTAGGCATCCATTTTATGTACCCAGGTTTAATGCCTTGAATTTGCCATAGATTTTATAAAGATTCTCGTTAAAGAGAACTCTAAGGCATTCATGCGGTGAAAACTTCAACAAATTCCCTGCCAAGAAACTTTCTTGTTGGGAATTCAAGAACAGTTAGAAGATAAATGTGAGATGGATAAAGGCACGTTGCGCCGTCATAATAATGGTGGTGGAGTTATAACCGTTAGAGTTGATATATCTGGGGGTGGTTATAACCAATGCTTTGGAAGGGATTTTCGATTATGGCCGATTTTGCTGATAAAAAAATGTTTTCCTGGATCAATTAGATTTAAGGCACCCCAGAATTAGCAAATACGAAAAGGACGCATTTGGGTTGACACCGATGTCTTTGGCTTCCGGGTGAACCTGTAAACAAACAATACCTCAGTACACTTCGCAGATTTTTTAAAAATTATTATTTTTTTTAGAAAACGTTTTGTTTTGTAAAACTTTGTTTTTCGTTTTGTAAATAAATCTTTTTTTTAATTACAATATTCATGGTTGTCTTTTTTTGTTGTTTTTTATTGTGTGAATAAAACACTTTTTAATGAATAAAGTGTTTTAAAAAAAAATTAGGTGCTTATGCATATCAGGCCTGACATTGAAATATTTAAAGAATTCATAAACTTTAGTATGTACTGACGTGTTAACTGAAAATAAGATTGTGCAGAAAAAATTACGCAAATTCATCCAGTAGTTATTTAATTATAAGAAAAAGAAAGAAAATGAGTTTACGTACAATACATTTTGATATTTTTGTAAACAATGGAGACCCCAAAACCCGAAATCGTGAAAATGAGTTATCGTCCTTGCCCACTGGAAAATCTAAGATACAAAATGGTAGAAATATCTACCGAGTGATAAAATCGTTAAAATCGTTTTTTATTTATAATTAAATAACTACTGGATTAATTTGCGTAATTTTTTCTGCACAATCTTATTTTCAGCTAACACGTAAGTACATACTAAAGTTTATACATTCTTTAAATATTTCAATGTCAGGGCTTATATGCATAAGCACATAAAATTATTTACAAAATGAAAAGAATTTTTTTTACAAAACACGTTTTGTTAGACGCCCATTTTTCATTACAAAGTGTTTTATTTACAAAACGAAAAATCAAACAATGCAGAATAGTTTTAATAAAATAAAAAGGTTTATTTACAGATACGAAAAAAAAGTTCTACAAAAAAATATTTTGTAAATAAAAAAAAATTTTAACAAAAAAAAAATCTGCGAACGTTCAACGTGTGCGAGTATTGTTTGTTTACGGGTCAAAGATCCAAATGCGACATTTTCATATTTGCTGATTCTGAAGTGCCTCAAAACTAATCGATCCATTTTCCTGGCTGAGATAAATAAGCTTTCATCTGAGGTAGTGAAGGGTTAAATATATATATATATATATATATATATATATATATATATATATATATATATATATATATATATATATATATATATATATATATATATATATATATATATATATATATATATATATATATACATATATATATATATATATATATATATATATATATATATATATATATATATATATATATATATATATATATATATATAACTCAATGTATGTGTGTGTGTGGTCTATAGAAAAAGGCTAGAGAATCTACATAAAATCTACAAGTTTATTCTTATGTAAAATTAACCGGGGAAGATAATGGAAGTATCTTTAAGCGCACTCCTAAGGGGATTATGGAGCAGATTTCGTCAGGTGGGGGGAGGGCGAGTGTTTTTCAGTCATAATGTGGAAAGAAAAACTGTAATTTGAATGTATTCTTTTCGGTCGGCATTTTCATTCAAAATTATTTAAAGTTTCTTAAGCTGCTCTTTGGACTAGGGAGGACATGAAACTCGTAAAGGGTGGTTTTAGTAGTGCTCTGGAGTCATCTTTAATTTTATTTGAGTGGTTTTAGTAGTGCTCTGGAGTCATCTTTAATTTTATTTGGGTGGTTTTAGTAGTGCTCTGGAGTCATCTTTAATTTTATTTGGGTGGTTTTAGTAGTGCTCTGGAGTCATCCTTAATTTTATTTAGGTGGTTTCAGTAGTGCTCTGGAGTCATATTTAATTTTATTTGGGTTGTTTTAGTAGTGCTCTGGAGTCATTCTTAATTTATTTGGGTTGTTTTAGTAGTGCTCTGGAGTCATCCTTCATTTTATTTGGGTGGTTTTAGTAGTGCTCTGGAGTAATCTTTAATTTTATTTGGGTTGTTTTATTAGTGCTCTGGAGTCATGCTTAATTTTATTTGGGTTGTTTTAGTAGTGCTCTGGAGTCATCTTTAATTTTATTTGGGTTGTTTTAGTAGTGCTCTGGAGTCATCTTTAATTTTATTTGGGTGGTTTTAGTAGTGCTCTGGAGTCATCTTTAATTTTATTTGGGTGGTTTTAGTAGTGCTCTGGAGTCATCCTTAATTTTATTTGGGTGGTTTTAGTAGTGCTCTGGAGTCATCCTTAATTTTATTTGGGTGGTTTTAGTAGTGCTCTGGAATCATCCTTAATTTTATTTAGGTGATTTTAGTAGTGCTCTGGAGTCATCCTTAATTTTATTTGGGTGGTTTTAGTAGTGCTCTGGAGTCATCTTTAATTTTATTTGGGTTGTTTTAGTAGTGCTCTGGAGTCATTCTTAATTTATTTGGGTTGTTTTAGTAGTGCTCTGGAGTAATCTTTAATTTTATTTGGGTTGTTTTAGTAGTGCTCTGGAGTCATCCTTAATTTTATTTGGGTTGTTTTAGTAGTGCTCTGGAGTCATCCTTAATTTTATTTGGGTGGTTTTAGTAGTGCTCTGGAGTAATCTTTAATTTTATTTGGGTTGTTATTAGTAGTTCTCTGGAGTCATGCTTAATTTTATTTGGGTTGTTTTAGTAGTGCTCTGGAGTCATCTTTAATTTTATTTGGGTTGTTTTAGTAGTGCTCTGGAGTCATCCTTAATTTTATTTGGGTTGTTTTAGTAGTGCTCTGGAGTCATCCTTAATTTTATTTGGGTGGTTTTAGTAGTGCTCTGGAATCATCCTTAATTTTATTTGGGTTGTTTTAGTAGTGCTCTGGAGTCATCCTTCATTTTATTGGGTTGTTTTAGTAGTGCTCTGGACTCATCCTTAATTTTACTTGGGTTGTTTTAGTAGTGCTCTGGAGTAATCTTTAATTTTATTTGGGTTGTTTTAGTAGTGCTCTGGAGTCATCCTTCATTTTATTTGGGTTGTTTTAGTAGTGCTCTGGAGTCATCCTTAATTTCATTTGGGTTGTTTTAGTAGTGCTCTGGAGTCATCCTTAATTTTATTTGGGTGGTTTTAGTAGTGCTCTGGAGTCATCTTTAATTTCATTTGGGTTGTTTTAGTAGTGCTCTGGAGTCATCCTTAATTTTATTTGGGTTGTTTTAGTAGTGCTCTGGAGTCATCCTTCATTTTATTTGGGTTGTTTTAGTAGTGCTCTGGAGTCATCCTTAATTTTATTTGGGTTGTTTTAGTAGTGCTCTGGAGTCATCCTTAATTTTATTTGGGTGGTTTTAGTAGTGCTCTGGAGTAATCTTTAATTTTATTTGGGTTGTTTTAGTAGTGCTCTGGAGTCATCCTTAATTTTATTTGGGTTGTTTTAGTAGTGCTCTGGAGTCATCCTTAATTTTATTTGGGTTGTTTTAGTAGTGCTCTGGAGTTATCCTTAATTTTATTTGGGTTGTTTTAGTAGTGCTCTGGAGTCATCCTTAATTTTATTTGGGTGGTTTTAGTAGTGCTCTGGAGTCATCCTTCATTTTATTTGGGTTGTTTTAGTAGTGCTCTGGAGTCATCTTTAATTTTATTTGGGTTGTTTTAGTAGTGCTCTGGAGTCATCCTTCATTTTATTTGGGTTGTTTTAGTAGTGCTCTGGAGTCATCCTTCATTTTATTTGGGTTGTTTTAGTAGTGCTCTGGAGTAATCTTTAATTTTATTTGGGTTGTTTTAGTAGTGCTCTGGAGTCATCCTTAATTTTATTTGGGTGGTTTTAGTAGTGCTCTGGAGTAATCTTTAATTTTATTTGGGTTGTTATTAGTAGTTCTCTGGAGTCATGCTTAATTTTATTTGGGTTGTTTTAGTAGTGCTCTGGAGTCATCTTTAATTTTATTTGGGTTGTTTTAGTAGTGCTCTGGAGTCATCCTTAATTTTATTTGGGTTGTTTTAGTAGTGCTCTGGAGTCATCCTTAATTTTATTTGGGTGGTTTTAGTAGTGCTCTGGAATCATCCTTAATTTTATTTAGGTTGTTTTAGTAGTGCTCTGGAGTCATCCTTCATTTTATTGGGTTGTTTTAGTAGTGCTCTGGACTCATCCTTAATTTTACTTGGGTTGTTTTAGTAGTGCTCTGGAGTAATCTTTAATTTTATTTGGGTTGTTTTAGTAGTGCTCTGGAGTCATCCTTCATTTTATTTGGGTTGTTTTAGTAGTGCTCTGGAGTCATCCTTAATTTCATTTGGGTTGTTTTAGTAGTGCTCTGGAGTCATCCTTAATTTTATTTGGGTGGTTTTAGTAGTGCTCTGGAGTCATCTTTAATTTCATTTGGGTTGTTTTAGTAGTGCTCTGGAGTCATCCTTAATTTTATTTGGGTTGTTTTAGTAGTGCTCTGGAGTCATCCTTCATTTTATTTGGGTTGTTTTAGTAGTGCTCTGGAGTCATCCTTAATTTTATTTGGGTGGTTTTAGTAGTGCTCTGGAGTAATCTTTTATTTTATTTGGGTTGTTTTAGTAGTGCTCTGGAGTCATCCTTAATTTTATTTGGGTTGTTTTAGTAGTGCTCTGGAGTCATCCTTAATTTTATTTGGGTTGTTTTAGTAGTGCTCTGGAGTCATCCTTAATTTTATTTGGGTGGTTTTAGTAGTGCTCTGGAGTCATCCTTAATTTTATTTGGGTGGTTTTAGTAGTGCTCTGGAGTTATCCTTCATTTTATTTGGGTTGTTTTAGTAGTGCTCTGGAGTCATCCTTAATTTTATTTGGGTTGTTTTAGTAGTGCTCTGGAGTCATCCTTCATTTTATTTGGGTTGTTTTAGTAGTGCTCTGGAGTCATCCTTCATTTTATTTGGGTTGTTTTAGTAGTGCTCTGGAGTCATCTTTAATTTTATTTGGGTTGTTTTAGTAGTGCTCTGGAGTCATCCTTCATTTTATTTGGGTTGTTTTAGTAGTGCTCTGGAGTCATCCTTAATTTTATTTGGGTTGTTTTAGTAGTGCTCTGGAGTAATCTTTAATTTTATTTGGGTTGTTTTAGTAGTGCTCTGGAGTCATCCTTAATTTTATTTGGGTGGTTTTAGTAGTGCTCTGGAGTCATCCTTAATTTCATTTGGGTTGTTTTAGTAGTGCTCTGGAGTCATCCTTAATTTTATTTGGGTGGTTTTAGTAGTGCTCTGGAGTTATCCTTAATTTTATTTGGGTTGTTTTAGTAGTGCTATGGAGTCATCCTTAATTTTATTTGGGTGGTTTTAGTAGTGCTCTGGAGTCATCCTTAATTTTATTTGGGTTGTTTTAGTAGTGCTCTGGAGTCATCCTTAATTTTATTTGGGTGGTTTTAGTAGTGCTCTGGAGTCACTCTTAATTTTATTTGGGTGGTTTTAGTAGTGCTCTGGAGTCATCCTTTATTTTATTTGGGTGGTTTCAGTAGCCCTCAAAACGGGAGCAATAGATGTTAGATTACAGTATTACATTTGGTAAGTGGTATATAGTAATCCAATAGTGCTCAACATCCGAGATAGAGTAGGTATGTTTAAATGTAGCGTTGCCTGGGAGAAAGAATTTCTTTGTCTTTTGTAAACTCGGTGTTGCCCAGAAGCCATAATAGTAATAATACAGTATTATATTTGGTATGTGGTAATCCAAAGTGCTCAATATCATAGATAGAGCAGGTGTGTTTACTCAACGTTGCCCGGGAGTCATCAATATCCTAGATAAAGCAATCCTATATAGAGTAGGTGTTTTTAAACGATGCATTGCCCGGGAGAAAGATTTTCACTGTATTTTGTTATACTATTTTATATCAGAAAGGGTACTCTGCGTTACTCGGGAGTCAGTGATCAATATCCTAGATAGAGCAAGTGTGTGCAATAATACAGTAGTACACTTTCAATGTGGTATATGCTTGGTGGAGAAGGGGAAGACAAGAGGCTCAGCATTGTCTGGGAATACACTAAAATAAATATAGGTTTCATTATATTATTAAGGGGAAAGGAAAGGGGGAAGACAAGAAACTCAGCGTTGCCCGGGAATAAATTAAAACAAATATAGATTTCATTATATTTTTAGGAAGTGGGAAAGAAACTCGGTGTTGCCCGGGAGCAATAGCTTTAAAACTGAAAGCTCAGGTGAATGACTTACATTATTATTATTTTCAATATATTAAAATAAGAGAGACGAATGAGGTGGGTCATGACTATCGTAAAGTAAATTACGAAGGTCATGGCTGGGCGGAGGTGAAAGAGGGGTGGAAGAGAGGGATGTGGAAAAACGGGGAAAGGAGAACGAGAGAAAGATAGAGAGACGGATTGAGATAGGTAGAGAGAAAGGATTTTTTATATAAGAATGTTACACACATTTTTTAACCACTTCTTTTTGGTTTATATGGCTCTGGGAAACGCCGGATAGACCTGCTAGTATATATATATATATATATATATATATATATATATATATATATATATATATATATATATATATATATATATTCAAGTTCAAATATATTGACATAATGAACACAAAACCAATATTTCTTCAAAAGTGCTCAATACAGAGTAGAGCTTTTATAGAATT
>OY744515.1:92261019-92416019 GCA_963556195.1 Sepiola atlantica
GAAGCCTTTATCAATGCAAGATTTTTTTTTTACTTTAATCTTCGGAATAATATAATATTCCATCATCAGAGTTGACCAGTATTGTCATTTAAAAAAATTTTTTTTATTTTGTTCCAAACAGTAGATTACTTGGTCGTTAAATTATTAATGGTGCTTCTCCAGATTAAAGTTAACTAATTTGGTTTAGAATGTTAGAATGTTTCCATGGCAACCATCTTAAAGCTAAAAACTTCAATATAGCCGTAATTTTAAAATAACATTGCAATTTTTCACATGTAGTGACTAGTGATACTATACTACAGTGGTGCCAAAATTAAAAATATAAAGATTTGATTTTAATATCGATTCTTAAAGAGAACTTTTGGGGGCACATGTTCGTCTTTAACCACTGTCCATTTTTCACAACTGTTTACTGACCATTTTTCTTTTCTTTTTTCGGTGTACACTTATCTATCAGGCTGCTAGAGAATTCCGGCGTTTTTGGAATTTTTTTTCAAATATTTTACATTTTAGGAGGGGGGATCAGTTTCCAATGTTAATTCAACGTAGACTGATCCCCCTCTTTTTGACCATCTCAATTTAAAAAAAAAATCTTTTTCGGTGTACGATTACCTGTCATGTCAATAGAGAATTCCGGGGGTTTTGGAAAGAAATTTAAAAAAATTGTGATTTTAAGACGGGGGATCAGTTTTCAATGTAAATTCAACGTGGACTCTTTTTAACCATCTCAAATTTTAAAAATTATTCTTCTGCTTACAATTACCTATCATGTCACGAGAGAATTCCGGCGTTTTTTGGAAAGAAATTTCAAAAAATTGAGATTTTAAGACGGGGGATCAGTCTTGTTCGTCTTTTACCATAGTTCGTTTTTCACAACTTTTTACGTCTTAAAATCTCATTTTTTTAAAATTTCTTTCCAAAAACGCCGGAATTCTCGGATATAAAAAGTGCCACCATCGCTTCCTTCTACTTTTCCTTCTAATATTTCGTAAATATGCTTTCTCCCAATTTCATCTTCCCTTTGCAAGCTTACCCCCCCCCTAAAAAACAACTTTAAAAAATAACAAAATTCTGGATGATTTCGCCCTGACCATGCCTTTACGCCCACCCTTCGAACACCGACAGACGGGATGCCTAAATAAACTCTGAACATACTGCAAACGAGCAGAGCTCATTAACGCCCCACCTTAAATGTCTAGCCTCTACGGGCTGTGCAATGCGGTTTTCACAAACAAACAAAAAACAAAACAAAGTTCCTTTCATTAAAGTAAAAAAACAAAAACCATTACCGTTTTCTGTGCAATTATACCAGTTTGCGTTAAATAACTTACAAAAAAAAAAAATTAGTCTCTTCTGTGCACTTATGAAAAAAATAAAGACTAAAATGCGGCCATGACAAAGACAGCAAGAATACCCTCAAAGCACAGTTTTAAGGCTAAGAAAAAAAAACCTCAAAATAAACGTTTGTAACACATTTTGCGTTAAATAAATAATTTTATATCCAAAATACCCCCCCCCCAAAAAAAAACATTAAAAAATACAATCAAGTTTCTTTCGTTAAATAACTTTTTTTTTGGAAAAAACAGAAAAAAACGCTAAATAATACATTGTTTGTTCGTTAAAGTTAGTTAACGTTTACCAGTCTTTAAAGTCTCCGGTGAAACTCAAAATTGATGCACTAAATGTCTTACCTATTCCTAAAAAGTACCGCGATTTGAAAGCAGCGCAAAAAATGTAAAAAAAAAAAAAAAGGCAGACGACGTTAAGTATGTGAAGTGTTGGGGTTAGGGTTTTAAAGTTTTTAGTCCCTTAGAAAATATTAAATACAGTTGAAAAATCTTCTTTAAAGAAAACAAACAAACAAGTTGGCCCTTGAATTGTAAACTGCTTCAGTCATCTCCGGGACTGACTCTGGATTTTAACATCTTAAACCGTCATCTAATCTTCACGTTTACCGGTTAAGGTAAAACATATTTTAGCCCCCTTAAAAAAAATGTTGAAAAAACTTCCTCGAAAGATACGAAAAGGTGTTTTTGTTGTTTTTTTATCATTAGCTGTTTCGGTTATTTTCGGGACTGACTCTGGATTCTCCGTCAAATTACTGAAATCCTCTGGATACCCATTCATTACAAGTACCAACAATTTTCTCTCGCTCATTTTCAATGGTTTCCTTTTTAATTAAAAATAACAACTATATTTTAAAAGTTTATTTTAGATTTTCTTTGCTGCAGCTGTTACTACTTGAGATTGAAACTATTTATCTTATTATATTAGAATGTAAATAATACGCAGATTTTTCATGTGTTTTTAAATGTTTGATGTCTTTTGTGACAGGTGTCACTTTACTTGTCAACATGATTTTATAGACCTGCCATTCAAGTTAATTAACACCGATTGTCATGGCAAATAATACCCTACCTGAGAGTTCATCATTTAAACTCCTCGGCCTAACTTTCACCGATAACATGAATTGAAATAAATACATTGAAGACATTGCCAGGGCTGCTGCAAAGAAGGTGGGCTCCCTTCTACCGTGCCAGTAAACTTCTCACACCTGACATGATCCTATATCTCTACAAAGCCACCATCCGCCCATGTATGGTGTATTGTTGCCACATCTGGGGTAGGGTATCATCCACTATTCTCTCTCTCCCTCTTAGACAAGGTACAAAAAAGAGTCGCCAACTTAATAGGTCCCTCACTATCTACCAAGCTCCAGCCCCTGTCCCATCGCTGCAATGTTGCTTCCTTGTGCCTGTTTTACAAGTACTTCAATGGATTGTGCTCTGGTGCCCCCACGATGTAAATTCACTAGACCAACCCGACAATCTGCCAAATCCCATCCATTCACTGTGGAGGTCCCCAGATGCCGAAGAGCTTTCTACTCCAAAAGCTTCTTTCCTCGTGCTGCTGGCCTCTGGAACTCCCTCCCTGCTCCCTGTTTTCATGACGGTACTGACATGCAGAGATTTCAAACTAATGTAAACAGACATCTCGCTGCGCAGCTCCCAATTTAGGTTGACCCCCCCCCCCCAAAAAAAAAACAAATAAAAAAACTTCCACCTTTTTTCTCAGTAGCCCCTTATGTCTACAGTGGTGGCCTGCCTTGTTTGGGGTGAACTATGTTAAAAAAACAAAACAAAAACAAATCTCATTGTTTGTGTAATAATGCTAGAGTCGATATAAGAATAATATGCTTGTGGACTGTAGGTACGAAAAGCCATTTATTTAGGTTTACTTACTCATTTGTGAGGTCGGAAAATAGCAGACGATTCATTGACGTTGGAGTTATCCGCCATTTTGAGCAGGAAACAATAAATTTACATAAATATGCTAGTATTATCGGCTTATTTCGTAGATGACATGTTCGATTGGATCGAGGTTATTCGCTAAAAAAAAAGAAGCGGAATCAGAAGTACGTTTGATGAAAAAAAAGGTCTTTTAGTAACTTATATAAAAATAATTTAAATTAAAATATTTATAAGAATTATTTTGTGAAAAAAAAGGTGCACTCCGGATTGGAATAAAAATTGTTGCAGTCTTCACTGATTGAGAGAAATCAGAAAAAAAATCAGAGGGGACGTAAAAATAATCACCGGTTCTTATTTTTTTAATATTCAAAGCAGACGGATTTCTTTTCTTTTTTTAAAATTTCAAATGATTGCGATTGTCACGTGAGACAGATCCTTGATTGTGATTGGTGGCGGGCATAAAAAATGCTAACGTTTGAAAACCGTCATCTAATCTTAACGTTTACCGATTAGGGTAAAAAATATTTAGGCCCCTAAAAAAAAAAAAAAATTGAAAATTCTTCCTCAAAAGATACGAAAAAAATTTTTCAAATCGTAAGCTGCTTCGGTCAATTTTTAAATTTTAGCGATTGACGAAGACGAAGTGCAAATATGACAGCCATTTTGAGATTATTCAAAGGGGGATAACCGTGAATGAATTACGTTTATCCCCCTTTGAATAAATCAAAATGGCGGTCATATTTTCATTTCCTCTTCGTAAATCGCTAAAATTTAATTTTCTTTTATATAAAAAAAACTACTTGATACATTGACGTGATTTTTGGTATAGGATATATTCAGCTTCAGCCCGTGACAGGTACGTACATCAAACAGATATTCCTCAGTTTTTTTGTTTTTTTTTTTTTTTTCGAAAGTATCCGCTAAACTGGATAAGCACCTCAATTTAATATCGATTCTTTTATTTTAAGAGCTTGTTTTTTTTTTTTGCATATCGTCTATTTATTTTTTTAAATTTGGATCCATCGGCTTTCCCTGTATGTGTACCAACGATGCTTTTTCTTTTTTTTTTTCTTTCTAATATCGACTTCTTTTAAATAAATCGATATTAATGTGTTATTTTGTTATTACAACTTAAATCACGATCTAATTTAAAAACTACAAATCTAAAAATAATCGTATGAGAATGAAAAGAGAATTTGGGACGCTGAAAACGTACACAACCAAAGAATCGTTATCGGAAGTCATCCGAGGATTTTTTTTTTTTTTACAGCTGCGAACTATTTTAGAACCCTTCACCCATTATTTTTTTATTTTTAAAAAGTTTCTTTGATGATAAAAAAAAATATGAATCCTGCTTTTGAGGATTGAGAAGAAAAAGTGGACGTTCAGTTACCAAACACTGAAAAATATTGATTCGATTAAAAGAAATAAATAAAGTTGTACAATGTACAGTTTCTATTTGAAAAAGTAAAAAATAAAATAAAATAAATTCTCTCTACTTTTTGTTTCCAAGTAAATAAAACAAATTGGTGCTTATTTATATTGAGATGCATGCGAAATATGAGAGTTCAAAATAATATATGAGGAAAACTTATTAATATATTTACTTAACAGTGAAAAATATTAGTGTACATAAAAATTTACGGAAAATTATCGAGTAGAATTTTAATAAAAAAAATAAAATTAATTTACTATTCAAGGTAAACAGACTCCAAACGACAAGACCGCGTGGCGTCTTCATATTAGAAGAGATAATCTTCCACAACGCACTTGTTTGACGCGAATGTCGTTCGGAGTTCGTGGACTAATAGTAAATGAATTATATTTATTTTATTAAAATTCTACTCGATAATTTTCGGTAATTTTTAGTGTACATTAATATTTTCACTGATAACTAAACCCATACGTTTTTCTGTTTTATTTTGAACTGCCACATTTCGCATGTATCTCAATAAAATAAGCACCACAAAATATGGATGGTATTTTTTTACTATCTTACCCGGCGCAGTTTACCACCTAAATAATTCAAATTCTACTTTTTTGTGCAAATACATTTAAACAGTCTAAAAAAATATTCGAAAAGAAGGAATTAAAAAAAAAAAATATTTAAGATTTTAGAGTGGGGGCCACTTTCCTTTATAAATTTAACGTAAAATTAGCACCCATTTCCTGGCCACTTAGCGTAAAACGAGATATGTAACCCACTTTTGTGGAGGGGAGGGGGGGTAATAAAAACACGTAAAAATATGCCAATTAAAAGATTTTTTTGGGGGGGTAGGGTTTAGGGTTATGTTTAGGGTTCGGGTTCAGGGTTAGGTTTAGCGGTAGCAGTTAGGATTAGTGTTAATTAAATAATAAATTGGCTAAATTTCTACGTATTTTTATTAACTAAAAAAAAAAAATCCCCCCCCCCAATCTAAATTGCTTAATTTCTATGTTTTTATGAAATAAATATCCCCCCCCCCCAAAAAAAACGAAATTGGCAAAATTTTTACGTGTTTTTATTACCCCCCCCCCCCCCACACACACACACCATTTGGTAAAAATTTACCAAATGGATTATCGAAAATATTTGGTTTTATTTTGTATTCCTAAAACTTAATTTTAGTAATATAGAAGTTAAAGAAATAAAGACTTTCTAGACTTTGAAATCAGCTATTCATAGTTGATTTCAAAGCCTTTTTCTACAGGGTCAAATTTTTTTTTTAAACTCCAATTTTGTAAGTTTAAAAAATTTTTTTTATCTATTTTAAAATTATTCCACTTTCCGCATGAACTGTTTTTGTGTGCTAATTCTGGGCAATAATTTCAAAATCACTTCTTGCGTGTCGCTCCATTATGTTTAATATTCTAGTAAGGGTGAAGGATCAATTGATGAGCTTCTTTATAAGAAACTGAACCCCATTTAACGTGGAATTTTTAATGTTGATATATTCTTAAACTTTGGCTTTTGTATGGCCGTCAACGTTAATTTTATTTGTAAAAATAACAAAATAAAAATAAACCGAAAAAAAAAATGTACTTTTTTTTGGGGGGGGGGGATGACGATTATATGCTTATTTTTCATAATAAAGACTATTCTCCAGGTACGTGCAAAATCAATGGCCGATTCCCAAAATGTAAAAACATTTTAACCCTCCCTTCACTTTAAAGTTCACTAAAATTCAGGAAATCAACGAATTTTAATGAAATTTTCAGTATTTATTAATCAACGATCAGTCGATCACGTAATATAATGAAACCATTATTTTTTTTTAATCTAAGCGAAAATGTATTTTCTGAAAACAAAATACACCTTTACTAAAGTTATATTTTTATGTATTAATAAAAAGAATGTATGAATTAAAAAAAATATTTTTTAATGAAAATAAAGCACTATAGATGTTTAAAATAAAAAAAATTGTTTCATTTATTTCGTATACATAACGAAAAAGGCCCCTAAATTCCGTGTTAATAAAATCACTATAACTCGAAGAAAAATTAATTTTTTGAATTAGCAATGTTATCATTGAATAAAGCATTGTTTAATCAATATTTTCACCCCCAAAATAATATAATTGCAAAAAATATTTAATAAAACACCGAAAAGTACAATATATTTAAATCGAGAGCAGACTTAGGAATGTACGGAAAATCCACCAACGTTAATTCTATTTCGAAAAGTAACAAAATAAAAATAAACTGAAAAAAAATGTATTGGTGGGGGGGGGGGGGGGGATAAAATTACAATTATATGCTTATTTTTAATAATGAGGACGATTCTTTATTTTTAAATGACTGCGATTAAGTCACGTGAGCCAAATGCCCGGCCCGGGTTGGAAAAGTGCTGCCCTATAAAACCAACCATAGAATTTGATTTCGTTGCATGTCACGTTGTTCTCATCATGATTTTTTTATTTATTTAATTCCTTCAGACACGACACGTGTCTGGAACTCGTTTCCCTTCTCTGCTATAGAACTTCAAAAAAAAAAAAAAAAAAAAAATGGTCAGTAAAAAGTTGTGAAAAACGGACATGGAAAAAGACGAACAAGTACCAAATGACTTTTTTCCTCTACGAATTAAACCCAAAAGAAAATATTGTATTTCGGGTTCGTACCGATTTGATATTCTTTTGGAATTTAAGATCATATTTATTTGGATTATTCGGACTACTATTCACATCTTTGATGTTAATCTCACAACGTTTCAGCCGATGTAACCATCGACTATCTGCATCTCCGTCTTTCGAGAATCAGTACGGAATTTCGAACTGAACCCGTTATTTAATCCATAAGAGTAGATTGTTCTCGTTCCGTCAGCCACAAGTGGGAGAAGTTGTAAGTATTATGTTATTCTTAGTTATTATCTCTTGCAGAAGGATTGACCCTTCAACCTCTTGAAGATTGTCACTTAGAACTGATTATTACTCAGCACTTTATCCGTTGCCCCCCCCCCCCCCCAGCAAATTACTTTGTGGTTTCTCTTCTCCTTGGAAGAAGATATCGTCTGTGAAGCGTAATAGTGATAAATTTTATTTTTGTTTCAATCCAGAGGGCCCTTTTTTGGGAGCTAGATTTTCCCCACATTAAAAACCGACCTTGTGTCTAACTCTACACTCATGGGAGGCAAGTAAATAGGGAGAATGTTGTAAAAAAATTTTTTTAATCCTGTTTCCATAAAGTTAAATGAAAATTTGTTGTTGAAGCCTTTTTTGATTAAGTCGTGCACAAGGCCATTATTGGTTGTGCACTAAAAAAGAATGTATTCTAGATTTTAGAATGGGGACAAATTAAAAAAAAAAAAAAGCTCCCCTATTTTATTTGCTTTTGCTCACGCACATCTCTATAGTAATTAAATTATAAGACTTTAGTTGTGTCGCCAACTTCAGCTGGGAGTCAATTCCGAAGGTTTAAATCTGGAAGAAAGTCAGAATGACGAACTTACTTGGAAGAGTTAGTACGTCTGTCCGAATCCGACTGAAATAAAAATGTTACACAAGAAAAGGGGTCACCATTCTTCCTCGAAATAGATGTTAATATTTATTCATGGGAACACAGGAACAAAAGAGATGGTACGATGGGCTGGCTCATGTCGGTTAGATAATGCCACATCCCGGAGTTCGGCATCTCGTCCGCCTGTAACCAAAGCAAAACGAGATCAGGAGGGAAATACGTCTTATTGCTGAAGTTAACGTTGTGTATTGTTCTTGGCGCCAAAATGTGTTGGGGCGTATGAATCTCGCTACACATAGAAGTGTTGTACATCCACTTAGTAACGAGGTAATGATTATGCAATCGTAAAGCCGAATTACCATCTCGGTTGAAACTAACGTGCATCAATACAAAATAGTTCACTCATGCAACTGCCACAAGACAACCTCTTCTTTGCGACTCGCATTTTACAAATTTATTATTGTCTCTATCTGGCCTAGTTTAAGATTTAAGTTAATGTAGTTTTAATAATGCATGAAGACTAGCAAAGTAATGTCGAGCTATGAAATAGAATTTCACGAAGTAATAAATTAAAATGGCTGACTTGTTTTCTAAGAAATGGAAAAGCATTCTAAGGGAAATAATTTAATTGATAAATTTTTTTTTGTAATTTAATTATTTGTAAGTGTATTTTTGTTTTTCACAAAGTTAATCCGTGAACTTAACTGATTTGCTGTAAAAGAAACCAAAATGCATTTTAGAGGATTTTATGCTATCTGTAAATTATTTTTTGAATAAGATTTTTATTTCATGAATGAATTTGTTAAAATGGATGACTTGTATTATAAGAAATCAGTGTATTAAAAAAGAACATTTGCCTTCTCCTCTGAATGACAATGGAAAAGATGGTGAAAATTTGATTCCAGCCCAAAAGGCCGGTAATTTGATTCCAGCCCAAAAGGCCGGTAATTTGATTCCAGCCCAAAAGGCCGGTAATTTGATTCCAGCCCAAAAGGCCGGTAATTTGATTCCAGCCCAAAAGGCCGGTGATTTGATTCCAGCCCAAAAGGCCGGTGATTTGATCCCAGCTCAAAATGCCGGTGATTTGATCCCAGTTCAAAGGGCCAGTGATTTGATCCCAGATCAAAAGGCCGGTAATCAACAGTATAATCACATTGTTGTAAGTACTGGAAACGTTGCTTGTTCCAATTGTGTAAATTTATTACTATTAGAATAATGCATGCAGAAGCAAATACGGTCTTTAAATAAAGTGAAGAACATGTGTGACCCATATGATTTATTACTGAAAACTTAGTGAGAATAAAAAGAACTCACTGTGGATGTACTTTCGGCAGCCCTGTAACTCTCACTTCCCCATTTCTGTCTTTTAGTCCTCACCTTCCGAGAGTGATGTTTCTGACGGGGGAAGACATGCTGTCTCTTGGGTTCATTTTTGGTTAGTGTGAGCCATATGTGATGACATGAGTAGATTTATTTTTTTCTATCTTTGTTACCATCTCACTAATAAGGGGGCTGAAGGTAAACGTTTTATCTGGGCTGACGCTATCTGCTTGATAGTCGAAAGACCTGAACCTTGGAGTAACTCCCAAGGAGGCTGTCCTATCAGCAGGGGCAAAACGCTGCTGTATTACCATTTGGTGACTTGAGTCTGGACCATGCAGTAGTTTCCGGTAGGGCGTCTTGATGCCATATTAGTGGGAACTGCTACAGCTTTTCTTTCTTCGATGATTAACAAAGATAATCTTCTTACTAATTCTCTCTGTGTTTCGTCTCTCTACTGATCTCTTCCACATATTTTTCCAATCCCAAAAGTCTTAAAACGAAAGACACGCTTCAACCCAGTTCCAAAACTTCTAACGTGGATCCCTACTATCAGGGGTCTCTTTTTCCAACATTAGGGGCTCTACGTTCCAACCTTCTCTGAACTAGCTGCTCTGGTGCCCCCACGACGTAAATTCACTAGACCAACCCGACAATCTGCCAAATCCCATCCATACACTGTGGAGGTCCCCAGATGCCGAAGAGCTTTCTATTCCAAAAGCTTCTTTCCTCGTGCTGCTGGACTCTGGAACTCCCTCCCTGCTCCCTGACGGTACTGACATGCAGAAATTTCAAACTAATGTAAACAGACATCTCGCTGCGCAGCTCCTAATTTAGGTTGATCCCCCCCCCAACCGTCACCCGTTTACGTTTTTTCAACCCTTACATCTATACGGCCTGCTTTGTTTGGGGTGAACTATGATAAAAAAAAAACTAAAAAAAAAACTGGACCTATTATTTCTGTGTAAAACGGGCATTAGCCCGTCAGCTTCCACTGACGATTTTATGATTAGTTTACTCGAACTTAGTATCAAAACCTGACCTTCAAGATCGCCACGGACATGAAATTTGTACTTACATTAAAGACGGCTTTTCATGTGGTAGCGACATCTCTAAAGAAGACACAAAATTGCCCTGTATCTATTTCCGTGTAACACTTGCTCACAGCACAGCATTAATCTTTGCCCTTTATCGTCCTCACAATGATGAACTTACTATCTTTAAGATTATCTCTGAGAAAATTGACCATATCATATCTTTTCACCCTGCTGCCAGCATCCATGTCTGTGGTGACTTTAATGTTTACAATGTTAAATGGCTCATCCACTCAAACAAGACCGATGATATTTGGAGGGGGGTTTTTTTCATGATTTTTCCCTTGCCCATGACCTTACAGATTGTTGACAAACGTACTCGCGTGTCCGATGCTGACGGACATTTTGCAAGCCGTCTTGATCTTTTCCTGACAACTTGTCCTGAATAGTGCTCATCCGTTGTTCTGTCTCCACTGGGATCTTCCGATCAATCAGTTGTCTCAACTAAGATCAAAACAAAGTTCAATAAGATCTCTGATGTCCCTTTCCATTGCAGCTCGAAGGCTGACTGGGACAGCTTCAGATCCTTTATATCGGAAATTCCTCTACACTCCATTTTCAAAAAGAATGTGCTATGTATCGTATACAAAATAACTGATTGGTTAAATGCTGGTATTGAGAGCTTCATAGCCTCCAAGAAATTCCAACAGAAACCAAACAGTTGTACCATGGTACACCCCTGAATGTGCCGCCACCATTGCTCACAGAAATCACTATTTCAATTGCTTTCAAAGAAATAGATGCTCTGAAACCAAAGCCGCCTTTAGAATTGCCAGCAATCACTGCAAAAGAGTTATAGAAAACACGAAAGAATCCGATGCTGAAAGCATTGCGCGACATCCATATATCTGTTCAGGATGCGCCAAACTTATCAAGAACCTTGACGCTAGCAAGACAACTGGTCTCGATAACATTTCAATCATAGTGCTTAAAAAGCTGCAACTGGAACTAGCTTCTATCCTTACAAAAATGTTCAATTGCAGCTTAAAGGAGAAAAGCTTCTCATCACTTTGGAAAAACTTCATCAGTTTGCCCAGTATATAAAAATACTGGACATCGGTCTTCTGCATCTCAGTACAGACCAATCAGTCTCCTATGCGTCGTAAGTAAGTTGTTTGAATCTGTGATAAATCCAGAAATTGTCAGCCACCTCGGCAAACACAATCTACTCTGTGACAAACAATATGGATTTCGTCCTGCAAAATCAACAGCTGACTGTAATATCACACAGGATCAGCGAATCTATTGATGGGGGCTTCATTTCGCAATAGCTCTTGGTATATCAAAGGTCTTTGATAGGGGTTGGCACAAAGGTCTGCTTCATAAGCTTGCTAGTTATGGAATATCCGGAAATATCTTCTCAGCCGTCAAATCCTTTCTCTCTGATAGGTTTATAAAAGTAGTTGTTGATGGTCAGAAGTCTGAAGCACATTGTATCAATGCTGGCGTGCTTCAAGGATCCATTCTGGGCCCAACTCTGTTCCTGGTATTCATCAATGATCTCCAAAATCACATTCTAAGATCATTCGTTGATATCTATGCAGATAACACAACCATCTATGGCAACACTTTGAAGAGCATTAATGATCAAGATCTTTCTGATTATCTATCTTCCGACCTGCAGCACGTAGTTCAATGGAGAAAAAGTTGCGGGTATCTTTAAATTTGTCCCAGTTGAAATGGATGAAATCCCCCTGTTTTGACAAACTGATAGGACTGACGTTCACCCTAGATCTAAAGTAGAAAGACTTACATCAGATCTGTTGTTAAGGTCTCTGGAAAAATGGTTGGAGAATCATTCTACTGCTCTAGAAAGCTCCGGAGGCAATCTTCTACCTGTATAAGAGCCAGATACGATCTAAGATGAGTTACTGCTGCCACATCTGGGGAGGTGCCGTCCAGAGCTCCTTTCCTGCCTTGACAAAGTACAAAATCGACTTCGGAATCTAGTGGAGGGTGTCCTCTTCTCTTCTTTCTCAAAGAAGAGACGTGGCTTTCTCTACTAGGATCATTATTTTGATGGTGGATGTTAGACCGAGCTCTGACATCTAAACGAGAATGTATTTGCTTTTTTGTCTTCTTTTGCGAAACGTTCTGGCAAGAGAGGCTTCAATGGTACTGAACATTACATTAATTTGCTAAGATCATTTATTGATATCTATGCAGATAAAACAACCATCTATGGGTGCACTTCGAAGAGCATAAATCATAAAGATCTCTTTGATTCTCTCTCTTCCGACCTGGAGAACGTTGTCCAATGTGGAAAAAGGTGGCTAGTTACTTTTACGTCTAAAACCAAGCTTCCCTCATCACTTTGCCCCAGTTGAAATGGATGGAGCTCCTCTTGAGGAGACCCCTTGTTTTGATAAGCTTCTAGGACTGACATTCACCCCTGATCTGAAGTGGAAGACTTACCTCAAATCTGTTGCTAAGAGTTTGTGGAAAAATGGTCAGATCATTCTGCCGCTTCAGAAAGTATCTCACTCCTGATGCAATCCTCTCCCAAATCGTATTTTAAAATCATTCGTTGATATCTATAGCAGCACTTCAAAGAGCATTGATGATCAAGTTCTTTCTGATTCTTTCTCTTCCCACCTGGAACATGTTGTGCAATGGGGGGGAAAAATGGCTGGTAACTTTTATACGTCTATGGCAACACATCGAAGAGCATTAATGATCAAAATCTATAGCAGCACTCCAAAGAGCATTGATGATCAAGTTCTTTCTGATTCTCTCTTTTCACCACCAACGCTCAGATCCTCACTTTGCCCCAGTTGAAATGAATGGTCCTCTCTTCGAGGAAGCCGCCTACTTTGATAAGCTTCTAGGACACCTTCACTCTAGACCTGGAAAACTTACATCAAATCTAAGTTCACTGGAAAAATGGTCAGCTCATTCTGCCGCTTCAGAAAGTATCTCACTCCTGATTCAATCATTCTACCTGTAAGAAGAATGATGGATTCAGGGTCGCTTAATAGATGGTGAAGACAAATATGGATATTGTTTTTGAGAAGTGCATTCGAAACGACAACAAATGAACAGGATAAGAGGGTTGTTTGGAAATGCTGTTGTGAGAGATTGTCGAATTCTGAATTTTTATGGAACCGAGAAAATCTAGTTTTTGGTTTAGCTATTAGAATTAAGAAAGAAATGGTACAGAAAGTTGTGAATGAGATGAAGAAGGGTAAGGCTGCAGGACCCTCAGGCGTTGTTGCAGAAATGTTGAAGGCTGCGGCTGAAACAAATTTCATTGTACACGTGGAATGCCAAAATAAAAACTAGACTGGAAAAATATAGTTGCCATCTTTATAAACAAGTTGAGAAAGAGGCTAACTGAGGAAGAACACTAACTCTATCGAGTTCATAACCCCCGTCTGTTAAATAGAAAATTGTGAACTGGGAGTTATTGTTTTTTCCTTGTGCTAGTCTCTTTCTGAACTTGTTTATAAAAATGCCGACTATATTTTTCCAGCTTAGTTCGTATTTTGTCATTTTACAGTGAAATTCTCTATAACTTGTGTTTGTTAATGTTATTTTAAATTTTTCTAAAATATAGTTTAAGTAAAATTATGTTTGGGAGTAATGTCGAAACCCATTTCACTCTAAATAATTTACGTAACTGAAATAGGAATTAAACATTCTATATTACCCCTCCTCATATCACTTCTCATTAAAATTTTCAAAGATTGCTAGTTTTTTGGTGATAGAAAAAGGTAGGCAATTTTTTTCTCCTTAATTTTAGCCCATTAATGGTTATGGAATCATCAAGACTATTAAAAATATGTTGACGTTGACACTTTCTTTTTTTACGCAGCATTTTCCTTGATATTTCTTCTCTCCATTAAAAACAAATTGCACTCATTAAATGTTTGGGTTTCAAGTTACAAAATGGATGCCTTTTTTTTCTCACACGACCATAAATTTTTTTTTTTTTTTCTGCTTCCAAAAATGAAACTTAGAAATGAAGCTGCAACTTAGAAATGAAACTGCAACTTAATTTAGTTAAAAGAAACTATTTAATTTTATATTTTTTTATTATGGATTTCAGTGTTCGGACTGACTTCCTCGTGCTGCCGGCCTCTGGAACTCCCTACCTGCTCCATGTTTCCCCGACGTTACTGACATGCAGAGGTTTAAAACTAATGTAAACAGGCATCTCGCTGCACAACTCCCAACTTAGGATGACACCCATAACCTACTCCCTAATTCTCAGTAGCCCCTTACGTCCACAGTGGCGTCCTGTCTTGTTTGGGGTGAAATATCTTTAAAAAAAAGTCTGAATAATACAAATCTTCTTCATCTAAAAAAATTTCGGAACATAAGTCTTAATCAACTGAAATTATTTCCCAGTCTTCTAAAGAGATGATAATCTGTTGGTGCAAGGTCTGGAGAATATGGTGGGTGATGCCAAATTTTCCAGACACATTATTCTAGGAGAACGTTTGTCTTTTGTGCAATGTGAGATGTTATCATGATGAAGGATGAGAGAGAGATCATGCGGAACTTATTTTTCAAACTTTGACAATGAAAATCATCTCTTGCATGTTCATTCAGTCGTTATGCCACAACCATAATTGTGTTTTACAATGATTTTGTTTCTGTCCTTGCCATGTCCTATTTATACAGGAGTCTGGAAAGTAAGCAATTTGTGTACGTGTTAGAAGCAAGGTTGCAGAGTCGGAAGATATAAGGTCCGACTTAGACTCCTAGAATTCCCGATATTCTAACTCCTTATTTTAAAGTCTTCCAATATTCACACTGTTGGTGCTTCGCAGATTAAAAACTCTGACTCCAACTCCTAGCATTCTTAGGAATCCGACTCTAACTCCGCAACCTAGATCAGAAGTCAGATTTTTTTTCTTTATCTGACACCCCATCTCTAAGAGTTGAAGTCATGACTCAGCAACTTTTGTTGGAGTTGTTTATTTTATTTGAAAACAAGAACAAAAAATCTAAAGTTTGGAATGAAATTTATTTCGACTGCCACCCCACTTCTGCTAAAAAGTATGTTTTAATCCTCTTTGCTCAGCTTTTGTTTAATTGAGCTTTGTAAACATGTCTGTACATAGATATTTTATCAAGAAAAGAATGTTTATTCTCACCTAAATTCTTTATTGAATGATCCATCCTTGTAAGCAACACAGGGGTCATCTTGTAATTTTTTTTGTTTCGGAGGGAGGGGGGGGGGACTTAACTGATAACAAACTTATTATTTCTTTTTATGAAGTGTCTCTTTTTCTTGGTCATCCAAGCATTACTCAAAATTACAAAGGTCTTTAACAAAACGTCTTATGAATAATCTGATTGCTTGAAAATTATGATTTGGAAACTCGATAATAAAACAATGCCAATCTCTCTTGCACACACATGTATATACATATATATTTTGTGTAGTTAGGCACCATTGTTTTTTGTTTGTTTTTTCTTTTCTTCAAGCATATTTCGTTGAATATGAAAAGATATTCTGTGTTTATTAGCAATGTTGTTTATTCTTTCCAAAATTCCAAATGTTGTTTATTCTTTCCAAAATTCCAAAATGTTGTTTATTCTTTCCAAAATGTTGTTTATTCTTTCCAAAATTCCAATGAACTTTTGCAAGTCTGATTTGTAATATAACTTAAAATTTCAAGTAATTTTGTTGTGTGGGACTTTTTATTTCTTGAGCTTTTGACAAACTTTTAGTCACTTTCAAGAGTTGGGGTGTGTGTGAGACATGATAGCTAGTATATGGGGCGGCATTCACCCTGGGTGGGTTGAGCCGGCTTCCTCCAAAAGAGAAAGTTTCTAGGTTCCCAGTTGCATGTATGTCCCAGTTATTGGAAATGATAACATTAGTTTTTGCAGGGAGGTGTTGCCTTACTCTCACATATAGCGCCTGGTATTCCCAATTGGTCACCCATCTGGTTCTGACCAAGCTCAACATTGCCTAACTTCAGTAATCTAACAAGAACCGATGTGTCAACGTGATTATGGTGTTTGTTTTTTTAATTTTGTTTTTTCATTTTACTTCAGTGTAATTTCTCAGAAATCAAGAGGCCCCTTCTTGGGGCTAACATTTTAATTCTATATGAGATATATAAATATTCGAGTGTTCAATAAAGATTCTCCTCTGCTTCTCAAATGTTGAGTTCGTAAAAGAGTGAAACACACTAATTTTCCTCTCCCCAATTGACCAGTTCATCTTTCTTGTGGTCTTTTCTTAGTTTGGCTAGATTCCAGGACAAGAATTCATCTGGTCTGGTGGGATATCCAGCTTAGTGCTGTCACTTGGGGTAACATCACTGAGAAGGTTCACCATTCCTTGTAAGTCAGTGTGAACCATGCCAAGGAATCTTATTTGGGCTTCGAATACTATGTTATTATAAATATTTAGTCAGTTTACTTGTAGGGTGAAGTATCCTCATGTCGGGTTGTTCTGACAAACCCCTGTACAGAAAGACTGAAGAGACTTGAAGATGTTGTCTAGTAAACGTGATTATGCCCTGTAAAACCTGCATACAGTGTGATGAAATATGGGAAGCACAAATGTGAAGAGATCTTTTTCTTTTTGAATGGAGATTGTGAAATTCAGTTTTAATCTCATATCAATATGATTTTGTAAGTGTTGAAAGTATTTTTCCTCATTATAAACATTTGAATTTAGTTGTTTAATATAAAATACTAGCGGGACCGGTGTCCTGGCGTTGCCCAGGAAAGTAAATTTAATCAAGAAATTCTGGGTCCCAACATTGAACTACAGGAGCTATTCTATAATGTGTTAAAGAAAAAAACAAACACAAAAAATATTATGATGAAACAAATGTATGTATCTGTTTACTTTGAAATGAAATAAACGAAAAGCTTACTGAAACAGACGTCTGGTTAATGTCCATAATCGAAGTAGAAAAAATAAATAAAGTAAGAAATGAGTTTAGAAAAAAGTCTCAACTGACATTTTTATGTTAGATATGAGTTCTCTAAAGAAGTAATTTGAATTTGCTTAATTTCTCCTGAGTGACCCGGTAATGATATTTCTTTGTTGTTACATAAAGTGCATGATGTAAATAAAAAGAAATTAATATTTCTAAGTATTAATACTGAAGTAGCTATGTTAGTATTAAAAAAAACTAT
The DNA here is from genome assembly GCA_963556195.1 of Sepiola atlantica. NCBI lineage: Eukaryota > Metazoa > Mollusca > Cephalopoda > Sepiida > Sepiolidae > Sepiola > Sepiola atlantica. The sequence continues at coordinate 92,278,727 of OY744515.1, forward strand.
TATTATATTTCATGAAACTGGAATGTGGGAGAAAGCATTCTGAATAGAAATCAGAACACTCGAAACTTGAAGGGAGCAGTCATTATTTTGCTTTAAATTGTATAGTAGGTTACAGAGAAAAAGGTAGTTTGTGTTTCATTTTTCACACTATGTTAATGGCAAAACATAATCCCATGAACAATAGTTCCCCAGTGTACTGGGAGTAGTAGGAGTAGATATTATGATGAGTGAAAATAGCTGTGACCTCTCCTGTAAAAGACTTATTTGGAGGAAGCAGCTTTCTCAGAAAAAATGTAGAAAAATTTAAAAGAAAACAGAACGAACATATTTTTTTTTTAAAATTTTATGAGGAATTGGTCTAAGTGGCTGGCGGAACAGGTTAGCATATAAAGCTTTTGGTTATAAAGCATGATAGGCAATGAAATAGCGGAAAATCGATTTTACTTTATTATGTAGAAGAAAAAAGTCTAACATGTATAATAAAATGAAGCCGGTCTATTTTTCAAAGTTTGTCATAAATAGCTTCCATTATGCAATTTCAATATTTCATTCTGAATAGCTTTTACCTTTTCTTTAACGTTGGTCCATGGTGTTAAGAAGAATAACATATAATTCGATTTAATTTCTTTGCAAATATACTCTATCCTGCTCAGGATATTTTTCTGAAAGAAGGTATCTTTATCAGCATCAAATTTAAATTAATATGACTGTCATTTTTGCTATCAGCAGCAAATGAAACTACTAATAATACATACTAATATTACATTATTGCATTTTTTATTAATAAATACTAGTTATGTAATATTTTCATATAGAAGCAGATGTGCAAAAAATTTGTAAGTTTCGGTCTCTGGAAGCTTTCTAAATTCACTGCCTTAACATGTGACGTGACTTGGTTTCAAAAAAATGATCTGCTATGTCAACATACTGCATCACTAGAAAAAATTGCAAAGACATCTTACATATGATCGCTGGGTAATATTTCATTTTATCTCTAAACAAGCATGCTTTTTATTAACTTTTCTATAAAAGATATTTATGTACTTCGTGACCCTTCAAAATTAAACAGCAATTTTTAAGCATTTACACTGCCGAATCGTCTTGCATATTAAACATTTTGAAAGCTGTTTACATCTAAAACATGTCGATTTGAAAGTTAGTCCTGTCTTGAATTAAAATTTCCTTTATTGCATTTTCATTTATGCTCTTCAAAACAAAAACAAAACAAAAATGCTTTTATCTGATTAAACAAAACGAAATTAAATCAAAATAAACATTTTCTTCATAAAATAATGAACATGGTCATCTCTATATTTATCGAATTGGGTGACCACTTCTCGTTTGAGTGTCGCACAATAGTATAAAAATCAAATAACATTTTAATTATTTAAAAATAATTTACCTACAAAATTACAACCATCAAATTGCATTTTGGTTTATTCGTAAACAAGTCGTCTTTTGTAAGGTTTTGTTAATAGTTGAAAAAAAAATGAATTACTTTGTGCCCCTTCAAAATTTTAAAGGAAAGCAGATGTTATATTAATGCTCATTGTGTATCCAGTGGAAGCATAATGTTAACGCGGGCATCTCTGTATTTGCAACCCAGCCTCGGTTTCAAGTTTACCATTAACAAAAATGTATCCTTATATGGGGGTCAGAGATGGAAGCAGGAGTTTCTTGGGTTTCTCAATTAACACAGGGACACGGACCCTATTATATGTATATATATATATATATTTCTAGAGATGAAAGATGAAGATAAAAAATTGTAAAGATATAATATTTATTAGAAAATCAGAAGTTCAAAGCAAGGAGCTTCATATCCTTAATGTTGCCGATAATATTTACAATTACCTCGTTTTTTTTCTATCCTCTGATGCAAAGAGTTTATCTTTGAAAATCCACGGATTAAGGATATGAAGTTCCTTGCTTTGAACTTCTGATGTTCTAATAAATATTGTATCATTACAATTTTTTATTCTCATCTTTCATCTCTAGAATTGATTGCTCTATTCAATATATTGAGCTTTATATTATCACGATAGATTATTATTAAACGATAATTCAATTATCTTTAATTTGATTCAACAGTTAAATATTATATATATATATATGAGAGAGAGAAAAATTACCATTTTGTTTTGAAATCCTCAAAACAGTTTTTCTTGGTAAACAACTGATGACCCCCTACAAAAATATTTAGATAATCGAAAATGTAGGTTTCAAACAACGGCCATTTTGAAATCCAATATGGCGACTCATTGGTACAAAATATGTGATGCAGATTGTTACCATTATATTCTTTGTCCCCCAAAAATATACATTTAGAATCAATAGCAGCATTAGACCCAAAGATAATCGAAAATATAGATTTCAAATGGTGGCCATTTTGAATTCCAATATAAAGGGAGAATTCCAATTGGCTCAATATCTGAAAATGTCCGCCATATATCAATGTACATTGGTGCCAAATTTGGTGCTTGTATCACAAAATGCACAATCCATTTGAAACTTCGAGCTAAACCGCCCCACTATAGCATAAATTCTTGGGAGCTAACACAGTGATTAGAGGAGATTGATTGACTTGCAAGGGAATTTTCCAACTAAGGCTTGGGACTAAGTTTTTTTCATTTTCATTTTTTGTATAGTTTTAAAGGTTGAAAAACTCCAAAGACTAATGTATGTATAATTGCTATATTTATAAGAGGAGTGCTTCATATTGGTGATAGAGCATATTTAGATCTAAATTTGAAGAGTATACATATCAAAATCGTTAGTGATTGTCAGATTTTCACTTTGCCTTTGTACGAACCTTTGATTTTTATGTATACTCTTATCAAACATGTATCAATATACAACGGCTTCAAATGAGGAGAGAGGCATTTTAGTGTACTGTCATGCAGTGTGTTTCAAACAGCTGTAAGTGGCAGGTGCACGGGGGGGGGGGTGTTTATCCCTCAAGGAATGTCAGTAGAACAATGTTAGTAATGCTATTTAATCCATAGCTAGGTTGGATTAGAGGTTTCGTACTATTCCTAAAAGTGTTAGTAAAAAAAAACAAAACAGGGAAGATTAATGGTCCAGGCTGGATCTTGAACTTTGCTTGTTGACTCCATTATCCCTGCCCAGACGCCCTCTGTTAATCATACCTTTAATCATACCTTTCTATTAAACTCACCCCCCCCCCCCTTTAAAAAAAACCCCAAAAAAAACCCAAAACGTGTTCCTCTTAAGTCAAGTGAAATTAGGTTTTCTTGATAAAATGTTTTTCGCTGCAAGCAGCTGTTGTGGCATAAAACTTCCCACTGACCCGTTTTGAGTAAGTAATTTTAGTTGTAAAAATCACACACTGTAAATATTTAGTCTGATTATCTTAACTATTCACAAGTTGGTTGGAACGAGGAAAATACATTTTTTGGAAGTGACTAAACAAAAGCAGAATTCAAGAAGTTTTGCATGTTTTTCTATTAACTTTGTCCATGTTACTTAATAGATTGGATTAGCAGTTAATTGTATGCACATGTAGATTTTAGTGAGCAAACTGATTTGGGCTGGGATCTCGGATACATTAGTTACATCTCCCTGTACAGGAATAAGACCCCCCCCCCCCCACTCCCAAAGAGATGAATGTTTTGTAATGTGAGCAGAAAGAAAGTCGGCTATCTATTATTGACATTATATTTGAACAAAAAAAAAATGCTTTGGCATTATACGCATGCTCATTATGTAAACATGAAACTGCAATCGAGTGTTCTACATTGAGAAATGTTTTATATCATCACTAAGAATACTATTCATGTATACAAATATTTAGGCACACCATTTTTATATATAAATACATTTTTTTATCTCTATATGTAGGCACATCTTTATATATATATATATATATATATTTAGGCAAACATTATTAAATAACACGGAGTGGTTTTGTTTGATGCGACTTTTTTCTATTTTTTCAATTTTGCGAATTGTCCATCTAATGTTTCGGTCAAATTGATATAAATATGATCCATGGATTTTTTGTTCCATTCTTTTTTCTTTTTTGCAAGTACTTTCGATTTGAATCGTCAAATCATCTTCAAGCGGTATTAGTATCCCCGAAGACTCACCCTACATCTCTCTGACACTAGCTCTATATGCCAACATCTAAAAAAACATAATTGCACCCCCTCCCAATATAGAAACATCCTTGTTAACAATACCAAAATAATACACCACGATACCAATATCAAAAAATTAAAAATACTCAAAGCCCTCTACATAAAAACTAAACATCCCACAATTAATAATGTCAATTATGAAACTAGTCGCAACATTTTAAAGTGTCTAGCATAATAATTAACATTACCAAATTCTTAGCCATTAGGTAGTTATGCGTTTGAATTGTATGCATTTTCTTTAACGTCATCAATTTCTTAACGGTTTAAACCGTCAAACTTTTAAATCTCCCATATGTGTAGAACGCCATCATGCTCTCATGTACATTTCACCTTTATGACGCTTTTTCAAGTTATAAACTACTCGCTGTTATAATTCAAAAATGAGCACAACAGTAAAGTCATAATTTGTAAAGACGCTAAAACTAATACTGCCTGAAGATGATTTGACGATTCAAATCGAAAGTACTTGCAAAAAAGAAAAAAGAATGGAACAAGAAACCCATGGATCATATTTATATCAATTTGACCGAAACATTAGATGGACAATTTGGAAAATTGAAAAAATAAAAAAAAGTCGCATCAAACAAAACCACTTCGTGTTATTTAATAATGTTTGCCTTGATCTTTTCCTGACAACTTGTCCTGAATAGTGCTCATCCGTTGTTCTGTCTCCACTGGGATCTTCCGATCAATCAGTTGTCTCAACTAAGATCAAAACAAAGTTCAATAAGATCTCAGATGTCCCTTTCCATTGCAGCTCGAAGGCTGACTGGGACAGCTTCAGATCCTTTACATCGGAAATTCCTCTACACTCCATTTTCAAAAAGAATGTGCCATGTATCGTATACAAAATAACTGATTGGTTAAATGCTGGTATTGAGAGCTTCATAGCCTCCAAGAAATTCCAACAGAAACCAAACAGTTGTACCATGGTACACCCCTGAATGTGCCGCCACCATTGCTCACAGAAATCACTATTTCAATTGCTTTCAAAGAAATAGATGCTCTGAAACCAAAGCCGCCTTTAGAATTGCCAGCAATCACTGCAAAAGAGTTATAGAAAACACGAAAGAATCCGATGCTGAAAGCATTGAGCGACATCCATATATCTGTTTAGGATGCGCCAAACTTATCAAGAACCTTGACGCTAGCAAGACAACTGGTCTCGATAACATTTCAATCATAGTGCTTAAAAAGCTGCAACTGGAACTAGCTTCTATCCTTACAAAGATGTTCAATTGCAGCTTAAAGGAGAAAAGCTTCTCATCACTTTGGAAAAACTTCATCAGTTTGCCCAGTATATAAAAATACTGGACATCGGTCTTCTGCATCTCAGTACAGACCAATCAGTCTCCTATGCGTCGTAAATAAGTTGTTTGAATCTGTGATAAATCCAGAAATTGTCAGCCACCTCGGCAAAAACAATCTACTCTGTGACAAACAATATGGATTTCGTCCTGCAAAATCAACAGCTGACTGTAATATCACACAGGATCAGCGAATCTATTGATGGGGGCTTCATTTCGCAATAGCTCTTGGTATATCAAAGGTCTTTGATAGGGGTTGGCACAAATGTCTGCTTCATAAGCTTGCTAGTTATGGAATATCCGGAAATATCTTCTCAGCCGTCAAATCCTTTCTCTCTGATAGGTTTATAAAAGTAGTTGTTGATGGTCAGAAGTCTGAAGCACATTGTATCAATGCTGGCGTGCTTCAAGGATCCATTCTGGGCCCAACTCTGTTCCTGGTATTCATTAATGATCTCCAAAATCACATTCTAAGATCATTCGTTGATATCTATGCAGATAACACAACCATCTATGGCAACACTTTGAAGAGCATTAATGATCAAGATCTTTCTGATTATCTATCTTCCGACCTGCAGCACGTAGTTCAATGGAGAAAAAGTTGCGGGTATCTTTAAATTTGTCCCAGTTGAAATGGATGAAATCCCCCTGTTTTGACAAACTGATAGGACTGACGTTCACCCTAGATCTAAAGTAGAAAGACTTACATCAGATCTGTTGTTAAGGTCTCTGGAAAAATGGTTGGAGAATCATTCTACTGCTCTAGAAAGCTCCAGAGGCAATCTTCTACCTGTATAAGAGCCAGATACGATCTAAGATGAAGTACTGCTGCCACATCTGGGAAGGTGCCGTCCAGAGCTCCTTTCCTACCTTGACAAAGTACAAAATCGACTTCGGAATCTAGTGGAGGGTGTCCTCTTCTCTTCTTTCTCAAAGAAGAGACGTGGCTTTCTCTACTAGGATCATTATTTTGATGGTGGATGTTCGACTGAGCTCTGACATCTAAACGAGAATGTATTTGCTTCTTTGTCTTCTTTTGCGAAACGTTCTGGCAAGAGAGGCTTCAATGGTACTGAACATTACATTAATTTGCTAAGATCATTTATTGATATCTATGCAGATAACACAACCATCTATGGGTGCACTTCGAAGAGCATAACTCATAAAGATCTCTTTGATTCTCTCTCTTCCGACCTGGAGAACGTTGTCCAATGTGGAAAAAGGTGGCTAGTTACTTTTACGTCTAAAACCAAGCTTCCCTCATCACTTTGCCCCAGTTGAAATGGATGGAGCTCCTCTTGAGGAGACCCCTTGTTTTGATAAGCTTCTAGGACTGACATTCACCCCTGATCTGAAGTGGAAGACTTACCTCAAATCTGTTGCTAAGGTTTGTGGAAAAATGGTCAGATCATTCTGCCGCTTCAGAAAGTATCTCACTCCTGATGCAATCCTCTCCCAAATCGCATTTTAAAATCATTCGTTGACATCTATAGCAGCACTTCAAAAAGCATTGATGATCAAGTTCTTTCTGATTCTTTCTCTTCCCACCTGGAACACGTTGTGCAATGGGGGAAAAAAATGGCTGGTAACTTTTATACGTCTATGGCAACACATCGAAGAGCATTAATGATCAAAATCTATAGCAGCACTCCAAAGAGCATTGATGATCAAGTTCTTTCTGATTCTCTCTTTTCACCACCAACGCTCAGATCCTCACTTTGCCCCAGTTGAAATGAATGGTCCTCTCTTCGAGGAAGCCGCCTACTTTGATAAGCTTCTAGGACACCTTCACTCTAGACCTGGAAAACTTACATCAAATCTAAGTTCACTGGAAAAATGGTCAGCTCATTCTGCCGCTTCAGAAAGTATCTCACTCCTGATTCAATCATTCTACCTGTAAGAAGAATGATGGATTCAGGGTCGCTTAATAGATGGTGAAGACAAATATGGATATTGTTTTTGAGAAGTGCATTCGAAACGACAACAAATGAACAGGATAAGAGGGTTGTTTGGAAATGCTGTTGTGAGAGATTGTCGAATTCTGAATTTTTATGGAACCGAGAAAATCTAGTTTCTGGTTTAGCTATTAGAATTAAGAAAGAAATGGTACAGAAAGTTGTGAATGAGATGAAGAAGGGTAAGGCTGAAGGACCCTCAGGCGTTGTTGCAGAAATGTTGAAGGCTGCGGCTGAAACAAATTTCATTGTACACGTGGAATGCCAAAATGAAAACTAGACTGGAAAAATATAGTTGCCATCTTTATAAACAAGTCGAGAAAGAGGCTAACTGAGGAAGAACACTAACTCTATCGAGTTCATAACCCCCGTCTGTTAAATAGAAAATTGTGAACTGGGAGTTATTGTTTTTTCCTTGTGCTAGTCTCTTTCTGAACTTGTTTATAAAAATGCCGACTATATTTTTCCAGCTTAGTTCGTATTTTGTCATTTTACAGTGAAATTCTCTATAACTTGTGTTTGTTAATGTTATTTTAAATTTTTCTAAAATATAGTTTAAGTAAAATTATGTTGTTTGGGAGTAATGTCGAAACCCATTTCACTCTAAATAATTTACGTAACTGAAATAGGAATTAAACATTCTATATTACCCCTCCTCATATCACTTCTCATTAAAATTTTCAAAGATTGCTAGTTTTTTGGTGATAGAAAAAGGTAGGCAATTTTTTTCTCCTTAATTTTAGCCCATTAATGGTTATGGAATCATCAAGACTATTAAAAATATGTTGACGTTGACACTTTTTTTTTTTACGCAGCATTTTCCTTGATATTTCTTCTCTCCATTAAAAACAAATTGCACTCATTAAATGTTTGGGTTTCAAGTTACAAAATGGATGCCTTTTTTTTCTCACGCGACCATAAATTTTTTTTTTTTTCTGCTTCCAAAAATGAAACTTAGAAATGAAGCTGCAATTTAGAAATGAAACTGCAACTTAATTTAGTTAAAAGAAACTATTTAATTTGATATGTTTTTATTATGGATTTCAGTGTTCGGACTGACTTCCTCGTGCTGCCGGCCTCTGGAACTCCCTCCCTGCTCCATGTTTGCCCGACGTTACTGACATGCAGAGGTTTAAAACTAATGTAAACAGGCATCTCGCTGCACAACTCCCAACTTAGGATGACACCCATAACCTACTCCCTAATTCTCAGTAGCCCCTTACGTCCACAGTGGCGTCCTGTCTTGTTTGGGGTGAAATATCTTTAAAAAAAAGTCTGAATAATACAAATCTTTTTCATCTAAAAAAATTTCGAAACATAAGTCTTAATCAACTGAAATTATTTCCCAGTCTTCTAAAGAGATGATAATCTGTTGGTGCAAGGTCTGGAGAATATGGTGGGTGATGCCAAATTTTCCAGACACATTATTCTAGGAGAACGTTTTTCTTTTGTGCAATGTGAGATGTTATCATGATGAAGGATGAGAGAGATCATGCGGAACTCATTTTTCAAACTTTGACAATGAAAATCATCTCTTGCATGTTCATTCAGTCGTTATGCCACAACCATAATTGTGTTTTACAATGATTTTGTTTCTGTCCTTGCCATGTCCTATTTATACAGGAGTCTGGAAAGTAAGCAATTTGTGTACGTGTTAGAAGCAAGGTTGCAGAGTCGAAAGATATAAGGTCCGACTTAGACTCCTAGAATTCCCGATATTCTGACTCCTTATTTTAAAGTCTTCCAATATTCACACTGTTGGCGCTTCGCAGATTAAAAACTCTGACTCCAACTCCTAGCATTCTTAGGAGTCCGACTCTAACTCCACAACCTAGATCAGAAGTCAGATTTTTTTTCTTTATCTGACACCCCATCTCTAAGAGTTTAAGTCATGACTCAGCAATTTTTGTTGGAGTTGTTTATTTTATTTGAAAACAAGAACAAAAAATCTAAAGTTTGGAATGAAATTTATTTCGACTGCCACCCCACTTCTGCTAAAAAGTATGTTTTAATCCTCTTTGCTCAGCTTTTGTTTAATTGAGCTTTGTAAACATGTCTGTACATAGATATTTTATCAAGAAAAGAATGTTTATTCTCACCTAAATTCTTTATTGAATGATCCATCCTTGCAAGCAACACAGGGGTCACCTTGTAATTTTTTTTGTTTCGGAGGGATGAGGGGGGGGGAGTCTTAACTGATAACAAACTTATTATTTCTTTTTATGAAGTCTCTTTTTCTTGGTCATCCAAGCATTACTCAAAATTACAAAGATCTTTAACAAAACGGTTTATGAATAATCTGATTGCTTGAAAATTATGATTTGGAAACTCCATAATAAAACAATGCCAATCTCTCTTGCACACACATGTATATACATATGTATTTTGTGTAGTTAGGCACCATTGTTTTTTGTTTGTTTTTTCTTTTCTTCAAGCATATTTCGTTGAATATGAAAAGATATTCTGTGTTTATTAGCAATGTTGTTTATTATTTCCAAAATTCCAAATGTTGTTTATTCTTTCCAAAATGTTGTTTATTCTTTCCAAAATTCCAAAATGTTGTTTATTCTTTCCAAAATTCCAAAATGTTGTTTATTCTTTCCAAAATGTTGTTTATTCTTTCCAAAATTCCAAATGTTGTTTATTCTTTCCAAAATTCCAAAATCTTGTTTATCCTTTCCAAAATGTTGTTTATTCTTTCCAAAATTCCAATGAACTTTTGCAAGTCTGATTTGTAATATAACTTAAAATTTCAAGTAATTTTGTTGTGTGGGACTTTTTATTTCTTGAGCTTTTGACAAACTTTTAGTCACTTTCAAGAGTTGGGGTGTGTGTGAGACATGATAGCTAGTATATGGGGCGGCATTCACCCTGGGTGGGTTGAGCCGGCTTCCTCCAAAAGAGAAAGTTTCTAGGTTCCCAGTTGCATGTATGTCCCAGTTATTGGAAATGACAACATTAGTTTTTGCAGGGAGGTGTTGCCTTACTCTCACATATAGCGCCTGGTATTCCCAATTGGTCACCCATCTGGTTCTGACCAAGCTCAACATTGCCTAACTTCAGTAATCTAACAAGAACCGATGTGTCAACGTGATTATGTGTTTGTTTTTTTAATTTTGTTTTTTCATTTTACTTCAGTGTAATTTCTCAGAAATCAAGAGGCCCCTTCTTGGGGCTAACATTTTAATTCTATATGAGATATATAAATATTCGAGTGTTCAATAAAGATTCTCCTCTGCTTCTCAAATGTTGAGTTCGTAAAAGAGTGAAACACACTAATTTTCCTCTCCCCAATTGACCAGTTCATCTTTCTTGTGGTCTTTTCTTAGTTTGGCTAGATTCCAGGACAAGAATTCATCTGGTCTGGTGGGATATCCAGCTTAGTGCTGTCACTTGGGGTAACATCACTGAGAAGGTTCACCATTCCTTGTAAGTCAGTGTGAACCATGCCAAGGAATCTTATTTGGGCTTCGAATACTATGTTATTATAAATATTTAGTCAGTTTACTTGTAGGGTGAAGTATCCTCATGTCGGGTTGTTCTGACAAACCCCTGTACAGAAAGACTGAAGAGACTTGAAGATGTTGTCTAGTAAACGTGATTATGCCCTGTAAAACCTGCATACAGTGTGATGAAATATGGGAAGCACAAATGTGAAGAGATCTTTTTCTTTTTGAATGGAGATTGTGAAATTCAGTTTTAATCTCATATCAATATGATTTTGTAAGTGTTGAAAGTATTTTTCCTCATTATAAACATTTGAATTTAGTTGTTTAATATAAAATACTAGCGGGACCGGTGTCCTGGCGTTGCCCAGGAAAGTAAATTTAATCAAGAAATTCTGGGTCCCAACATTGAACTACAGGAGTTATTCTATAATGTGTTAAAGAAAAAAAACAAACACAAAAAATATTATGATGAAACAAATGTATGTATCTGTTTACTTTGAAATGAAATAAACGAAAAGCTTACTGAAACAGACGTCTGGTTAATGTCCATAATCGAAGTAGAAAAAATAAATAAATAAAGTAAGAAATGAGTTTAGAAAAAGTCTCAACTGACATTTTTATGTTAGATATGAGTTCTCTAAAGAAGTAATTTGAATTTGCTTAATTTCTCCTGAGTGACCCGGTAATGATATTTCTTTGTTGTTACATAAAGTGCATGATGTAAATAAAAAGAAATTAATATTTCTAAGTATTAATACTGAAGTAGCTATGTTAGTATTAAAAAAAAACTATTATTATATTTCATGAAACTGGAATGTGGGAGAAAGCATTCTGAATAGAAATCAGAACACTCGAAACTTGAAGGGAGCAGTCATTATTTTGCTTGAAATTGTATAGTAGGTTACAGAGAAAAAGGTAGTTTGTGTTTCATGTTTCACACTATGTTAATGGCAAAACGTAATCCCATGAACAATAGTTCCCCAGTGTACTGGGAGCAGTAGGAGTAGATATTATGATGAGTGAAAATAGCTGTGACCTCTCTTGTAAAAGACTTATTTGGGAGAAGCAGCTTTCTCAGAAAAAATGTAGAAAAATTTAAAAGAAAACACAACGAACATATTTTTTTTTTTTTAAATGATATGAGGAATTGGCCTAAGTGGCTGGCGGAACAGGTTAGCATATAAAGCTTTTGGTTATAAAGCATGATAGGCAATGAAATAGCGGAAAATCGATTTTACTTTATTATGTAGAAGAAAAAAGTCTAACATGTATAGTGCCAACCATCCTCCCTTCTAAATTTGTTATTAATAATTGTGTTATTCTTTGGAATACAATAGATTAGTATTCCTCAATTGGGGTTTCGAACTGTCTCAGTTTTTAACAAGATTTGGTGTTTTCCGTTTACTGGATAAAAATGCTTGTGTTTTTTAGTATATAACTGCATTGTTTAATTTATGTGTGTGTCTATGGCTTTGTGTGTAAATATAACTATAAGTAAGAGTAGGTGTATGTATGTGTATTTACGTATGTATATATTATTCTATATAATAAAATGAAGTCGGTCTATTTTTCAAAGTTTGTCATAAATAGCTTCCATTATGCAATTTCAATATTTCATTCTGAATAGCTTTTACCTTTTCTTTAACGTTGGTCCATGGTGTTAAGAAGAATAACATATAATTCGATTTAATTTCTTTGCAAATATACTCTATCCTGCTCAGGATATTTTTCTGAAAGAAGGTATCTTTATCAGCATCAAATTTAAATTAATATGACTGTCATTTTTGCTATCAGCAGCAAATGAAACTACTAATAATACATACTAATATTACATTATTGCATTTTTTATTAATAAATACTAGTTATGTAATATTTTCATATAGAAGCAGATGTGCAAAAAATTTGTAAGTTTCGGTCTCTGGAAGCTTTCTAAATTCACTGCCTTAACATGTGACGTGACTTGGTGTCAATAAAATGATCTGCTATGTCAACATACTGCATCACTAGAAAAAATTGCAAAGACATCTTACATATGATCGCTGGGTAATATTTCATTTTATCTCTAAACAAGCATGCTTTTTATTAACTTTTCTATAAAAGATATTTATGTACTTCGTGACCCTTCAAAATTAAACAGCAATTTTTAAGCATTTAGACTGCCGAATCGTCTTGCATATTAAACATTTTGAAAGCTGTTTACATCTAAAACATGTCGATTTGAAAGTTAGTCCTGTCTTGAATTAAAATTTCCTTTAAAAGCATAAATATTGCATTTTCATTTATGCTCACAAAAACAAAACAAAAATGCTTTTGTCTGATTAAACAAAACGAAATTAAATAAAAATAAACATTTTCTTCATAAAATAATGAACATGGTCATCTCTATATTTATCGAATTGGGTGACCACTTCTCGTTTGAGTGTCGCACAATAGTATAAAAATCAAATAACATTTTAATTATTTAAAAATAATTTACCTACAAAATTACAACCATCAAATTGCATTTTGGTTTATTCGTAAACAAGTCGTCTTTTGTAAGGTTTTGTTAATAGTTGAAAAAAAAATGAATTACTTTGTGACCCTTCAAAATTTTAAAGGAAAGCAGATGTTATATTAATGCTCATTGTGTATCCAGTGGAAGCATAATGTTAACGCGGGCATCTCTGTATTTGCAACCCAGCCTCGGTTTCAAGTTTACCATTAACAAAAATGTATCCTTATATGGGGGTCAGAGATGGAAGCAGGAGTTTCTTGGGTTTCTCAATTAACACAGGGACACGGACCCTATTATATGTATATATATATATATATTTCTAGAGATGAAAGATGAAGATAAAAAATTGTAAAGATATAATATTTATTAGAACATCAGAAGTTCAAAGCAAGGAGCTTCATATCCTTAATGTTGCCGATAATATTTACAATTACCTCGTTTTTTTTTATCCTCTGATGCAAAGAGTTTATCTTTGAAAATCCACGGATTAAGGATATGAAGTTCCTTGCTTTGAACTTCTGATGTTCTAATAAATATTGTATCATTACAATTTTTTATTCTTATCGTTCATCTCTAGAATTGATTGCTCTATTCAATATATTGAGCTTTATATTATCACGATAGATTATTATTAAATGATAATTCAATTATCTTTAATTGAATTCAACAGTTAAATATTATATATATATATATATATGAGAGAGAGAAAAATTACCATTTTGTTTTGAAATCTTCAAAACAGTTTTTCTTGGTAAACAACTGATGACCCCCTACAAAAATATTTAGATAATCGAAAATGTAGGTTTCAAACAACGGCCATTTTGAAATCCAATATGGCGACTCATTGGTACAAAATATGTGATGCAGATTGTTACCATTATATTCTTTGTCCCCCAAAAATATACATTTAGAATCAATAGCAGCATTAGACCCAAAGATAATCGAAAATATAGATTTCAAATGGTGGCCATTTTGAATTCCAATATAAAGGGAGAATTCCAATTGGCTCAATATCTGAAAATGTCCGCCATATATCAATGTACATTGGTGCCAAATTTGGTGCTTGTATCACAAAATGCACAATCCATTTGAAACTTCGAGCTAAACCGCCCCACTATAGCATAAATTCTTGGGAGCTAACACAGTGATTAGAGGAGATTGATTGACTTGCAAGGGAATTTTCCAACTAAGGCTTGGGACTAAGTTTTTTTCATTTTCATTTTTTGTATAGTTTTAAAGGTTGAAAAACTCCAAAGACTAATGTATGTATAATTGCTATATTTATAAGAGGAGTGCTTCATATTGGTGATAGAGCATATTTAGATCTAAATTCGAAGAGTATACATATCAAAATCGTTAGTGATTGTCATATTTTCACTTTGCCTTTGTACGAACCTTTGATTTTTATGTATACGCTTATCAAACATGTATCAATATACAACGGCTTCAAATGAGGAGAGAGGCATTTTAGTGTACTGTCATGCAGTGTGTTTCAAACAGCTGTAAGTGGCAGGTGCACGGGGGGGGGGGTGTTTATCCCTCAAGGAATGTCAGTAGAACAATGTTAGTAATGCTATTTAATCCATAGCTAGGTTGGATTAGAGGTTTCGTACTATTCCTAAAAGTGTTAGTAAAAAAAAACAAAACAGGGAAGATTAATGGTCCAGGCTGGATCTTGAACTTTGCTTGTTGACTCCATTATCCCTGCCCAGACGCCCTCTGTTAATCATACCTTTAATCATACCTTTCTATTAAACTCCCCCCCCCTTTAAAATAAAAGCCCCAAAAAAACCCAAAACGTGTTCCTCTTAAGTCAAGTGAAATTAGGTTTTCTTGATAAAATGTTTTTCGCTGCAAGCAGCTGTTGTGGCATAAAACTTCCCACTGACTTGTTTTGAGTAAGTAATTTTAGTTGTAAAAATCACACACTGTAAATATTTAGTCTGATTATCTTAACTATCCACAAGTTGGTTGGAACGAGGAAAATACATTTTTTGGAAGTGACTAAACAAAAGCAGAATTCAAGAAGTTTTGCATGTTTTTCTATTAACTTTGTCCATGTTACTTAATAGATTGGATTAGCAGTTAATTGTATGCACATGTAGATTTTAGTGAGCAAACTGATTTGGGCTGGGATCTCGGATACATTAGTTACATCTCCCTGTACAGGAATAAGACCCCCCCCCACTCCCAAAGAGATGAATGTTTTGTAATGTGAGCAGAAAGAAAGTCGGCTATCTATTATTGACATTATATTTGAACAAAAAAAAAATGCTTTGGCATTATACGCATGCTCATTATGTAAACCTGAAACTGCAATCGAATGTTCTACATTGAGAAATGTTTTATATTATCACTAAGAATACTATTCATGTACACAAATATTTAGGCACACCATTTTTATATATAAATACATTTTTTTATCTCTATATGTAGGCACATCTTTATATATATATATATATATATATATATTTAGGCAAACATTATTAAATAACACGGAGTGGTTTTGTTTGATGCGACTTTTTTTTATTTTTTCAATTTTCCGAATTGTCCATCTAATGTTTCGGTCAAATTGATATAAATATGATCCATGGGTTTCTTGTTCCATTCTTTTTTCTTTTTTGCAAGTACTTTCGATTTGAATCGTCAAATCATCTTCAAGCGGTATTAGTATCCCCGAAGACTCACCCTACATCTCTCCGACATTAGCTCTATATGCCAACACCTAAAAAAAACATAATTGCACCCCCTCCCAATATAGAAACATCCTTGTTAACAATACCAAAATAATACACCACGATACCAATATCAAAAAATTAAAAATACTCAAAGCCCTCTACATAAAAACTAAACATCCCACAATTAATAATGTCAATTATGAAACTAGTCGCAACATTTTAAAGTGTCTAGCATAATAATTAACATTACCAAATTCTTAGCCATTAGGTAGTTATGCGTTTGAATTGTATGCATTTTCTTTAACGTCGTCAATTTCTTAACGGTTTAAACAGTCAAACTTTTAAATCTCCCATATGTGTAGAACGCCATCACGCTCTCATGTACATTTCACCTTTATGACGCTTTTTCAAGTTATAAACTACTCACCGTTATAATTCAAAAATGAGCACAACAGTAAAGTCATAATTTGTAAAGACGCTAAAACTAATACCGCCTGAAGATGATTTGACGATTCAAATCGAAAGTACTTGCAAAAAAGAAAAGAATGGAACAAGAAACCCATGGATCATATTTATATCAATTTGACCGAAACATTAGATGGACAATTCGGAAAATTGAAAAAATAAAAAAAAGTCACATCAAACAAAACCACTCCGTGTTATTTAATAATGTTTGCCTAAATGAAAATATGCTGCCTAAATACACACAATATATATATATATATATATATATATATATATATATGAAAGGATAAAATAATACGATGGTATGAGATTAAAATGGAATAAGCGGAAGACCTAAAAAGCTCAATGTTTCGCCCAAATGTTATATGGGTTTTGTCAAGAGCGAATGAAAAAAAATGCAAAAAATGACAAGACGAGAAAGTCTATAAATTATGAGAAATATATATAGTGGTAGGGTTCATGTAGAGAGGGAAGATATGTAAATCAAGGGAGGCGCGAGAGCACTCTATCCCTTAATAGACTTCAAAAACTGCCTATGCTAGAAATCTCATTTCTTTGATCAGTCATAACTCAAAAACCAATAAACCAAATTAGTTAAAACTTTGCACAAAATTTTTTTTTTGATAGGTTCTATAAGTGTGTAGAATTTCAGCATCATTAGTCAAGGCAACCCAGAGATCCAGAAAGGTCAGGCATGATTTTGTGTTATCCGTGTGTACGTACGTATGTATGTGCCACCTTGTATCTCATCAACTATTTGATAGATTCAGCTGATTTTTGGCAGATAGAGGTTCTAGGGTCTAGTTGATGGCATTTTAATTTCAGTTTACCATAGACCTTAGTTTTCCAGAAAATTCCAAAAAACCTTAAAAATGACCATTGTATTGAGGCATAGCCTTTACAAAAGTAGTGACATTCCATGATAAATGCCAGTATACTGAAATCATATCCCCTTAATAGGACTAAGATGAAAATTCATATACACTAAATGTACAAAAGCAAGGAAATTCCCAAATGTTTACACTTTTATTGTCATTAAGAGTATGCGAGCACAACAGGTAGGAATTTTTCTTCAGTGCACCTCACACACTTCATTCACTCATGCATAGAGATTTATACTGTAGTGATGTGATAATGAAATGGTTTGGTTGATATGTAGTCATACCCTTAATTAATGACAATAAAAGTGTAAAAATTTGGGAATTTCCTTGCTTTTGTACATTTAGTGTATATGAATTTTCATAACCCTATTAAGGGAATAAAAGAATGATTTAACTATAAAAAATATCAACAAAAAGAATTTTACCAAAAATTAAATATTTTAGCTTTTACAGTGGGGGATCACTTTCCTATATAAATAAATTTAACGTAAAATGAGATGGAGGTATGTGTGTATTAACTAAGCTTATATTAAAATAAAAAATTTGGGGGGGGGGGCCCTTCAATAAAATGAAATACGGAAACATATTTAATGTTTTATTTTTTTTTGGGGGGGGGGGGCAAATTTTTTTGTGCTTTTAAGGAATAGGTATCCAGAAAATCTGAATCAAGTTTCGAAGATTAGGCCCTGCTAGTTTTTTTTAAATGAAGCACTACTTTTTGTAAAAGCTGACTTTTTCGGTTTGAGCATCTGTTATTGAATGAGACGAAAGGTGTGTGCTTCAGTTGGAATCACTGATGATTGTCGTAATGCAAGACGGAACTAGAAGTAACCCGAGACTTTAAGGCCACACACAGTCTACCAACTGGTACCTGATATGATATAATAATTGCTTTATTTGCAAATTTAATGATTAACTTCTGTATTCTGTCTATCTGATTTCCTCCTGTTATGCAAGAATGATTTTTGATCAGTGGTCTGTAAAAATAAATAAAATTTAAAAAAGAAACTAATTTTACTTACATGATCCTATCATTGAGACAAGAACAAGAAACAAGAATAATTTATTTAGTTTTTTTACATTGATAGATTATTTTTTTGTCAGCCTTATGGTGTGTTCAAATCCTATCTGGTGAGGGTGCATGATTGGGTAAATGGATACTGTTGCAAGCTATGGAATCCGGTATGAATCTGCATTTAACCCCCTCCCCCAATAATGGGTAAATATAGCAACTTTTGTTCCATTAATCGTATACAATGAATCGTTTACTTTAGTTTCAGCATTAAATAATAGTACTTCGGATTCGGCATTAAATAACCCAAAAAGGGTTGATATGTCGTAAAACAAAACAACCAAACCAAACACCATTAATAAATACTTGAACATATAAACTTTTCAGCATACTACAACTAATGTTTCGGCATTAAATGACCCATAAGAGGTTGATATGCCGTAAACCAAACCTCCCTCCATCAGGGGCGGTACCCTTTACACATCTTCTGTGTTTGACGTGTTGTCAGGAAATAGGAAAAAAAACCCATCTCTGCCCGAAAGTCGTGTGATTTCGGTAACTTCTGTTCTGGGGGTCACCTCTGACCCTTAGGTGCCACCCAAACTTTTCCATTCAAATAACGCCTTTCATTATGTAATTAGTACAGCAATATGTATTTCTATAGAGAACAGACAGATAAACTGTCTCCTTTTTTATATATAGAGATAGTTTTATGTCTACTGTTTAATCCTGGGTGGATTGTTTTCAAACCGGACAGTTTATAATATCTATCATTGTATAAATAAACTATAAGGATTGAAAAAAAGCTGCAAATGTGATGCTCAAATGAAATCATAAATTTATTTGAACAAAAAACGCCACCTCCCCAGACTGCACCTTCTTTGAACAAATATAATTTAAATGCTGCTCAACCTGATCTCCATAAGTCAATGTTTGTAAATCTTTTCTTGCTTTGAGATTCATTCCTTGTTAAATATGCCCCCCTCCCTGTCCATCTACATTCAATGGCAACCCAGTTTATATATTATCTGTTAAAAAGTTTAAATTTCAATCTTCCTAAATCAATCGAGCAACCTTGTTGATGAAACATAGGCTTTATATTTCTATTAATTTGTCATTGTCAAATTATCTCGCAAGTTTGAATTAGAATTTAAAAAAAAAGGTGTAATAACTTGTCCACGATAGAGATGGGTGGTATTACCAAAAAACATCAGCAAGATTTCATAAATATAATAAAATACCAATCCCAGGACGTAGAAAATTAAGTCCCCGATAGAACAGTTTTGCACCACTTTTATGTCCCCTTATGGGGGTTAAAATAAAGATATGATACTAAACCTTATGTTAAGAATCCTTATTCTAATTTTGATCAAAATTCATTACATGATTTTGATTCTAGAAAATGACTAAAATTTAAGGCTTAAGCTTAAGGGGTCTTAAGAAGAAATTGAAATTCAGGGAATTTTGATTAATTGGTGTCTAATGACTGGATGCAAATCTGATATCTTTGAAATTTTAAATGGGAGGTTGCACCAATATTTTGACGCTTAAAAACCCTTTAAAATACTCTAAAGAATCTGAAATTTAGGGAATATTTATTAATTGATACCTATTGTTAAATTTTCACAAAAAATAGGAGGTATCTGAATTTTCGCAGAGGGCTAAATATAGCCCACATTTCAACCTTTTACGGATAGCAGCTGTGTTGCAAAATACATAATGATCGATTAATTAGTTTAGTAGTGAATCCTGTACATACAAATAACATAACTTCATAAAGATAGAGGTTGGTAATGATATATATGCATTAAGGTCATAGACATGGCAGCGTTTTTGTAGCACATTTCCAGCTGTAAATAAATTCCTTTTTGACTAATGGATGTACAATCGTCACTTTGTTTTCTAAACATGCAATTCTACTGTTCTTGGTTTCATTTAATTGCTCTCAAATTGAATGACACACGAGGGGAAGGGCCGAAAAGTTAGTGCTGACGACAGCTTACAAGATAGGTCTACTTCTTGTGGCAAAGGTTAGTATACACATTTGTTGATGGAGATTTTGAACTTACATGCAATGAGTACCACATAGTTACTTGAAGTAACTCTTTCTTTCCTTCTTCCTCCTTTCTCTTGTTTCTCTCCTTTACCTCCTTTCTCTCTCCTTTACCTCCTTTCTCTCTCCTTTACCTCCTTTCTCTCTCCTTTACCTCCTTTCTCTCTCCTTTACCTCCTTTCTCTCTCCTTTACCTCCTTTCTCTCTCCTTTACCTCCTTTCTCTCTCCTTTACCTCCTTTCTCTCCTTCTCACTCCTTTCTTTCCTTCTCTCTCCTTTCTTTCCTTCTCTCTCCTTTCTTTCCTTCTCTCTCCTTTCTTTCCTTCTCTCTCCTTTCTTTCCTTCTCTCTCCTTTCTTTCCTTCTCTCTCCTTTCTTTCCTTCTCTCTCCTTTCTCTCCTTCTCTCTCCTTTCTCTCCTTCTCCATCCTTTCTCTCCTTCTCCATCCTTTCTCTCCTTCTCCATCCTGTCTCTCCTTCTCCATCCTTTCTCTCCTTCTCCATCCTTTCTCTCCTTCTCCATCCTTTCTCTCCTTCTCCATCCTTTCTCTCCTTCTCCATCCTTTCTCTCCTTCTCCATCCTTTCTCTCCTTCTCCATCCTTTCTCTCCTTCTCCATCCTTTCTCTCCTTCTCCATCCTTTCTCTCCTTCTCCATCCTTTCTCTCCTTCTCCATCCTTTCTCTCCTTCTCCATCCTTTCTCTCCTTCTCCATCCTTTCTCTCCTTCTCCATCCTTTCTCTCCTTCTCCATCCTTTCTCTCCTTCTCCATCCTTTCTCTCCTTCTCCATCCTTTCTCTCCTTTCTCTCCTTCTCCATCCTTTCTCCATCCTTTCTCTCCTTTCTACATCCTTTCTCTCCTTTCTACATCCTTTCTCTCCTTTCTCCATCCTTTCTCTCCTTTCTCCATCCTTTCTCTCCTTTCTCCATCCTTTCTCTCCTTTCTCTCCTTTCTCTCCTTTCTCTCTCCTTTCTCTCTCCTTTCTCTCTCCTTTCTCTCTCCTTTCTCTCTCTTTTCCCTTCCTTTCTCTCTTTTCTCCTTCTCTTTTGTCTCCTTCTCTCTTCCCGCCTCTCCCTCCTTTACCCCTTCTCGTTTCCCCCCTCTCTCCTATTTTACCCTCTCCCTCCCCCTCTTTCTCTCGCATCCTCCTTTCTTTCTTTTCTTCTCGCTCGTAATTTGTTTAGAAAATATTAATTACTAGTCAAACAACCATTTTGATTTTAATTGTATTTGTTACTATCATATAACAATTATTTGCATTCCAATTCTTGTTACATCTGTGGCAGGTGTTGAATATTTATTGAAAAAGAAAATCATTTTTTAATTTTTTTTTTTTTATATATAAAAGCTTTTTACATTTATTAAACATGAATAAATATAAGTGTTCCTTTTTTTCCGCTTTCATATTTGGAAAAAAAACTTGTCTGTACAATATAGGAGCAGTAACAAACGAATGTAGTGATTTTTTTTTGTGATAAAACTGGAAAAGGAAGGGGTGGCAAGTGATTTTGGTAAACATGTTGCTACTTCGGTCACATGAGGGTAAAAAAAGGAGAAAATGGCAATGTGCTCTGAATCCCACCTTTTAATTTCAATGAAAACGTGGCTAAATCAACCGATAGTTGACCACTCCATTTTCAAGTGACTTGGGACTCCATGCATTAAGAAAAACCAAGAACATTTATCGATGTGTCCAGTTAGAAAGTAAAATGAAAGATACGAGAGTCGAATAAAATAATGGAAATATAGAGCTGCGTCTATGCCCCTTACCCCGAGTGCATGTCGTTCTTCGATTTAATTTTGGCTGTATCAGGAATCTAGTGTAGTCGGTGGCAGATCTATCGGACTTTCAAAGAGGTAAAATTGTTGGTACTCCTATGTCAGGTGGAAAATCATCCTTATCAAACCAAGCAGAAAAGGATAGAAACAGTTAGACTATGGCAAACGATCTGATGGCCTGACGGTGTTTCCCTTTACAAACGGTAAGTCACTGATGTGGGGTGCGACTTGTGTCGACACTTTTGCGCCCTCGTCATTGATAGAATCGGCAACAAACCCTGGACATGCAGCAACGTCAGCAGAGAGCTACAAGAGATCAAAATATGCCAATCTTCTCGACAAATTTGTTTTTCAACCGATTGCTGTGGAGATGAGTGGAATGATTAGCTCTGCCACACGCAACTTCCTCGGCAGCCTTGGTCTATTAATGATGCGCAACACCAGAGACAATCGCGAATTGTCTTGGCTTTACGAGCGCCTCTCTATCGTCATTATTCGTGGAAACACCTTGAGTCTGCTGTCGGCCTGCCAAGCCAGCCAGACATTTGAAGAAAACTATGGACTGTGATACAATTATATATAAGGAATCAGGATTTCTCGATATTGAACTAAACAATGTCCAAGTGACGAATAAGGGATTTATTAATTATTTATTGAATTATTAATCTTATAGTTTAATTTTTCATCGAATGTTTCAGTGTAATATATTTGTTTCTTATTTTGTTTTAAAAAGTTTTGTTGATTTTATTATTAATAAATACATTTAAGTATTTCTTAATTTATTAAAAAATAATTTTATTAAAAGTTGGACTATTATGCAAAAAAATTTTTAGGTATGGACCTAAAAAAATGTTTGTGAAAACTGAGTAAATTCGTTTTATTTTTTTATATTGCAAGAAATATTTCAGATACTTCGGGCTGACCAGAGCTGACTGGCCCAGATTGTCTTAATATGACGCTGGCGTCACAGGTTGCTCGAATGACATGCCGCGAATTGAGATATCAGCAGCAGCTAGTGGTTGTGCCTTAATCTGTCGTACATAAATAGTAAAACCGAATATGAGACATCGATTAATAGATATTTGCCAAATTTCAGTTTCTTTGGAGTATTTTAAAGTACTTTTAGGGGGGCATAATATGCTGGGTGCAACATCCCATTTGAAAATTCAATGTTTTCAGAGTTACATTAAATTTGATCTATATTCATTAGACACGAATTAAGAAAGATTCCCTGCATTTCAATTTCTTATTAAGACCCCTTAAATTTTAGTCAGTTTCTAGAATCAAAATCTTGTACTGAATTTTTATCCAAATTGGAATAAGGATTCTAGACATAAGATCTAGTATCATTATACATTGATTTTAATCTTCATAAGTGGACATAAGTGTTGTAAAATTGTTATGTTCGAAGAATTAATTTTACCCGTCCTGGGACAAGTATTCTCTCTGTCTGTCTCTCTCTCTGTCTGTCTCTCTCTCTGTCTGTCTCTCTCTCTGTTTGTCTCTCTCTCTCTGTCTGTCTGTCTCTCCCTCTGTCTGTGCATACAATAAAAATATGAAATTAATACCTTTTATAGTATTTAATTTCATTCATTAAAGTGGTGAAGCAGAAAATAAACTAAATGACAGAAACTTTAAATAAAATTGAGTTCAACAATTAAGTTCACCCTGACGTTGTGCAAGCCTTTCAGACTAATGAAACCATAGAAAAATGGTCGTTAGTGGCAGCACTAATTCACCTTGTTAGTGCCTCGTCTTTGCCACTGGTCTTAAACAGCCGTCCCACACGGAAACTTCCTATTAAAAAAATCCAAAACTGCTTATTGCAAGATCCATTGAAAATAAGTAGATGCAAATAAATTTTAAAAAAATAAACAAAGAAAGAAAGACACCCAAAGAGTGTCAACTTCCACCAAGGCTCAACTATACCCCCCCCCCTTTTCCAAATGATCTCAAATGAATTGATAACACATCACCCAATACATCCTGTGCCTAACTTATAAAACAACAACACTGAGGCAAAATTCAACTTTATTCATCAACATATTCTTTCTAGGGTGATACACTGATTCCAACACCTCTTTAACAATTCTGATTAATTTTTTCTAGAACTATTTGTCTTTGGCTTCAAAATACGACTCCGTTTCCAATATCTCTTACTCTGGAGCATTCTTTTGAGGTCTGCAAACAACCAGTAGTCGCTGGAGGCCAGATCTGAAGAATAGGGGGGATGCGGAAGTAATTCGAAGTGCAATTCATGTAGTTTTATGATCGTTTTTTGACATGGTGCATTGTCTGTCGTGATGAAAGAACACTTTTTTCTTCATTTGTGGCTGTTTTTTTTTGGCAATTTCTTCCTTTAAACGTACCAATAATGTTACATTACATTCGCTATGGATGATTCTTTCTCAAGGTAATCGATGAACAAAATACCTTGTGCATCCTAAAATATGGAGGCTAAAACCTTGCCTGCTGATTTTTTTCATTTTTGGTCACTTTGGGTGGCTTTCACCTGCTGCTGATTTGACCCCAGAGTGAAGTGGTGGATCCATTGTTAGATACTGATGCAAAAACTCTTTTTTGTTGTTGAAACAATCACAAACAACACTCTGAATCGTTAACATGTTTTTTTTTTATCAACTGTGAGCAAATACAGCTTTTTCATTGATAAATGTTCGTGCAAATTGATGAATATACTGCCTAATGATGTCTTCAACTTCTCTATCTCACGCAACTTCAATTTGTGAGTAGCCGAAACGAGTTTTGTTAACGTTTTTGATATTTTACAGGATAACTGTCAAATTTGTGCGACTGAGCGTTTAGCATTTGTCTGTACGACCGCGTATAAAGTCATCATACCACCTCTTAACCATTGTTTCCGACTGAGCAAAGTCCGAATAACACTTATCAAGCCATTGCTTTGTTTGAACAGTATATTTCCCATCAGAAAGCAATGTTTTATCAACACACGAAATTTAAATTTTTCCATTGTTTTGAAAATTTGCAACAGTAGCTTCACTTAAATAACTAATTTTTAAAATGATAATCTGATTGGGCTCAAATTTTGACATGTGCCATTTGAAGGTCAGTACTTTATTAAAATCATACGGATTTTTTTTATTAGTGATGCTATCTGTATGTCAGGCCGGGACTGATTGAGTGATCTGTTCAGCTAGCACAACATCTAATTAAACTTCCTGATGTTCCAAAAATGGGCTTTTTAAAAAAAAATTTCATGAACTTTTAAGTTTTAATCATACTTTAAAAAATGTTAAATTATTTATCGTAACAAACGAAGATAATAAAATAAAAAAATATCCTTAAAAAAAAAACTGAAGACGGAAATTTTTTCTTTTGCACATGAAAAATAGAAGTTTTACTGTTAACATGGAAACGATGTGACATGCAACGTTCCGATCCTTTTTTTTTTTATTTAATTCTTTTTTTTAATGAAAATCGCTCCAGACAAGGTATGAAGCCATTTGATTTAAGGAGCTAAAAAAAAATACTTCTTCAAGGGGGATCCATCAACTCCACATCTGTCTTCACTGTTCCAATCAAAGTCTTCAGTTGACCGCCTGTGTGCTTCCTCCAACCGATGAGTGTGATTGGGACAGATGAATTCTTCCTTAGGACTTCAAAGAATGTAGGATGCTGGTGATGTTGCATCTTGCACGGATGGTGCTGTTTGGGATTTGGTCAAAGAGACAGATGCATAGGATGTGTCGAAGACTTTGAGTGTGTGAAAATCTTCTTTGCACAGGGATCAGGTCAAAGAACTTTTATAAACACAGTATTATATTAGATTTTGATATTTAAATTTATAATGTAGTAACTGGTGTCATAATGGACAGGAAGTCTGTGACTCATTTTTACACTGGAAATGTAACCAGGCAATGCTGCTGAAATCTAAATCTTTTGGTATGTTGAATCATAATCGGTCTAACTTGATGGGCTGTGGTGTGTAAAAAAAAATTTTAATGTAGAAACTAATTACACTATTTATAAACATGTTGATTCAAGACTTGTTCAAAATTAACTGACCCAGAAGATCAAGACTTGTTCAAAATCAACTGACCCAGAAGATCAAGACTTGTTCAAAATTAACTGACCCAGAAGATCAAGACTTGTTCAAAATTAACTGACCCAGAAGATCAGTGTAAATTTTGCCATTTTTAAACCTAAAAAGTCTTGTATTTTGGGGATTATTCAGATAACTATATAATCTCCGATCTTCTTCAGCTGTGTTTTATTCGAACTTGGAAATCTATATGGAATTTCGAACTGAACCCATTATTTAATCCACAAAGGTATATTGTTCTCGTTCCTACAACCATTGACCATGTAGAAATCTTAAGTAACTTTTATATTATTTTTAGTGAAGATTGAACCCTCTAATCTCCAGAAGACTGTCACTTAGAACTGATTGTTACTTAGCACTTTTATCCGTTGCACCTTGTGTACATGTGGAGATGCACCTGAAGAATGTCGAAGGTTACATCAGCGGAAACGTGAGGATAACATTCAAGATGAGAATAGTTGTCTGAATTATACAAATGTTACAAATTATCAATTCTCATCTAAAAAAATTCCGAAACATAATGAAAAATGCTTTGTCATCATCTTCTATGCCAAGTTTTCTGTAGACAAACCCTTTCAATTTGGGTTGCGACAAAATGAACAGATTCTTTCATCCGGCCATCTCCTTCACTTCTGGACACACATTCCTTAATAATAATAATAATAATAATAATACCTTTTGGTGCATTGGTTCTTAATCTTTTCAAAGGAGTTGAACCCTAACAAAACCCTAACCCTAACAAAACCCACCGACCACTCACCAAAACCCTCAAGTTAATGATGCAACATAGGAAATATAAGATTACCTGGTGAATGTTTTGCTAATGGTATGACGTTTGCCCTGATTTGCGATCAGATATGCAACTTCATACGATGAAGTAAAGATAGGTTTGTCACTTGGAACGACACCTAGTAAAACCCAAAGATATATTTCAGAGCTTTATGCGCTCCACTACATGGGGAGCGGCTTCTCGTCTGAAGAACATAACACAAAAAAACTGCCAGTCACCAAGTTTTGTTGATTCTCTCAAAACTTAGATCTACATAAACTCTATCATCGATCTTGAGCACTCTCCATTATAAATATACCAACTAATGAAACTATATTTATTAATTATATATACATGTATTTGTGTATGTGTGTGTGTGCCTTCACTAATGGTGGTAATAGCATTTAAAAGAAGTCGATTCAAATTCTCAGTTTGAAACCGTTAACTGGATTAAAATCTCATAAAATTAGCAAAAAAGTGAGCGCGTTTTCTTCTTCTTTTTTCTTCTAAGTAACAATTTCTAAAGAACTAATAACTCTTGTCAAGAACTTCTTTCTTTCTGTCTCACTCACATTTATAATTGAATAGCTCTATCTGCGTGGCATTGACCAATTTTGTTTTGTTCATCCCCCCCCCCCCCCGCCTCTAATTTCTTGTAAAAAAGTATTTACATATTTGGGAAGCTAATTCAATAAATAAATGCCATAAAAAAAAAAGTTGGTTTTGCAATAAAATTGATAGAATGTCTTACAGAAAATTGAAATTAAACTCTCATAAATACTTTCGAGTTTTCTTTCTTTTAATAAACATTGTATGATATATATATATATATATATATATATATATATATATTAAAAAAAAACAGCTGTTGCATGCCGGTCCTTTTTTAAAATTGGATTATTGTGAAGTTTAATTGAATTACTTTTGGTTTGTCATCATCGTCATCGTAGTAATGGTAGGGCTATCTCCAAAACTCTTGTAGGAGTTTTAGATATTTCCATTCTATGGACGTTCGGTACAAATGCAAACCCAAACCCTAAGATATTATTGTACCATTTTTGGGCAGAACAGATACTACACTTTTACCCTAGCCTAAAGGCCGAGAAAGTATATTTTAGTTGGAGTTTCACGTTCGACACAACACCAACATCAGATGAAATTTAACAAAAACAAACATTTTTTTTTGCATTGCATCTTAGGCGATCCCATCTTTTTAAAAAAGGAGTGGAGGCTTATAACGTACGTACGAACATGAAATTGCCTTAACGTATTATATAGATAGATTGATAAAAAAAAAATTTAAGTTAAGATATTTTTTGTAGAATTTGGAATATTCCGACTACTGTTCTCATTTTGGGTGTTTTTATCACAACGTTTCGGTCGATGTAACCTCCTACATTCTTCAGGTGTACTTTGTCGAACTCGGGAATCTGGACGGAATTTTGAACGGAACCCGTTATTAAATCCACGGGAGTAGTATGCTCTCGTTCCATCTGCCATGACTGGGAAGAAGTCTTCAGTAATTCGCAATTCTTTGTATCGCCCGCACTAAGGATTGAACCTTCAATATTTTTTCATTGAGAGAATACTTTCTTAATAACAGAACATGGAGGACTATCTCCTGTCCGCCACAATGATAGCGAAAGCATTACCCAGCATCATCGTCAGTGAGGCAAGCATAAAGAGTCACTCCGTTTTGTGATGCTTATCCTTAAATTTGAGATGCAATTGAGCGAGAGCCAATAACCCCAGAAGTCTCCACTGCTAGTGGAATAAAATGAAATCTTTCCACAAAACATTTTTTTTTAAATCTTTATCTTGAGGGATAGACTTGAGTACAATTGCAGACCTGATCACATTACTAGTTGAAAGTGTGTCGCCACAGAAACCCAATTTTTTTTCCCCTTGAAAAGGGAAAATGGTAATCTTATCCATTCGTTTTCCATCACCACAGCCGAAGCCAACCGGTTTCGGCCTGGGAAGGGAATCCGGCTAATTCAGACCTTTTCTGATGGTTGTTCATTGCCTTTTCCTTTGTGTGCTTAGCATCAAAGAGAATTTCCATTAACACTTTCTTTCCAAGAACTTCCCATATGTGGAAAACATTGCTACGGGAATGCTTCCCTGCAGACTACAACATTGTTGTCTTCAAGTCAAATATCAACAAATGCTTATCGAGCCGCCCTCTTAAATAATCAAATTTTGTCCATTCAATTAGCTGCATGTAAAGTGACCGGCACTACGACGACAAGAAAATTGACCAAACTGGTCCACAGAAGTTGCACACATGCATTCGTGTGACGTTCACATAGTTCAAGTCAAAGATGAATAGTGACTAGTGGTAGTAGTGAAGGAGGGGAAGGAGGAGAGCATTCCATTGAGCCAGGTGCCACCCTCACTCGGCTTTAACACAACTAGTAGACAGACAGGCTTCAAGTTAGTGGAATTGGCCGTAAAATTTTATTTTTGTCTTCTGGGATGAAAAGTAATTCTTGAACTTGCCTCTTTCAAACAAGCGTACGTACGTACACTTATCTGAAATATGTAGAGATGATTTACCGATTCTTTCATTCATTGATTCTCAACTGGAAGAGAGTGAAGAAAGATATTTTGGAAGGTCAAGACTGCTGAAACTGAAAAGTTAAGCTTGCTTTCAGCCCTCGTCGAAATTTAAATAAACACATTTGGATACAAACACCATTGACTATGCAATCCCTACATCTACATATCTAGAAAACGGAGCTGTTAAACCTGACATCGTGATAGGGGACAAAAGGGAGAAAGTAGCAACCCTAGTTGAAGTCAGTGCCCCTAATGGTTGATAATTGTCTGTGGTATAGCTGGTCATTACCGTTGTACATGGGATCAGGTGATTGGCATCAGGTGAGGTCCGTGATCATCTTTGTTGTGTATGTGCCCTGTCCGAAGGTGTTTTATTTCGGTGTGTGGTCATCTATCTGACTAGATAGAATAAAAGAGCTCATTAAAATAAAGAGACAACATTGTGCTATTAACAATTAACAACTTTTATTATTAACATTTATTATTAACAACTTTTATTATTAACAACTTTTATTATTAACAATTTAACAACATTTATTATTAACAATTAACAACTTTTATTATTTGAGTTGACATTTCTTAGCACAATCCATAGAACAATAACAAGTGCAGGTAACTGTGTGGCAGAACCAATTAGCTATGCCAGTGATAACATACAGCTTTGGAATTATTGATTAGCCACAAAAGGACATTAATAGATTAGACACTAAAATGAGAAAAATGTTGACACTGTACAGAAACCAGTGTCTACCGAGGCTGTATCTGTCAAGAGGAGCAGGAGGTATGGGTCTAACAGAAATTGACAATCAACATCGAGCCGCTATTGTGAGCACTGGCTAATATCTGATGAGCTCTCATAACCCAAACCTTATGATGGTACGCCAACACCAAGAAACCAGAGCAAGCAGAACAACCTCTATCACAAAACTGGCCAAACATTTTGGACAGGACTGTCTTACAAATGAGGCAGAAACAGACAACAATCTTGCCACAGAAATAGCCTGCAAAAGCCGCCAGAAATACACCAAGACCTTCCATTCCAGAAAACTGGAAGAATGGACCAACCAACAATGTGCTAAATATTTCCTAGGTGAATTATCCCAGGAATATATAGATAAGGAAGGCTCTGTAAACTGGCTGAAAAGAGGATCGCTCTACTATGATCAGGAGAGAATGATAATGGCTGCCCAAGATCAAGGCTTGATGACCAATGTCTTTAAAAAGATGAGTGGTCTCAGCAACAATAACAAGTGCAGGTTCTGCCACACAGAAGTAAAGAGTGTGAGTCACCTGACATCCAGTTGTAAGGTTCTTCTTGGGGGATGACTACTATACAATGCGACACAACAGTGTGTAAATATCTTCACTGGACTGTATGTAAAAAGTTGAATATCCAGTGTAGCAGCAAGTTCTGGAAGCATATGTCAGAAAGAACAGTTGGAAATAATTTATACACCATCCACTATGACTATGCAATCCCTACAGCTACATATCTAGAAAACGGAGCTGTTAAACCTGTCATCGTAATATGGGACAAAAGGGAGAAAGTAGCAACCCTAGTTGAAGTCAGTGTCCCTAATGATGCAGGATTAAACAGCTGAAAGGGGAAAAGATTACGAAATACCAAGGTCTTATGTACGACATGAAAAGAAACTGGAATTTTAGGAAGATCTCCATCATTCCAGTAATCATAATAGCAACAGGACTAATGGAAAAGAATTTCAAAAGCTACCTAGCGAATATACCCGGTGAACCAAGTGCAAGAGATAAAAACAATTGCATTTAAAGTGACGGTTAGAATCTTAAAAAGATCTCTCGGCTGGAGTGTCTGATATAGCCGGTGAATGTCTGGCATCCAGTAGGATGCCCCATCCCCAGCGAAAACAAAAAGATAAGAAAATTATTTAAAAAAAATGAGAAATATATGATTGTGTTGAGAATGAATCTCAACAATGGCGTGGGTGTTCTAATAAAATGAGACTTACAAAGAAACACACCATGTGATAAGACTTTAAAGGAAGACGTACAGAGAAAAGATAATGTTTAAAGCAAAGATACCTGTTGAGAGAATTAATGAGTTATTCTAGGGGGGGGGGCATGGCTCAGATTGACGTAGCTCAGTTGTTACAACGTCGGGTTTGTGAAACAATCAACGTTTTTTAAGTTTATACGAATTTTAAGACACGATTTTTTTTTATTTATTTATTTTTTTTTCGATGTTGAGCCATTCATTTTATTGGCAGCAAAACTTTCGATCTTTTAAATTAAAATATTGATTTTAAAATATATTATTCGTTAACTTTTTGTTTGGTTGGAAATGTTTTTGTTTTTTTCTGTAATTTTGTTTGTACCATTTTTGCCACAGCTATGGATTTGCTGCATGTCTCTCTCTCTCTCTCTCTCTCTCTTTCTCTCTTTTACTCTTTCTCTATCTATCTCTCTATCTCTATCTATCTATCTCTATCTATCTCTCTATCTCTATCTATCTCTCTATCTATCTCTCTATCTATCTCTCTATCTATCTCTCTATCTATCTCTCTATCTCTATCTATCTATCTATCTCTCTATCTCTATCTCTCTATCTCTATCTATCTATCTCTCTATCTCTATCTATCTCTCTATCTCTATCTCTATCTATCTATATCTCTATCTATCTATCTCTCTATCTCTATCTATCTATATCTCTATCTATCTATCTCTCTATCTCTATCTATCTATATCTCTATCTATCTATCTCTCTATCTCTATCTATCTATCTATCTCTCTATCTCTATCTATCTATCTCTCTATCTCTATCTATCTATCTCTCTATCTATCTATCTCTCTATCTCTATCTATCTCTATCTATCTATCTCTCTATCTATCTATCTCTCTATCTCTATCTATCTCTATCTATCTCTCTATCTATCTCTCTATCTATCTCTATCTATCTCTCTATCTATCTCTCTATCTCTATCTATCTCTCTATCTCTATCTATCTCTCTATCTCTATCTATCTCTATCTATCTCTCTATCTCTATCTATCTCTCTATCTATCTCTCTATCTCTATCTATCTCTCTATCTATCTCTCTATCTCTCTATCTATCTCTCTATCTATCTCTCTATCTCTATCTCTCTATCTCTATCTATCTCTATCTATCTATCTCTATCTATCTATCTATCTCTATCTATCTCTCTATCTATCTATCTATCTCTATCTATCTCTCTATCTATCTCTCTATCTATCTCTCTATCTATCTCTCTATCTATCTCTCTATCTATCTCTTTATCTATCTATCTATCTATCTATCTATCTATCTATCTATCTATCTATCTATCTATCTATCTATCTATCTATCTATCTCTATCTATCTCTCTATCTATCTATCTCTATCTATCTCTCTATCTCTATCTATCTCTATTTTTCTGTTTATAAACAATCGAAGTAATAATCAAAGAGAAGAATAAAAAGATTTGAATATCCCATCATAAACAAAAGGAAATATTTCAACTGCAGTGATACTATCAGGTTGTCCGGGAAGTTAATGCCGAATTTTAAAGGAATTTAAAAGTGTGTATGTATATATGTATATATATATATATATATATATATATATATATGCCATTGAATATTCTATCAAATGATCATGAATGGTTGATTTTAATGTTAAGCCTATCTGATAGTTTTCGTGTTGTGTGATGTGGGTTATTTTCAATTAATGTCTTGATTCGGTCGTCATCTATAGAGGATGGTCTACCTAAGGGTTCTTTATCATTACGGCTAAAATCTCCAGCTCTGAACTTTACAAACCACTTCCGTACAGTTGTGTCAGCTAAAAAGCATCTCCACCATACACTCACTGCACATCTTTTTTCTTGTTTGAGAGACATTTCTGCCTTTATGGAAATTCAAAGAGCATCGAGTGTCTAAAATCGGTCTTGCAATCTTCCATTTTCAAAGGGATCCAAAATTAGCACAAGTTAAATAATTTTTAACTTTCTTTCTCAAGAGATAGCTTGAAGTATGCTTTAACCGGAAAGGAAAGTGTACTATATTGTGATACAATGAAGGCCGCGAGGATAGGAAGTGACTCATCGACAAAGAGACAAAAAAAAATGCGGGAGTGGTCAGTTTCCATTGTTCAGGACAGGTGACTCAGAAAAGAATACCGGACACGACATTTGGGGGTGACAGCGTTTTGCGACAGTGGGGTAGGTTAGTTTTACGACTATTTGACGACAGTAAGGTTTATGGCAAAAAGTTAACGAGTTTGGGTTTCGGAGAGAAGCCGGGCAGTTAGGATCGAACCTCCCGAGAGAGCGGATCGAACCGGGAAAACGATGAGATGAGCTGACGACTTGAGCAACAACAATGGGGGTCTCGACAGTCCGCGACGGTGTCACACACATTCATAATTCCAACTAAATTATACCCAACGTATTTGTGTTCTTTCTCGAGAGTTGTGTTTCTTTTATTTAACTTGTGGACCAGTGCTGTGCCCCCGACGATTCGTCAGTGGATAGATGACTCAGCTAGACGATGAAGACAAAGAAGAAGGCTACGGAAATACAACGTTGAGGTCGACGGTTGTCGAGTGGGGCAACATGGTTCTACAATATCTATTGCCAATAATTTGGCATGTTCTAGTGCAGGGGCGGGCAAACTTTTTAGAGCAAGGACCATATTAAAAAAAATCAAATTTTACTGGGCCGCATAGTATATTTTCCAATATAATTGATATCTGAAATAGCCGAAATATATGGATTTCAAAGCGAAAATGCAATCATTTTTCATTTATTAGCATTTTAAAATACTGTAGAAGATTCTTATGAAACACATTTGAAAAAAAAAACATTTATTTGAAAAAAAAAAGAAAAGTAACTGTTTAAGAAATAGAAAATTTTTTTAATTTTTTATTAATCAATAATTTTGAGTAGAATCTAAGGTGACGAAACATGAACTACTATAAAATCAACAAGAAATTTATGGATCTAATAGTTAATCCATAGAGAGAGAAAAAAAAGCCTGATTTGGGATTTTACTTTTCAATATTTAACTGGCTTTGCAAACTCAGGTTTTCCTGATTGAAACAATTTAACCCGTGTTCAATGGGTGACTCAACACATCACATTTTTCTCATAATCTTGATAAATACACATTGAGTTATTTTTTATTTACTATTAATCGAATATTTATTGAAAAAAAAAAAATTCCAGTAAAAAATGTAAACATGACTATATTTTGAATTATTTTTGCCTTTAAGTCCTCTGCCTGGGTAACATCGAGTATACAGCTAGTATGTATTTATTAATAATGGAGTTTTGTATCTGTTTGTCTGAAGCCAGAACTATATGGTTACTTTTATTAATGTACTATTGTACTAACTTTCAATGCTCAAATCGGAGAGGAGGGTAGTGTAGTATCTGTTCTGTGGTTATTAAACCATCCTCCCAGGCATTACCTTCTCCTTTGGGGGATGGGTAGCGTACGTCAACAAGAAATTGTCTCAATCGGCTATTCATTAGCAAACTCAACACTTACATTACATACACTAGCAAAAATATGCCACCAGAGGGAGCATATTTTTGCTAGTATATATAATATACACTTTGCTTAAATTTTATATAATTCCCAGGCCCCCTCCATTTTGCAAGTGTGACAGTGACACCAGCCAGGAGGAAGGTCTCTTTTCGTCTGGCTCTCTGGTTCCAAAGCGTTGCCGGCTACAAAATGTCACTCGTTTAAGAGAGAGGGAGATAGAGACGCCACATCATATTGAAATATTATCTTTCTGATCATTATGTACAATTTATTCAGCATTAAACCTTGTTACACTGACACAAGACTCCATAACTGGTCAGCACGCGTTTCATAAAACGATTTGCTGATGATATCTTTAGTCTTTACAATAGCTCAGCGTTACTTTTCACTTTCTTTTCTTCAACTCCATCTTATTTCATTTATTCAATTAGTCCTTCTGTAAAAAAAAAAATAAATGAATAAATAATAAAAAATAACTAGAAATAAAGACAATTTACTTACTTAGTAACAATTTACTGAGTTGTTTACGCAAGTTAGAGGAAGTCTTTATATAATGGTGTCCTCTGACCGGCGTTTTAAGACACGATTGCCCTGCTTATCGTTTGTGATAGCCGTATAATCTTAGTCAACATTTTGACAGATGACAGCATTTTAAGGCTCAATTATTTATTTTCCCTTCCACCCCTTTGAACTAATTTAAGTCATTATCCCCCTCTTCCGCCAACAAATTTGTTTTTATTCCTTTCAAAACAAAAGACAGAACAGAAAGTGCAGGCAACATTTTTTGACGGACTTATGGCAAAACATGTTTAAAAATAATTTAAAGTTAAAAGAAGTTTGTACATAAAAGATTTAGGAAGAACGAAACAGCATGAATTTAATTTATATACTTTTATTAGTAAAATATTTCCACTGCATTTAAAAGTCAGGTTCCCTGATGATGCAGGATTAAACAGAGCTGAAAGGGAAAAGATTACGAAATACCAAGGTTTTATGTATTACATGAAAAGAAACTGGAATCTTAGGAAGATCTCCATCATTCCAGTAATTATAGGAGCAACCGGACTAATGAAAAATAATTTTTAAAAATACCTGGCGAATATACCCTGTGAACCAAGTGAGAGCGAGATACAAACAATTGCACTTAAAGGGACGGTTAGAATCTTAAAAAGATCTCTCGGCTGGAGTGTCTGATATAGCCGGTGAATGTCTGGCATCCGGTAGGATGCCCCATTCCCAGCAAAAACAAAAAGATAAGAACATTAAAATAAAATAGAATACGTATTTTATAACATTGAAAGATGCACGGGAAAAATGAATATCCTTCATTTGATTAGCCGTACAAAAAAAAAATGTGGAGTTCTAATGGTGACCATCTCCATCCCTGCTCAGAGTCCCACTGTTTGTCCAGCGTAGGTGTTTGACTCTTTTTTTTTTTTTTTTTTTTTTCCATGTGGCCAGTTAGAATAATGCTTTTTCTCTACAGTCCAGGAACATCGAGATGTCATAATCTATGTTTAATTATCTCATTCCAAAATGTTTTAGTCGTCTTGAAATTCTAGCTGAAATCAAAGAAAAAAAGGAAAGCGTATAATCTGATTGCATTTTAGACAGTGAGGTTCAACTATTTTGAACTTGAAATCACTTTTTCTGGGAAGAATCTCGTCCTCTATTTCAAGTGGCAATCTTCTGGGTCGTATTTTCCAAAGTATCTTCAAAGGCCGAGGGGGGGGGGTATATATCCTTGCATACAAACCCAGCACTAAAATATGCGCATGAGCACAATTTTCTAATATGACCGATTGCCAAAAATGTTCATTTTACCCATTTCAAAATAAATAGTTCTAAAATCGAATATAACGTCATAAATAGGATCGTAGTCTATTTTAACAGCTTCGTAGTCTATTTTAACAGCTTAAAAGCTTTGTATTTTAAAATTTAATTTTAATACATCTAATCATTGCAATTTGAAATGATTATTTTTTTTAAAGTGACATTCGTTTTATTTAAAGTATATTTAGCTGACAATGAGTTGGTCATTTGTTGTATCCTCTTTTCTTTCACAATACGTTAAGGTCTGTATTCTGTCTTCCTTGCTTGTCCCTATCCACCAACCTCCTTATGAGAGAGGGATGTGACATAAGGTCGAGCCTTAATGGAGAGCAGGCCATGAACATCATAAGGATGGCCAAGACCAGTTTGGAACAACACATACAAAATTACCAAATTGGATGCTTGCTTGCGATTCAAACTGCAGATAGAAAAACGAATAATTATTAAGAAAGAAAAATAAGTATATATATATATATATATATATATATATATATATACTTGAAAATAGATGTCACAAAATGAGCATTATTTTTTTTGGTAAAGATTAAGTACTGACATTCAGTTTCGGTTGTTGTTTTGCAGACTGGAAGACAATGTAAATGCAGAAAGTGTTTCCCATTATAATTCACATAAGAAAATCAAACGTTTTTAATTGAATTTTTACTGTATCTTTTGTTTATTAAATTGTTAGGTGAAAGCACAGAATAATTAACAGAGCCCCTCCTCCCCATGTTAAGAATGGCTTTCTAAATAAAGTTATTTCAGCACGGTCAGTAAACTGCAAAAGTAGGGTTTTTTTAGGGGGGGGTTAACAAATACTAGAGATGGGCGGTTTTACCGAAAAACCGGTTTTTCGGTTTCGTCTCCATACCGAATACCGAATCGGTTTTTTTTTTTAAACCGTAACCGTTCGGTATTGTGTTTTTACTACAGTAAGCCACCATATACAAGGAAACACGGTTGAAAAAATTTTCCGATTTGAATAAAATTGAATATTACCAAAACATGTTATATTAGTAAGAGGACAGATTGAACAAATATATGATAAAACTTGACTTGTAGGAAGAAATCTTTGTTTACAGTTTGTTTATCATTAACATTTTGAATTTTCAAATGAAAAAAAGAGAAATACGACAGACAACATGACATCGTATTTTTAGCATAAACTATTTTCAAATGAGAAAGAAAAAATCAAACGCGTTCCGTATGATGTCGAAAATCTATTTGATTCAACTCAAAATTGTAAAATAATTATTTATGTTTGTTTCAGAGTTATCTAAAAAAATAAGTTATTAAAATGAAATTAAAAAAAAATACTTGTTGTAAAAGTAAATAAACGAAAAGTAGCGAGCGAGTATAAACATTTAAAAAGAAAAAAAGTAGTTGCCAATGCAACTTCATTTTCATCATCATTTTTGCTTAATTTTATTTGTAAAATTATTTTGTTTGTTTAAATAAATTTTCGTTTTTTAATTTCTTGCATTTCTGAGTTATATTTTAGCTTCTGATGGGTTAAAGAATTAGATAGAATGTATATTCAAACTCAGTTTTATTCTTCAGAAATCTTTCATGAATCTTTGGTCACTGTTTTAACGAGTTAACTGTTGAAAAGGTATCAGAACTTTGATTACAACAGTCAACACCTTAAAACTTATATGATTCATATCATGGAGAATGAGTCAGTCACAAAATTATCGAAACAGTGGCATAATTCAACTAAACGTTGAATAATAACTAATCATCACACAAGAGAATGAATAGCTTCCATAGTAAAATTTTTTTTTTCAAAAAAACCGAAAAACCGAAACCGATACCGAAACCAAAATTTCAAAACCGCCCAACTCTAACAAATACTCAAATGAATCGGAAATGTAGCTTTTTCTTTTTCACAAGTACTTTTTTTTTCTTTTTTTTTTTTTTTTTTTTACAAAAACAGTTTACAATGAATTATTATTAAAAAATGGTTAACGAGTTTGACCATGATTTACTTCACGTTATCTGAGAGGAAGATAATCAGAAGGGAAAGTTTTTGCATTTACACCGTTTTCTGCGTCTGAAGCAGCAACCGGAACTGAATTTCAGTACTTTTTTTTTTTTTCAAAAAGTTACCAAAAGTTCATCCTTTATTACATCATCCATTTTCAATGAAATACTTCTAGAAAAAACATGTTTATCAACTAATACCAAAGAAATTATATATTTGATAATATATATAACAAATACTGAGCAGCAAGTCATTATAAAAATGTACATAAGAGTTGTTTGTAATTCAAGTTATTTTTTTATCGTGAAACTAAATGGTCTTTTCCGAAAGCTGTGTTGGTTGCAATTTGTCCATGATTTTTCAAATGAATGTTCGTTGACCTGTCCCTCTACATTCGATGTAATTTCTTGGTTTACAATTAAATTTCATTTGCATTGTTTGAATTCCTTCCAGATGGGAATTTATTAAATTCTATTCTAATCTCAAACCAATCCCCTCATGTCCACACATCATTATAAGAGGTTCTATCGGTCTGTCAGTCCGTTGCGTTTAAGTTTGAAATAGCTACCACCATTGCAAAACCCTTTCCTTTCTTCCTCTGTGTACCCAAAACCAAACGGAACTTCCGTGAACATTCCTTTCCAAGAACTTCCCATCTGTAGAACACAATACCAAAGGACTGCTTCTCTGCTGATTGCAACATAGTCAAGTCCAGTGTCAACATCATCTTAACTAATCAAATTCTTCCCATTCCATCCATCATTTCCAATCCTCTCATAGTATTTTTCATCATAAAACTGACAATCGCGTTAACCCTTATTCTCGAGTGGCTTTTGGCCTTGTTAAGTGGTGACTCATTAGTATAAAAATCCTCTCATGATATTCTTCATCATTCAACTGACAATCCATCCATCTCATTAACCCTTATTCTCGAGTGGCTTTTGGCCTTGATAAGTGGTGACACATTAGTATAAAAATACCTCTTATAATATTCTTCATCATTCAACTGACAATCCATCCATCTCATTGACCCTTATTCTCGAGTGGATTTTGGCCTTGTTAGGTGGTGACTCATTAGCATATAAAAAATGTATTTTCATCATTAAATGTACAGATAAAATGGCCTTCAGTTTATCTATTCTTCTTTTTTAATTTCGTTCGAGGTGTCACTCCTTTTGTTATCTTTAATTACGAGAATACGTGAAATATTTTGGCTTGTGTATTAAAAAAAATGAAGAAAAATATATTAAAAAGCAATCTATCAAAAAAAAGCAGACGTTATTTGTAACATGGATGTCAAAACCAATTTAAGTTCGTTTTCTTTATTAAGACCCCAATTTCATTTCTATGACAGCTATTTTCTTGTGACCTACTAATTTCGAAGCACGAATGCACAACTAATTCTTCCTGTAAACGTACACAATTCAGACACGGTAATTTAGTACGTATTAGCTTTGGCCTCATTTACTTTGTAAACCACCTGAAAGTTGCACTCTCAGCTTTTACCCAACGAAGGTAAGTAATATTTGTGTCAAGTTGTCAGACGATTCAAGATTAGTAACTAGTTTTATCATTATTCTTTACACATTTTGAGTAAGATTTTAATTTTATTTTTATCGCTACATTTACCACATTTTTATCTCTTAACCCTTAAATGCTTTTTTTTTTTTTTTTGTTTGAAGAAAAGTGAAAAACGTTTCACTGGGGTAATATAAAGTAGTATAAATGATTTTTGAAAAGAAAAAAATAATTATTCAACAAAAAATAAATGATGATGCAAATGTGCAACAAATGGCATAAAATTTGACATGTTTAACAAAACACTACAATATATGCATCTAAATAATCATAATACACTAGAGAATCAGAAAATAATTTGGTGCTGTTATATAGGTGATGCGCCTGATTTCCGTGACTTCGCGTCGGCAACGATCGAGCAGGTTGCGGAAGTCGAGGTGAAAACGGCAAGCGTTAATGGAAGACTTGCAGGCGATAATATAAAACGAATAAATTCAAATAAAAAAATACATAGATAAAAAGATAAAAATCGAACAAACTGTAGGGTGGGAGGGGGTCAAATAAACCATTTTCAATCAAATGTGTAGAAAGAAAATGTTTTTGTTTTTGTGGAGGTTGTCAATGTTTTCTTGTCTTGAACTTCTTTGCCACTGGATTCAAATGATGCTTGTTCATGAGGTGTGGTTCGGGATTGTGCAACCCTTGCTTCACAAGACTCCTGTGCCGGTAACCTTACAGGCGTTATCCATTATCTCTGAAACTGAATGGAGGTCTGCTTATTCTTCAATTTTTCAAGTAGAATTAGTCAAGAATTTGGAAAAGGAACGATGACGGGTCAATAATTAAGATATGCGCATTCAGTCTGTTTTTTTAATCATAAAAATCCTATTCAAAACTGAAGTGTGATAGATCGACTGACGGACGAACTTTGCAATATAGTGGGGGATGATCGCTTCTCTTTCCTACAGCCACTTTCTCACAGAATAGACATTGTTAGTCTTTGTCTACTCTATCGTTATTTTCATGTACGTGCTCGACTGAGCTCTAATCTCTGGTTTCTCCCTGTCGTAATAATACCATTGTTAGTACTAGCCGTTATCACCTGTTTGAAATCATGGACTCTCTCAGATACAAAGAAAGATTTTTTATATCTGACATCACTAAAGTTTTAAATTTTTCCCTAAAGTTATTCAGTTTTTATTTTTAAACCTGGGAGTTAATGTTTCATTTTAAAAGCATCTTTTTTTGGGGAAGAGGCTATATTGCCGGTCCCGGCAAAATAACGATTCCTGCGTTATTTTGCCGGTTCATGTATATTTAACTAAATTGTTAAACATACAGTGACGCCCGGCACAATAATTATTTACTAATGTAAAGGGATCGTTATTATGCCGGTTCATTATTTTTAAAAACCTAATTGTTATGGCCTTGCGAAAGAAAAGGTAATTAAATAAATAAGGGCAAATATTTAAAAACAATTTGTTTTCATCATCAGTTGTGTCGGTTAAAGAAATTTAAAAAAATCGACCTGTCCTATTGTGTCGGTTAAAGAAATATCTGCTTACTTTTCATAATAGAATTAATGTTGATGAATTTTCCCAACATTACTAAGTCTGCTCTCGATTTAAGTAATTGAAATTTTCCTTAAGTTATATATAAGTTATATATAAAGAAAAAAATAAGCAACAAATAAATGTTACCAAAGGCAACATAAATTATTATTCTACCTACCTGTATAAGTTTATTTGTTTATTTTATTATTTATTTTGATAAATGATTTTTTTTTATAAAAATAAACAATCAAATAAACAAATAAACTTATACAGGTAGAAGAATAATTTATGTTGCCTTTGGTAACATTTACTTGTTAAAAATGTGCTTTACAAAGGAAAGATTTTAATGTAAAATTCTGATTTTCTTTATGAAGAAAAACTTTGATAATGTTAAAATATACAGAAAATCACTGGATTTAAACAGTTTCTATTTTAAAATGTTCTTTCAATGAAATCATAAAATAAGTCGTAATTTTGAAGAGTTCCCTCCTAATCGAATCAACCGGAAGTAAAAATTAATTTTATCGTTATTTTAAAATATATTGTCGCTTAATAAAGTTTTAAATTATACAAAAAATCAATCAGGCAAAGATTAATTAAAAACAAACAAAAAAAATCAATCAGGCAAAGTTTTAAATT
The DNA here is from genome assembly GCA_963556195.1 of Sepiola atlantica. Lineage (NCBI taxonomy): Eukaryota > Metazoa > Mollusca > Cephalopoda > Sepiida > Sepiolidae > Sepiola > Sepiola atlantica. The sequence goes on from OY744515.1 coordinate 92,321,418, forward strand.
ATAAATAAAATTTCGTTTGATAAAGTTTTAAATAATACAAAAAAAATAATTTAAATAATAAAAAAAAAAAGTAATTTATAGTTAAATAAACACGAGCCGACAAAATAACGTAAGACTCATTATTGTGCCGGGCGTCACTGTATGTTTAACAATTTAGTTAAATATACATGAACCGGCAAAATAACGCAGGAATCGTTATATTGCCGGTCACGGCAAAATAACGCAGGAATCGTTATTTTGCCGGGACCGGCAATATAGCCTATTCGTTTTTTTTTTCCTTTTTTTTCTTTTTCTTTCTTTCTTTTTTCTTTTTTCTTTTTTTCTTTTAAATCGTTGGAGCATAGAATATGCTAACTTAAACATTTTCTAAAAAAAAAAAATAATGTTGAATCTCTTCCCTACATTTCCCTTTTCACAGAAGAGATGTTGCTAGTCTTTCTCTACTCTATTGTTATTCCCATGGAAAGTGCTCGACTATAAAACACATTCACAGCAGGAACTCGTCTTATTACCACTCCTGCAAAGAACTTTCCTTTCTTTGTCTGTGTACCTAAAACCAAATGGAATTTCGACGAATAGTTTCTTTCCAAGAATTTCTCATCTGTAGAACACATTGTCACGGGATGCTGCTCTGCAGACCACAACATGGTCGTCTTCAAGTTTAATGTTAAATACTTTTCAGGTAGTCCTCTTAAGCAATAACATTTTGTCTATTTCGTTCATCGTTTTTCAATCCTCTCATAGTATTGTTCATCAACCAACTAACCTCATTAACCCTTATCCTCGAGTGGCTTTTGGCTTTGGTAAGTGGTGACTCATTAGTATATAAATATAAATAAATTTAAGCAGACAGACATCACTCTTATACAACTTATATACTAAGTATAGATTGATTAGGATTGGTTAACAGCAAAGCACTAACATTCCTATGCAAATTTAAATGGATCTTGTTGGCCTCTTTCTCTTCTACACTCCCCCTGATCACATTCATCGTTCTCAATCCTCTCATAGTATTGTTCATCATCCAACTGACAATCTCACTAACCCTTATCCTCAGGTGGCTTTTGGCTTTGGTAATTGGTGAGTTGTTAGTGTGTACGTAATCTAATATATAAAGTAGAGACGTTTTTTCCCCTGTACCTTCTCGGAGTATAGGAAAATAACCACATATATCACAGGCTACTAAACTCACCGCTATACTACACTTATTCACTCGAGCGTGTTTCAGTAAAGTTGTTATTATTTTTTACAACCTACCACTAAATATTATATTTGGCCCACCCTCAACGTCTCTCCGAAAAACCAACTCCATATAGGTGGTAGCAAAGACTTTTCCCCCCTAACAATTGCGTACTGTGACTACACTCATCGACACCGGGTACTAATAAACACAGTTTACTTTTCACAAAACAGTCCGTCCTTATTTATTATTTGCCTGGTATTAAATTACTACATAATATAAAGCAATACGCAAACAAATAATGACCGCTCCCGTTGAATCCGATGATATTCCGCGAATATCAGATTACGTTTTCCCTATTTCTAACTATGATTTCCACATTTACATTCATTCCGGAATTAAGCGAATGACATTAACGAACACAGTACCTGCAACATTTATTCTTCAAACATGACGGCTAAAATTCCTTCATTAAATCGACTTCCTACTTAATTCAATAGCCGCCAGGATACTGTTAGACCCCGACACATTTATATTTTCAAAATCATATACCTTTAACCCTTTTCAAATAAATGACCTAAAGCGTGTCATTGTTGAACTTTATTTTTCGTCGCCAGAAGCTGCCAACAAACAAGCTTAGCTTAACTGGCCTATTTTCACATGTATTTTTCAAGTTGTAACTGTGGCGCAATGGTTAAGAAGGGAGGTTTCATTTTCGTCATTATCGCCAGTATCGGCGTTCGAACCCATTCTGCTTTCTTTTTCTTTTCTTTTTTTTTATAATTTAAAATATTCACCAACACGGTAGAGGGGGGGGGGAAACAATAGGCGGTTTCTTTTTATGCAATAGGTAGTACTTTCTCCCGTGCAACGCCGGGCGACGGGTTCCGCTAGTGTATATATAATAACATCGGAGGAGATCGTCAATCTTCGGCCACGTTGTTAGATTTTCACCATGAAAAAGAAAGAAAAAAAATACAATGTCTGTTTCCATGATTATGGTTTGTTAAACGGAAAATTCGGATTTATAAAATATTTTTAAAAAAAATGATTAAATTTTCAATTATTGATATAAATTCACGCGTCTGTTAACTGGTTTCTCAAAAATGTTCAAATATATATTTCTATATTATAGTTCAGAGGTAAACAAATTTATGACATATTTATATTTGCATACGTTCCAAGAATTCAGCATAAACAACACTTTGGTGTACGATCGTTTCTGAGATGATATGGATTTTTATTTATATCAAGTCTCTTTATTGGCCCAGAGTATAGACACCAAGTTCGAAGTTAAAACATAGCATGAAGACTCTCACTCTCAGTTATACAGCAAAGAAACTTGAGGATTTTTTTTTTTTTAATGGGAATATTTGATGTGATGTACTGAAACACATAAAAACCGAAACAGAATTTTAAGACTAGCCATTTTTCCTGAAAACTCGATAATTCCCTTCAAATATAGTTGTTCGTTCATCAATATAGACGATGATTTGTTAAGTTTTAATCCAGATTTAATTCGGCTTCTTCAATAGAAACACTTCTGTCTCTTTTCTTGAGATGAAGTATTTCAATTAAAGCGGACGGACATCTCGAGAACGAATATAATAAAGATTTGGCACTTCTGCAGTTTAGCTGCAGTGCCAAAGATTTTATATTTGGAACTGATTAGAATGTATCAAGTTGTCAGATTTCGAAAGGGAATCTTTTCATCAGAAGTGGTGGCGAGTCTCTATTTACTTGCCTTCCCCACGAGAGCAGAGTTAGACACAAGGTCGGTTGTTTAATGTTGGGGAAAATCTCAACTTCCCAAAAAGGGGCACTCTGGATTGGGACAAAAAAATTAAAAAAACTTGCCTAGGTTTTAGGATTTCTTCTTCTTCACTAAACGAGGACAGAAAAGATGAAGTATAATATCAGAACAGATACTATACTTTGCTCCTAACCAGAAGGCCAAAGGTGGTGGGAAGTTGCTGAAAAAAAAATGACTCTTTACTCTAGGGACAATTAAATCCACAAGTGGTCCGCAGTCGCATGTATATCTCGATCAGGAAAGATGATTACATAAGTTTTTGCAAGAAGATGTCTCCGTCTTCGCAAATACGGCACCTAGTATTCCCAAATGTTCACCCATCTGGTACTGACCCGGTTGAACATCGCTTAACTTTAGTGATCTAACAAGAACTGGTGTGCTAACATAATTATGTTGTACATATTTAAATGAATAAATACGAAAGTTTTTTGTTTTTTTTGTTTTTTTTTTTCATTTATCACACCTATATTACCATCAAAACGGCTCACGGTTACTTAAATCAATAATACAACAAAATCTTTTAAAATACCGTGTATATAGTAGAGAGCAATCACCCAAACATTATTTTTTTTAAGAGGGGGGGGGGGGGCGTGAAAATTTTTTATTTTTTAACTAAAAATATTTTGGGTCTGAAACAAAGACAATCAATGTCTAACCACCCAAGAAATATGACTGGAGCTCCATCGGTTTGCGGGTGAGCGTTCATTTCTGAGGCGGCAGCCTAGCAAAAATAGACGACCGTAGGGAGGCTATTTTTGCTAGTCCACATATATATAATACAGTGAAAATTCAATTAGACATGGGGTTAATACCGGCAGTTTCAGGAAGAATGGGAAATCCGGCCCGTTGGGCTAGGAATACCACACAACTCCATCATCAATAAGTAGTCTACTGATTGACGAGGGAGTCATATTCCTAGCCCAATAAGCCGGATTTCCTTCTGGAACAACATTTCACCCGATATAACTAAGGACCTTCATGTGGATCTTTTCAAACTCGGGAATCTTTGTCGCATTTGGGAATCTTTATAGAATTTTGAACTGAACCCTTTATTTGATCGATGGGGACTTTTTTTTCATTAATAATAATAATCTATATAATACTAAAACTCTATTGTTCTTGTATGTTTGCAATCAGCTTTCCGGTTTTCAACACCCGGTTGCGCATGCGTAAATAGCATCGTCTTCAATCTGTTATTCCAATTCCGTTATTCTCTATTATGATTAACGAACGCATGAAATTTTTCATTCTGGAAATTTTTAAACAATTTCATTTAATTTCATCAAATAGTTTTTTTGTTTTCTTCACGGCTAAAAACATTCAATGGGAGGACTTCGTAAAGTCTGTCGCAGTTTCAAAAAAACTCCTCCCTTTTAAAAAACAAAAACAAACAAACAAAAAAACAACACTCATTATTAATATCAGCCATACTAGCGGTCGGTGAACGAAACCACCTCCCACTTTCCCTCTCATAGATTTCACCACTCCTACTCCCTCTGTTTTCGTTACGTACGCGAGAAAGCCTGCTGTTCCCCCTTCCTTTCTCAAATCGCCCTAACCAACCACTTATAATTCAGTAACTGTAATTAAAAAAAAAAACAATTATAATAAACAGAACGACTCATAGAAATCTATCTATATTCTTTTTTCATTTTAATATACTTTCATAGAAATGCTTCTGTTATGTAAAAAAAAACCTATTTTCTTTATGCCACAAGTGTCACGCTCATACATGAATTCCATAGCTAATATAACAAACTGACCCAACGGGTCACGGGTGGTCTAGTAATTAATAATAATAAAAACATAATTGACACTTCTACCCGGTCATGGCTGACGAAACAAGAACAATCTACCCATGTGGATTAAATAAAAGGTTTCAGTTCGAAATTCTGTATAGATTCACAAGTTCGAAAAGATCCAACTAAAGAAGGCCAGAGGTTACATCGGCCGAAACGTTGTGAAAATAATAACTAAGATGATAATCCAAATTATTAATTCTCATCTAAAAAATTGCAAAACATAACATTCCAGTCATTCTTCTTCAACGAATGTTTCAGCTTCCTGTTTAAGAGAGAAGTATCCAGACAACAGCTTCAACCCTGACCCTGGGGAGCAGTTAATATTGACCATACAGCACAGTTCGTCTCAGTTTGAGATTTTTGTCCCTGGAAACTCTTTTCATATCTAGGCTAATGGTTTCTCAAAGAGTTAATGGTTCGGTGAGGGGGAAGTGTAGGGTAATCTCTCTTTTGAGGGCCACACCGCTTCAGAGATAAAGAAATGCACTTGGTACTTCTATTAAAGTTCTCTTGAGAAAACAACGAAACCTAAATAATGAATCCCATTTTGGGATGGGTAACTAAATTGACTGTTTGCTTTTACATTTTTGCTCTAATTGTCTTTACAGTCAAGTTTATTCTCTTTTCTTTCCTTCTCTTTTTCTTTCCTCTTTTTCTTTCCTCCTCTTTTTTTCTTCTTTCCTTTGTTTTTTAACATCTTTAAAATAAGCTGTTCCTATTATCGGGGATGTGGAATCAGTAGGCCAGACGCAGACTCCTGAAATTTAAAAAAATAAATAAAAAATGAATAAAAAATAAATAAAATTTTTTAAAAATAAATTAAAATAAATTAATTCAAAAAAAAAAAAAAAAAGTCTTACTCCAACCTAAATCTTCCAGTTCCACTAACTAGCTTTTTCTCAAATAATAGGGTTTCTTAAAAGAAGAAAAAAGATTCAGTATTAACAAAATACGATCTGACAAGAAACAAATACCAATTAACCTTCATAGAAATGCTAATTATTATCTTGTTACCAAGCAAACAATTTGAAATGATCCATCTAAAAGATAATCTTTTCTTTTAGAAACAAAAAAAAAAATAAATAAATAAAATACCAAAATCTAAAAATGAAACACATTATGAATAGTCAAATCCCACACTCTAAAAAAACACCTTCATAAAGAAGAAATATAGTAAAAACTGTCTGATTCAGAGGGGTGGGTGACGTAAGACGACCTTACAACGATTAAAAAGGTCGTCAAGCATCAACAAATAAACCGTTCCACTAGTAATAATTTATATATGTACTCGTGTTTATTTTATTTTAAAAAGGAAGGGCATGATTTTATTTTTTAAGCTCTGTGAATTCAACTTTTTTATTTAACATAATCTGATGAATTTGGTTAAAAATAAGTGATATCTAGTGAAAAAAAAGACAAAAACAAAAAAAAATCAAAATCTTTATAATAATGGTGGTCTGCTTATCTTTTTTAGGCAACCCGATAAATTCCAACGTTTTGTGCACCATATTTCACCTTAATATCGAAAAAAATAGGAGTCTTTAATATTAAATTAAACAGAGCTGAGTTTATCATAAAATGAGTGTCTTTAATATTAAAACAAACTGAGCTGAGTTTATTATAAAATGGGTGTCTTTAATATTAAAACAAACTGAGCTGAGTTTATTATAAAATGGGTGTCTTTAATATTAAAACAAACTGAGCTGAGTTTATAGAGGAGTATTAGAAGGCTATCACAATGCAAGAAATGGAAATATGTCGCGTTGAGAAGTAAAACAAAAACAAGTGATTTTAATTTATATATTTTTTCAAAAAAATTTTTTAATTTTTTTTTCCTATATAGCAAATCTTACTTGATTAGGCAAGACTTCAACACTGTGATGTAATCTGTGTGACCATGTTCCATAATATATTTTGAGGAAAACCTCTTTGTCAAATGACATTTCTTGCATTGTGATAGCCTTCTAATACTCCTCTATATACGTATTACACACAATGCTTCAAGCAAACTACCTCTCTTTATGAGCTGAGTTTATTATAAAATGGAGGTCTTTAATATTAAAACAAACTGAGCTGAGTTTATAGAGGAGTATTAGAAGGCAAACTGAGCTTTGTAAAAGTTTATTATAAAATTAAATAATTGGTAAATATTTATTTATTTTAAAAAAAATGGTTACTTTACCAAGCATAAACTATAATTTAGCCGGATCCTTGTGCTTAATGTTTACTGCAAAGTGTCTGTTCACGGCACCAATTTTGTCAAGTCTCCTTGCTTAATGATAGTCTGTTTGTCTTGTTCAGTAATAAGGAACTGCCAGTGTATAAAACCATATTCTACCATGAGAATGGTAACAGTCGTTTTCTTGCAAAATAAATTGGAATGGCAAAAAATTTAAACAAATTGCCCCCCCCCCCCCATGCACAATAACGTGTGGAGGTGAGAGAGGAATTTCTGACAGCAACGAGTATCAAATTTGCCTTTGTGTTAAAATAAAGAGGCAAAACTTAGTTTATTCTGATTACCCCCCCCCACTCACTCATGCACACACACACACACATACACATACACACCTCCACCCAATATATTCAAATTCCTTCCCTTGTGTAATATGCATCCCATGTTGGGAATCACATTAAATTTGGTGAGGCTCAAGTTTGGGAAGTTTTCTTTTTACCATTACTCCTAGGTCTATTCTGACACGGAGTGGTAGTACCTGTCCCTATTTACTTACAAAGGCAGAATTAGACACATGGTCGGCTTTTTTTTAATGTAGAGAAAATCCAGCTTCCCCCCCAAAAGGAGGCACTCCAGATTGGAACAAAAATTTAAATTGCCTCAGTGTAGAAGGATATCACCTTCACTGACCGAGGACAGAAGAGGTGAACTGTAGTAAGGGTCCCATTTATGCGTTAAATAGAACCTCTGCTGGCTATGCCATGAAACTGCAGCAGGTGGTATACGCATATATTTGCATCACGAATAAATAGTTAAAATATTTACAAATAAACACTACGAACACACAGTTGAAAATATTAAGAACTTGAAATATAAAAACTGTAAGCGAAATGGCACGATTCGATATTAAATAACCACCAAACGGATTAATATGCAGTAGAATGAAAATAAAATCTTTAACCACTAATTGAAAGATTGTCTGATTCATCGTAGAATTTTGACGGACCAGATTTGTAAATCTTGTTATTTTCAGCTTTAAAAATAGAACGACAATCTTTTGTTTGTTTTTTGTTATTATAAACAGATGTTTTTATGTTGAAACATTCATGGATGACATGTGTTTCTAGTGTAAAATATATGACATTTTGATGTGTCTGTATAATATATAAATATATATGATATCTCTATATATAAAATAGTAACTCTGTGTGTGTGTGTGTGTGTGTGTGTGTGTATGTGTCCGCCTGATCTTTGTGTCTTATGTTCACCCAAACCGCTGAACAGAATTGCTTGAAAATTGGCATGTAGACTGACAAATCAGTGAAGGTCATAGGCTATATAAAAAATATATCACTTCGACGCTGGGGGTCCCGGGGGGGGGGGGGGGAACAACCCCTCCACTGAAAACTGTTTTCCCTTTGATTCAAATGAAATATATACACACACACACACACATATATGTATGTATATATATATATATAAAATCATGGAGAACACCTCTCTGTCTGTGCATGTCTGTCCCTAAAAACTAAGACATACTAGGAAGTGTACTTTCAATATAATTGTATTCACATGCACAATTTGCATGTGAACATAATGGAAGTATTTTTGCGTTTCTGGCTGCTCCTTAGAGAAGCTAATGACAATTTTCAAACATGTTACACAATTAAATTAATTTATTAGCGTTAGTTTAAGAGTATTAACATATATCTGAATAGCTCGGTGAGTAAGATATCTAGCTGACAGCATAAAGGTTGCTGTTAAAGTAAACTCTCCCTACCATGATGTTGCATATGATGATATCCTACACTCTAACCTGGGCAACACCGGGTAGCTCTGCTAGTATATATATATATATATATAGAGAGAGAGAATTACCAGAAGAATACTCTTTCCAGGACTGGTAAAATTCATTCCCCCAAGAGAACAGTTTTGCACCACTTTTATATCGTTTTACAAAGATATAATGTGATTAAACATTTATGTCTAAAATCCTTATTTCAATTTTGATCAAAATCCATTACATGATTTTAATTGTAGAAAGTTTAAAATTTAAGACTTAAGCTTAAGAGTTCTTAAGAAGAAATTAAAATTCAGGGAATCTTGCTTAATTGGTGTCTAATAAAATTCAATGCAAATCTGAAATATTTGAGTTTTCAAATGGGAGGAACTAAAATTTGGGTATTATTTATTACTTGATGTCTAATATGTATTAAAATTTCACAGAAATCTGAGGTATCTGAATTTTCACAAAGGGGTTTCACTCCCTTTGCATAAAACATAATATGGCCCACATTACGTCTAGCAGCTGTGTCATTTTACAGTGCTCGATCTTATAAACTAATAGATAAATATAAACAATATTTATTCAATAAATATTAAATTACTTTAACCCACAGATGCCGGCGTTTAAAGCTTTTGCTATAATCAGTGTAGGAGGTGACCATTTCAGACGTTTGTAAGGCACAACCCCAGTACATATTGTTACAAATGGGGGGGGGGGGGGTGAATCGAAATTAGAGAAATAAAATGTATTCCATATAAACATTAAATGAAAGCGAGCAAAATCTATTTTATCCTATGTCTTTATATTTGTACTTTGACCCCAAGCAAGTCATGACAGAAAGAATGTTGTATCCGGTTGAAACGCTGCCGTTAACTCATCCCCTGCCCTTGTACTCACAAGAAGCGAATCATGTGTCCAATCAGTGATACCCTGCTCCATCCTGAACCTAACCTAGAGGAAATAAGATGACGCAGCTGGTCACTGTCATCTCTTAAAAATATTTACGAATGTAATTGATCTCGCATCAAAGGGCCAAATGCCGTCACCTTTTAACTCTTATTTCTGGTTAGTGATATCGTCGGCCAAACACCTGGTGTGATCTATTAACGTCCACGAGCGCCGTGACCCCAAATCAGTGCAAAGTGTCATTGTCTGGCAGCTTGAAGAAACCCTTCACATACCCACCTTCCTGGCCACGTATATCGGCAGAGAACATATAAAAAGTGAGTTGGCGAATCAAACAGAAAGTTCCTGTCAGCCAAAGAGAAAACTTGCCGGTCAAGTAACCTATCATCACCAGCATATGTGCTGTTAGTTATGAAAAGGAAGAAGAGAAGAAGGAAAGCACGAAACTGAGAAAGATTTTGACTCTATAACCGGGCTGATTGTCTAAAGATTTTTCTTCTATGCCGAAAGCTAATTTGATAAAAACTAAGTCTTTCGAGATTATTTCAGCAAATTTGTTGACTATAAACATATTACATTGTCATTGAGAAACGAATACACCTCCCCCCCCCCCTGCGAGAAGATTGTGTAGCGCCAAGTGAGACTTTCACGATTACACCCACATATGATTTCTGAACGCTTGCTCCTTTAATTTTGCTAACGACTTTTCCATCCGAAGATCAGTGTGGATCTTGGATGAGTGACTTGTAACATTCCTGTATCATTGCACTTTTCAACTCCCGTGGGGAGTCTTGTAACAACCTTCCACATTCTGTGAGTGAGTAACCCTTTTTTCTTCCGTGATTTGTTTGAGACACTATTTTGTTCATAGATTTTGCTCGCCATTAGTTAACGTTACACATTATCCCTTTCCCTTAAAATAGTACTTTGTTTTTCTTATTTGTTTTATATATGTTTATCCCTTCTGTTATTTTATAACTAAATATTGTTTGAATCTTAACTTGGTGTTTGAGTCGTCTTTTTACTTGCTTGTTATTCTTCCTTGTTTTCTATGTGATGTCTTGAATTGAAGAATCTCCTTTCCCCTGTATTCTGTTGATAATATTGGGACCTAGAGACCTACCAGCCACTTCCGGACACTTTTTTTTTTTAATATTTATCATTGTTATGCGGTAGTGGTCCCGACGAAGGCTGTTTGTGACAAGATATATATAAAGTGAGAGCGAAAATTAACAAATATGCAGTTACATACTTTACAAGTTTAATAATTTCAGATAGTAACAACAAAGAATAAATCTAGAAGCGTCCTTTAAACCAAGGTTTTTCAAAGAAACGATATAGGAGAAACTGCTCCCTATTTCACCGACTATACCGACATGCAGAAATTTAAAACTAATGTGAATAGGCATCTCGCGGCATAGCTCCCATTTAGGATGACCCCCAAAACTTTCACCCTAATTCTCAGTAGCCCTTTACGTCTACAGCTTTGGTTTCAATTATTAATTTGAAAGGAAATTTTAATTTGTAGGAAATCTGAAATCCTTTATAATTCTAAGGGGAAAAGAGGGAGATAAAATAAGAAATATCTTTGAACAAGGGTAAAAAGTTTTTCACATCAGTAAATCATCGCATATATTGTAATGTGTCGAAAGATAGCATCCATTCAGAATATTAAATCAGAGATAGCATCCATTCAGAATATTAAATCAGAGATAGCATCCATTCAGAATATTAAATCGGAGATAGCATCCATTCAGAATATTAAATCGGAGATAGCATCCATTCAGAATATTAAATCGGAGATAGCATCCATTCAGAATATTAAATCGGAGATAGCATCCATTCAGAATATTAAATCGGAGATAGCATCCATTCAGAATATTAAATCGGAGATAGCATCCATTCAGAATATTAAATCGGAGATAGCATCCATTCAGAATATTAAATCGGAGATAGCATCCATTCAGAATATTAAATCGGAGATAGCATCCATTCAGAATATTAAATCGGAGATAGCATCCATTCAGAATATTAAATCGGAGATAGCATCCATTCAGAATATTAAATCGGAGATAGCATCCATTCAGAATATTAAATCGGAGATAGCATCCATTCAGAATATTAAATCGGAGATAGCATCCATTCAGAATATTAAATCGGAGATAGCATCCATTCAGAATATTAAATCGGAGATAGCATCCATTCAGAATATTAAATCGGAGATAGCATCCATTCAGAATATTAAATCGGAGATAGCATCCATTCAGAATATTAAATCGGAGATAGCATCCATTCAGAATATTAAATCGGAGATAGCATCCATTCAGAATATTAAATCGGAGATAGCATCCATTCAGAATATTAAATCGGAGATAGCATCCATTCAGAATATTAAATCGGAGATAGCATCCATTCAGAATATTAAATCGGAGATAGCATCCATTCAGAATATTAAATCGGAGATAGCATCCATTCAGAATATTAAATCGGAGATAGCATCCATTCAGAATATTAAATCGGAGATAGCATCCATTCAGAATATTAAATCGGAGATAGCATCCATTCAGAATATTAAATCGGAGATAGCATCCATTCAGAATATTAAATCGGAGATAGCATCCATTCAGAATATTAAATCGGAGATAGCATCCATTCAGAATATTAAATCGGAGATAGCATCCATTCAGAATATTAAATCGGAGATAGCATCCATTCAGAATATTAAATCGGAGATAGCATCCATTCAGAATATTAAATCGGAGATAGCATCCATTCAGAATATTAAATCGGAGATAGCATCCATTCAGAATATTAAATCGGAGATAGCATCCATTCAGAATATTAAATCGGAGATAGCATCCATTCAGAATATTAAATCGGAGATAGCATCCATTCAGAATATTAAATCGGAGATAGCATCCATTCAGAATATTAAATCGGAGATAGCATCCATTCAGAATATTAAATCGGAGATAGCATCCATTCAGAATATTAAATCGGAGATAGCATCCATTCAGAATATTAAATCGGAGATAGCATCCATTCAGAATATTAAATCGGAGATAGCATCCATTCAGAATATTAAATCGGAGATAGCATCCATTCAGAATATTAAATCGGAGATAGCATCCATTCAGAATATTAAATCGGAGATAGCATCCATTCAGAATATTAAATCGGAGATAGCATCCATTCAGAATATTAAATCGGAGATAGCATCCATTCAGAATATTAAATCGGAGATAGCATCCATTCAGAATATTAAATCGGAGATAGCATCCATTCAGAATATTAAATCGGAGATAGCATCCATTCAGAATATTAAATCAGAGATAGCATGTATCTGAGCTCGTCCGGATTGCATGTATCTGAGCTCGTCCGGATTGCATGTATCTGAGCTCGTCCGGATTGAATAAATCAGAATCGAAAAATCCGATTTATTTAATTTGGACAATTTCTGATTTAATATTCTGAATGAATAATATCTTTCGACACATTACAATATATGCGTAGATTTACTGATGTGAAAAACTTTTTACCCTTGTTCAACGGGATATAACCCCTTTTTGGGTTATTTCATTCCAAATCCCGTCATTTTGATAAAGTTGTTTATGCGTCAACTTTTTCATTCTTCTTCAAATATTTATTCCAGATTTTTTGTGTCACACTTACATTAAAAGCTGTGCACATGCGCACCGCACCTAGATTTTGGAAAGCATTCAAGTCACCTAATTCTCGTAATATTTTCAAGTATTTTCCTTTGGCGCAACGGTTAGCAACGTAGGATTTTGACGTCGGTTTTTGACGTCTGCCCGACTGGTTTATAGTTTGATCCCAACCAACCTATAAGATTTTTTTTTCTACATCGAAGGGTGGTGGGGGAGTAGGGAGGGGACGACCGGGGAGACACATATTAATACGATAGCGTGTGTTATTTTGTGTGTCACGCTTACATCAAAAGCAACGACCTTCCGAATCTTTGTATGCTACTCATGAATTGGAGCCAAATTTAATTTAATCTAAAGCATTTACAAAGTAAGGGTTAGTCGTCGAAATGTTACCTTCACTAGAAATATTGTATATAAAGAAGTTTTGTAAATTGTTTCATGTATTGTTCATTTTAAAAAAATAAATATACAAGTTAAATCTTCTCATATTTTATTCAAACATGTATAGGTTAGGAATAAGATAATTAGTATTGAAAACATCATTTCGTGTAATTTACACGGCTAGTATAGATAAATTATATAAATTTTAAGAATTTTGGTTAATCAGAAGGAAGTGTCAAATCGAGGGCATTTTTATGGTTGAGCAGAGTTTGTAGCAAGAAATAAGGTTTGGAGTTAAAGTAGAAGTTAAAGTACAAAGTATATACTTGTCTTTTTCGTGTGTTTTACTACATCTGAGATTCGTTAAAAAAAGGATAAAAATGTCATACATAAGTAGCCATTATATATATATATATATATTTGATACCAAAGTTTAGAAAACTTTCTTCTTTTTCTTTGGTTTGTGAGTTCCGGTTACACACCGATCTCTTTTATCTCCCCTCCCTAGCTGCTAACCGGATTTTTTTTTACTTAGCTAACAAGATTGACCTCCCAACCCTTCGACTGCACTGTTCATTTCGCTTTCAACCTCCCTTCCTTACCTGCCCTTTCCTCAGCTATACTCCTATTTCTTATTTTTCTCTTTACTTTCTATCTGGTTTAAATATCTGTGATATGCAGCGTATATATCACTGGTGGTATATTATAAACTTTTTTTTTCTATGGTATCCAAATAATATTAAGTATTTTTTTTTTTTATGGTGGTGGTAGGAACATATACTAGCAAAATACCCGTCCCACGAAAAACATAAGCAATATGTATAGCATTAGTTTTTAATTAAGATTTTTTTTTTTTTGCTCCCACCCAAAAAGTAATGGTAAAATTAAAAAAATAAATAAATAAATAAATAAAATAATTTTTTTTTAAATTAAAAAATGGGCCCATGTTTTTACCGTGTTGAAGAGAATGTGTGTGTGTGTGTGTGTATAACATATAAATATAAAGAGATATACCAATATCGTATCAAAATTTAAATCCTGGTATCGTGACAATCCTAATAATTCCATCAAGAAATCTGATTCGCAGCGTCAGCGTCTGGACAACATTAACTGTTTCGGAATTTTTGAGATGAGGGTAGATAATTTGTAGAATTTGGTATATTCGAACTACTGTTCTCATCTTGGGTGTTTTTATCACGTTTCGGCCGATGTAACTTCCGACCTTCAGGTGTACCTTGTCGAACTCAGAATTTTTCTGTCGAACTCAGGAATCTGGACAGAATTTCGAACGGAACCCTTTTTTAAATCCATGGGGGTAGCATGTTCTCGTTCCATCTGCCACGACTGGGAAGAAGTCTTCAGTAATTTGCAATTCTTTGTATCGCCCGCACTGGACCCATGGCGCAGTGGATATAGTACTAAGTGACAGTCATCTGAAGGTTGAAGGTTCAATCCTCAGTGCGGGCGATACGAAGAATTGCAGGTTACTGAAGACTTCTTCAGTCATGGCAGATGGAACGTGGATTTAATAAAGGGTTCCGTTTGAAATTCCGTCCAGATTTCTGAAAGATTCCCGAGTTCGACAAAGTACACCTGATGAAGGTCAGAGGTTACATCGGCCGAAACGTTTTGATAAAAACACCCAAGATGAGAACAATAGTCCGAATATACCAAATTCTACAACATTAACTGTGCTTATTCATAGTTGCTTCTTGCCATCTTTATGTTACAATGGGTGGCGATAATGAGACTTGATGAGAACACGTGGCTGTGACGTCATATGTAGGGAAGGAGAGATGTGCTCTAGCTGTGTGAAAATCATAGACAGTGAAAAAAGGATGAGGAAATACCATCCAGAATTAGTTAGCAAGCTTCGATCAGAAAGAAAAGACCTAATAATGTCAAGAACCTTACAACCAATACCATAACCCTGAAGCTTGTGTAAAAGACCAAAATGCCACACTCTGTCGAATGCCTTCGAAATGTTAAGTGCAATGGCTCTACCCTCTCCTGAATTATCCATAAACCGACAGATCCGTTCAGTTACAACAGTTGAATGAAAACCATGAAAGCCATACTGAACATCACTAAAGAGGCCCAAACTTTCCAGAAAATAAACAAGCTTGCTGTTTACCAACCTTTTAAAAACCTTCTTAATAACAGAAGGGACTAACAGGACGATACTTAGTAAGGTCACCAGCATTTTTAAAGATCGGGGCAACAGAGGACTCCTTCCAACAAGAAGGGAAAAAGACTGCGACAAACAGAGATTGAATAATTTTGAGAGGATAGAAGAAAGCTCAGAAGCACAATGTTTGAGAACGACAACAGGAATTGAATCAGGACCGGAAGTCTTAGACTGGTCAAAATCAGAAAGAACCTTAGCAACCATCTTTGGAGTGATAATGACAGTCAAGAGAGTGGTGCGTTTCTGAAGGAAAAAATCAGGAAAAACAGTACCAGAGTCATGAAAAGAAGAATTGTCAGTACTCTTATAGATAATGCACCATGTTTCTGTGACTTCGCGTCGTCAACGTTCGAGCAGGTCCCATGTGAAAGTTCGAATATATCAGATTTGGATTGAATTTGATCCATCGTCATTAGAAACCAATTAAGCAAGATTCCATGAATTCCAATTTCTTACAACCCCTTAAGCTTAAGCCTTATATTTTAGACATTTTCTATAATCAATATCATGTAATGGATTTGGATCCAAATTGGAATAAGTATTCTACACATAAAGTTTATTCTCATTATTTTGATTTTAATCTTCATAAAGGGACATAAAAGTGGTGCAAAACTTTTCTGTTTGGGGGTGGGGGGTAATATTACTCGTCCTGGGACGGATATTCTTCTTGTGTGGTGTGTTTGTTTTTTCAACCATCAGTGAATTCGATCTTTTTTATGTAATAAAATCCTTTTTTTAATTTTTTTTTAAAAAAATTTTTTTTTTATGATACATTATTCAAAACGTCCCAAAACAAATCTTTGCCATTAAGTGATGGTCGTCTTTTTTTAAAAAATTAAATCGAAAGTTATTAATTGCCAGTATATCACCTAAAACTGGTTGAAGTAGTCGGCTTACTTTAAATAGCATTCTGTTTAAAATTGGATACCAGATTTGAATAATTTCTTAAGTCCCAGTTTTTGTTTGCAGTTTTAAACCCTATTGACCTTCATCCGTGTTTTCAACCAATTATTTTTATCCTTTTGTCTTTATTTCCTGTACAAATGAAAGATTGTTGATATCCCCCCCCTTCCCGGATTATTTGTCTTTTAAATTCTCTCCTCGCTGCCATCAGCCTCTTGAACTTTCTCAGAATAAGATGTTTTTCTATTTCATCTTAAGTGTCTGTCGTAAATACCTGAAACATTCTTAGTAACCTCAGCATTTTTTTTTTAATATATATTCAGATGTTTCTGACTGACATTTTTTTTCCTCTTAGACAATATAAAACATGAAACCTACTTTCGACCATGTTGTTTAGTTGGAATCAGCCAAATTCAAAATTTTGGTCTACGAAAAGAAGTGGACTCAAAAAATGACACATAATACAAATGCTTCAAACAAAAAGAATATCAATTACTGTGTCATCTTTTTATGTTTGACTAAATATAAGCAAATAAATATTTGTATTAACATAGCGTGAGCATAGAAAGAAGAAAATTCCCCTACTTAGTTTGTGGAAAATTCCCCTACTTAGTTTGTGGAAAATTCCCCCTACTTAGTTTGCTGGAAAATTCCCCCTACTTAGTTTGCAGAAAAATTCCCCTACTTAGTTTGCAGAAAAATTCCCCTACTTAGTTTGCAGAAAAATTCCCCTACTTAGTTTGCAGAAAAATTCCCCTACTTAGTTTGCAGAAAAATTCCCCTACTTAGTTTGCAGAAAAATTCCCCATCTTAGTTTGCAGAAAAATTCCCCATCTTAGTTTGCAGAAAAATTCCCCATCTTAGTTTGCAGAAAAATTCCCCATCTTAGTTTGCAGAAAAATTCCCCATCTTAGTTTGCAGAAAAATTCCCCATCTTAGTTTGCAGAAAAATTCCCCATCTTAGTTTGTGGAAAGGGAGTCTAACTGTTATGTCAAATGGGCCAGTTTTACCAATGGCGATTATCACTATATTGGCATCATCCCTGTCCAGCCTCAGCATTTTGATTTTAAAGTAGACACACATTTTTCAAGGTTCTGTGAATTCAGTGTTTTTTTTTTTTTTTAATTTGTTTGTTTTTTATGAGCGAAATCTAAAGAATTCAATTAAAATAAACGATATGTGATGAATAACTTAGCTGTGGAGTTGGTGACTCAAATGCTACTCTCCAGTCCAGATACAAACACACGTTTGCTATTATTTATATAAAATCCATTTGCAAGAAAACTGAATGTTTCTGTACCAAATTTACAAAGAGCCATTCAAAAATAAAATACAAAATGTCCACAGAATTGGGATTATCTTCTAGAACCATCCATTAGCAGGGAAACCATATCCGTTTTTTTTATCTCCAAAATTAAGCCACACATTTCCAAATCGTGATAAACACTTACAGAGGAAAAGGATAACTTTTTTTGTATCATTTATTTATGCTTCTTTAGGAATCTCCATTTAAAAAAAAAAATTTTTTTTAACAATCTTCACAAGTAAACCCTTAAAGCAAAAAAATATACAGATCAAATTCTATTAAATACTTCATTCAATAGTTTACAAAAATCACTTTTTTTTTTCTTATCTTTCCGTTTTTGCTCTTGTACCTCCCAAAAATGCTGATTAGGAAGCAAATGATGATTCCATAAAAATAGAATCCCCCCCCCCCCCCCCAAAAAAAAAGTATCTCGCCTTTTTCTTCATTTTTCTTTAAATAACTGATCTTAAATTCCTTTCCTCTTCTCAGCCTCCATTTTTTTTTCCCATGCAAAATTAATTGACATTTTATAAAACTCGTTACACAAATGACACCGAAAATTCTTAGGAGAATTATCAGCCATGAATGCAGAACAAGGGCACTCATTAGGAATCTCCTCAAGGAATTATTCGTTTGTAGGTTGCATTGATAAAAAAAAAAAAAAAGAAAGAAATTTTGGATTCACTTATTCAACACCAGACTGAAAGTGAACTAAAATATATTTTTGAATGAATAAACTTTAAGAAAGATGAGTAAAATAAATATTCTTACGCCCATTCAATCTTTTTTTTTTTTAATATTCTTATCTTCCTGTTTTTGCTGGGGATGGGGCATCCTACCGGATGCCAAACATTCACCGACTATTTCAGACACTCCAGCCTAGAGATCTTTTTAAGATTCTAACTGTCTCTTTAAGTGCAATTGTTTGTATTTCTCTTGCACTCAGTTCACCGGGTATACTCGCCAGATAGCTTTTTAAATTCTTTTTTATTAGTCCTGTTGCTCCTATAATTACTGGTATGATGAAGATTTTCTTCAGATTCCAGTTTCTTTTCATGTCGTAGATAAGACCTTGGTATTTCGTAATCTTTTCCCTTTCAGCTCTGTTTAACCCTGCATCATTAGGGACACTGACTTCAACTAGGGTTGCTACTTTCTCCCTCTTGTCCCATATTACGATGTCAGATTTAACAGCTCCGTTTTCTAGATATGTAGCTGTAGGGATTGCATAGTCATAGTGGATGGTGTATAAATTATTTCCAACTGTTCTTTCTGGTATATCACTTATATGTGTGTTAAATTAAGTCAAATGTTCTAACTTTAGTCGTATCTTAATGAGACAATAAAAGGCTTTACCTCAAATCTACAAAAATGAAAATTGAAGCAATTCAAATCTATAGGATACTAGTGAATACTGCAGATGTATGAAAAATATAAACTAAGCTGATACTATTTCCGAATATGGATGGAAATTTTGGTTTAATGTTTTTGCAGTTATTTAACAATTCCACTGGACCTATAACAAAATCACGATAAGTTTACCATTTTTGGGTTTGGCATTTTGGCTAAGATCAAAGTGTAGTATCTGTTCCAATGGATACTACACCCCATAAACTGGTATTGTCTTGGCCTTCGGGGCTTGATTTACGCCGGTCTATGGGTCGGTCCTGTGCAGTTCTAGGAGGTCCACCCTCCCAGGCTTTGCCTCCCCTCTTTGGGGAGGAGTAAGTTTATTGCTTGCTGCCTGAGACACTCCTACCGGGGAATGCCGACGGGGCTGCCCAGGCAATTTTTCTCGGGCACTGGCTTTTCAACCCCCACTTTCCGACCCGACCGTGGGTCACATCTTACTTGTGGGAGTAGGATAAAACTGGCATTGTGCCTAACCTCCTGGAGAGGAGGTAAATAAATACCATTATGTGCTAGAGAAGAGACTTTTTAATAAAAACTTCAGAAACATGTTCACAATATTTTGTTGATGTTGACTTTATCGAACATGTTTGTTAATGCCATATGGGTTACTGCCCTTGGTTTAAGGAATAGCCACCAGGACTAGAATCTATAAGACTCTGGTAGCCATGTTGGATTTGGAGAAGTGAAGTAGCAATTGTCAAGGCGTCCATGTTTGTGGAGTACAATGGGTCAGCCAGTGATGTTTATTGTTGTTCACTTTCCTAGCTAATCCCTTCCTGTCCTAAAATTGTCATTAACATTAATATATTATTTTTGGTAAGCGAGTGGGTGGGGGGAGGGGGTAACAGCATCTTTTGTTTTACTTGAAGTTGTCCGAAAGCAATAATGTAAATTACAATATTACATTTAAATTTCTTTGGACTATTTTCATATTATTGGGAAAGTAGATGGGAGGGACCTTGGCATCAAGAATTTCATTGTGTTTTGTTCTACTCGACGTTGTTCAGGAGCAATAAATGTAAGATTAAAGTATTACATTCAAAAGGGATAGTTACCATAAATTAATTACATTATTATCACTTAAAATGATAATTCTTTGAAAATATTTAAAATTTTCTCCATTAGCTTTTGTTAAAATAAATTAAGCTTAATGATTACTAGAGGTCAAAACTTCATAAGTAATAAGTTTAATAGCTATTAGACGATCCTAGGGGTTTAATATGTAATTTCTCATATCTCGCAAAATTTGTTTTAATTAAAAATAAACAGCTGTTTCTAAATAGCCATACAAACGATAGCTCTGTAATTACCAATGCTCTGATTGTATAGCTATGAAGAAACAGCTGTTAATTTTTAATTAAAACCAGTTTTGCTTGGAACAAGACCTTTTTTGGTGGGAATATATCTCGATCTATATATATGTTATACATACCTGTGAGCCGTTGGGCCACAATCAATACCACTATTAATTTTACTTTGATTTCATTTGAAAATGCATAAACCATGACATATCTTTTATTTTGATGTTGACATTATGGAACATGTTTACATAATAATATGATTGTCATGAATATTATATTCTTCCAAATTGTAATAATTAGTTTAGGGATTACTTCTACAAATATGAATATATAAACATATACACGTACCTAACTTATATATATCTTGTCATACACAGCCTTCATCAGGATCACGGCAGCGAGCGCATGCCAATAATAAATATTAATAAAAAGGTAAAAGTGTCCGGAAGTGGCTTGTAGGTCCCTATGTGCCAATATTATCAACAAAATACACGGGGAAGGGGATTCTCAAATTCAAGACATAGAAAACAAGGAAGAATGACGAGCAGGTAAAAGACGACTCAAACTCAAGTTAAGAGTCGAACAATATTTATTTATAAAATAGTAAGGGACGGGATAAACATATATAACACAAACAATAAGAAAAACAAAGTAATATTTTAAGGGAAAGGGATACTGTTTAACGTTAACTAATGGCGAGCAAAATCTATGAACAAAATAGTGTCCCAAACAAATCACGGAAGAAAAAGGGTTACTCACTCACAGAATGTGGAAGATTGTTACAAGACTCCCCATGAGAGTTAAAAAGTGCAATGATGCAAAAATGTCACATGTCACACTCGTCCAAGATCCACACTGATCTTCAGATGGAAAAGTCGTTAGCAGAATTCAAGGAGCAAGTGTTCAAAAATCATGTGGGTGTAATCATGGAAGTCTTACTTGGCACTACACAATCTTCTCGCAGGAGGTGTATTCGTTTCTCAACAACAATGTAATATGTTTATAGTTAACGGCAGATTTGGTGAAATAATCTCGGAAGCCTTTGTTTTCATCAAATTAGCTTTCGGCAAAGAAGAAAAATCTTTGGTTAATCAGCCCAGTTATTAAGGCAGGATCTTTCTTAGCTTCGTGCTTTCCTTCCTGTTTGTCTTTTTCTTCCTTTTTTCATAACTCACAGCGCATATGCTGGTAGTGATGGGTTACTCGATCGGTAAGTTTTGTCTTCGACTGAATTCTGTTCAATTCGTCAACTCACTTTGATATGTTCTCCGATATGTGTGGGCGGGGTAGGTGGGTGGGTGAAAGGGTTCTTTGAGTTGACAGGTGATGACACTTTGCACTGACTTGGGGGCACCGCACTCATGGACTTTAATAGATGACACCAGGTATTTGGCCGTCGTTTAATTTATCTTTGTCTAAGGTTTATGATGGGGGTAGTGTGTCACTAACCGGAAATAAGGGTTAAAAAGCCAAGGGTACTTGGGCATTAGATGTGAGGTCAATTACGTCCGTAAGTCGCTGATTTGACAAGATTCATTTCTTGTGAGTGCAAGGATAAGGGATGGGTTGGCGGCGTTGTTTCAACCGGATACATTTCTTCAGTAATGATTTGCTTGGGTTCAAAAAAACAATTATAAAGACATAGGTTAAGATAGACTTTGCTCGCTTTGATTTCATGTTTATATCGAATACAATTTATTTCTCTAATTTCGATTCACCCCACCCCTCTCTGTAAAATGAATTAGAAGTAAGATTTTTTTGTTTTAAGAACAGAATCGAAAGGAGATCACATGATTTTTTTCAAAACAGATTTAAGTATCTAGTTTGCAGGAAGGAATAGACCTATTGTTGACAAACTTCGAAAATCCAACTGACTTTTCTTTATATATTAGAAGATATCTATTTTAATAGTATTTTTATATTACAATATAATTGATTTCAGACTCTAGAATCTGTCTGGAAAAAATCTTACTCCTCATTAGGCTGAGATTGTTTTCGTTTTTACTCCTCACCTGATATTTACGGTATTTTTATGTTATTAACAACTGAAAAACTAAAACATTTTGATTTTTCGACAGTTGAAAATATATTTTTTAAATTTTTGTTAATAGTTAAAATGTCAGTCAGTTCTATAGTGATCTCAGAATAAAATGAATTTGCTTCAAAACTGTTTTAATATTGTGTGTGTTTTATGACACCCTTAAAGTTACATTTTTAAAAGTGTTGATATTTTGGTTATTTTGTGATTATTTATTTATTTTTTTGTTGAGACTATGTTTTGTAAGTTTGACCCCTCTTTTTATGAGACCTATAAATATATTTTTTTCTATGTGGAAACCATTGGCAGTGGTGTAGGGTGAGAACATGAATCTATAGACTCGTTTTTCTGTGAAAAGTATAAACATCTGTCTTTTGTTGATTGCTTGCTTGTTACTCCAACCCCTGCACCCCTATTCCTTCTGATCTCCATTTTGTACTTCGAGTTCATTCTATTTCCTCTACTTGTCATTTTTTTCTTCTCTACACTAGCGATAATCTTAAAAATCACATCCTTTACATTTCTTTATATATCTGGTTTTGGTATTTAGGGTGCTCGGAGGGGGGGGGGTGATAACACTAAGCGACATCTCACACCTGCTCTTCATGTGGTCTGATCCAATTTGGTTGATTTGTTTTATGGCATATCAACCCTTTTCAGGTTATTTAATGCATTGGGGAAAAACGGAGAGGAGAGAGAGAGGGGGGGGGAGAAATTTGTTTTTGGCCTTGCAGAACATGATTGAGTTTTCCATGTTTCCAGTTTGTAACTGCATACGCACCTGCTCATGGTATGAAACCAAAATAGCAGCTTGTGTTCAATAAATGGTATAAAATGAATCGTTTATACTGTACTTAATCATTAAATTACATACAAAGGTTGATACGCAGTTATTAAGCAGATAAATCAAATAAATTAAATGGACGTCGAAAAAGAAAGAAAGCGACTTGATAACTGTTAAAAAGGAGAAGGTTCCGCAGTGCACGCAAGACTTGAAAGGCGACGATTTCAGAAACGCGAAGAGCCGGAGCGCTTGGTGATTGTAGTATCGAAGTACCGGAAAAATGAGAGTTTACAGATATTTATTGCACCGATGAAGCTTTATTAGCTATGGTACCCAAGCCCGTCTTGCTGTTAGGCTTTCGTGTCTGCTGATAAAAAATGCGACTGATAAGCAAGTTGGTACTGTATCCGGGCGTGAACTTCCAATTGTCTGTTATATATATATATATATATATATATATATATATATATATATATATATATATAATAATAATAATGGATTAAATGAAAGAATAAAATGAGAAATTAATCAAACTTTATTACATACCAAAGTTCAAGCAAAAAATACTGTAAAGTCCTTAATCCATGGATTTTCAAAGAAAATTCTTCTCCTCAGGGGACTATTACCGCAATGATGTCACTGCGAGTAAAAAATTTCGCTTTGAAAATATATAAAAATATAACGGCAGAAAACACATTTATGTTAACGTACCTCATCAAGGTACGAGCTGATTTAATGTTAAATCTTTACAATGTATCCAAGTCAAAAAGTTTTTAAAGTTTAAAAAAAAACTTTCTTTAAAAACTTTTTGACTTGGGTACAAGTATATATATATATATATATATATATATATATATATGAATTTGGTAAACTAAGATTATTTCACGATTAACGTTTTAAAATAAAATCGTCTGAAATAAGATGCAAAAAAAATCAGGAAAATTGCGACATAGTTTTCGTTACAGACTTATATAGTCTCCATGTATAAGATATGATATAAATATTATTTATTTTTTTTTTTTTCCTTTTCTTTTATGGCTTGGAATTTAGAATAATCTTTTCCTGTTTACTCAAATTTAAAGAAAAGTAATAAAAAAAATAAATTAAAAAAATTAAATTTATTTTAAAAGCATACAATTTCCTGCTGACACACAAAAAATGTTGTTATTGTGAAATTCTAAAATGTTTCTGGCATAAATGGCTTCAACAAGTGAACTGTATGATATTTAAATCTTTCTTTCTGCCATTTACTTATTCTCCATCTTTTCTTCCACTGCGGACGCTCATGTGGAACAAACTGCACATACTGACATGCTAAGTATTAGATATTATATAGAAGAACCAGTCACAATGGCAGTATTGTAAATTTGAAATGGAATCTAGTTTCTCATGTAATTTCCAATAAGGACTATCATTTTTATTTTTTATTTTTACTTATTTTTCAGATTCCATTTTTTTTTTTTTTTTTTTTTTTTTTTTCAAAACTTAACTGACAGGTGAAATTAACTCCCTGAACAAAAGTTTTGCACCACTTTTATGTCCCCTTATGAAGATAAAATCAAAATATAAACCTTATTTATGCCTAGAATCCTTATTCCAGTTTTGATCAAAATTCATTACATGATTTTAAATTCTAGAAAATGTCTAAAATTTAAGGCTTAAGCTTAAGGGGTCTTAAGAAGAAATTGAAATTCAGGAAA
Source organism: Sepiola atlantica (assembly GCA_963556195.1). NCBI lineage: Eukaryota > Metazoa > Mollusca > Cephalopoda > Sepiida > Sepiolidae > Sepiola > Sepiola atlantica. Next base: position 92,346,764 of record OY744515.1, read on the forward strand.
TCTTGCTTAATTGGTTTCTAATTACTATGAATCAAATGTAATGCAAATCTGATATATTTTAATTTTTCAATGAGAGGTTGTTCCCATGTTATGCCTCCTAAAAACTCTTTAAAATACTCCAAAGAAACTGAAACAAAAGTTTTTACATAAAATTTAAAAGAAAAACTATGGTTGGCAATTTTTCAGAGAAAGACTTTGTCTAGCCTAAACGAATATACCAAAAGTTAAAATGGCCAAAAAAACAACTGGATTTACCAAAACTAGAAACAGAATTAATGAAAATTCTAAACTAGAAATCCTAAGATGACTGCTTGTAAATGAGGTTATTTACAGGCAAACGGGTGCTGCGATGTTGTTGAAAGAATCCAGCCATATGTTTGGTTTCTGATGATCTTCTCAGATGGCCGAGCATAAACACCATATGTGGCTGCCTTTTGAATCAATCAGAAAAGGTTAAAACATACAAGCACTTGATTCTACGAGGAGCAGTTGGGAAAGAAAATAGACTCAGCAACTTTTGGTTTAAGGCTAAAAATAGTATTTGTCCCACGATCCACATTGCTTCGTCGATAAAAAACGCTTGTCAAAACCGACTCCGACTACAATTCTAAAAAAAATGAAGTCAAGGTATGTTTTTCTTTAAATAAATAACTTCTTTCAAACTGGATAATTAAATATCTTATTTTTAAGGCGTAAATGAAAATGTTAAAAGTTTGGGTATTATTGTAGATTGACGCCCTCAGCCCCCCCCCCCTCCCCAATGAAATTCTACTTTTTAGGCGATTACGTATGTATACCCTGAGAAACTTGATGATAACTAACATTTGTCATGAAAAATAAAAAAAGATCTCCTCCAATCTTTCTAAATTACAAAAAATATTCTCTTTTTACTATTTATTAATTCTTTTTTTCTGTCTTTAATAATAAAGGCGAAAAGCACAAAGTAACCATTTCGAATTACTACGTAATATGAAATTGTTTTATTTGACTAATCGACGTTCCAGTCTTTCATTTATTCATTTTATTATATAACCAGTTTTTAATGGGGAATTCATTTTTATTTTTATGCTCGAAACAAAATAAAATTCCTCGACTTTGAATATCTTAAAGACCATATCCATTAACCTTTTTTCTCTGAAAAATAAAATTTGACTGTTCATGCACAGTAAATTTCCCAACATTAGAATATATTAAATAACACTACGACAATCATATTTTTGTTGTTTTCCTCCAAATTACCAAAATGTCAAATGGAAAGATTTTTTTTTTTTTTTCTGTAAAGAAAGCTATTGTTAAAGTAATAACTGCTCGGAGGGCGGGTTGTTTCTGCTAGTATATATATATATATATATATATATATATACTAATAAAAAGGTGGTAACTGCTTAACTCATTCCACCATTGTGTCTTAATTTGCTTCAGTTTGTGTCTATATGTTACACCTCTGCATTGTATTGCTTTCTAATACACATTAAACAATGCTTCAAGCAAATTACATCAATCTCTTATATATAAAGGGAGTTTAAAACATGGAATGTTTAGTATATGGAATAGTGGACAAGCATAAAAACAGACTAATAAACATAACACATCTCTAAATCCAACCGATATTTTGGTAGATTTAAACGTGTAAAAGAGGTGCCCACTGCATGAGCCATTAAGAGGAGGCAACGTTATCAAGGGTTGGTGGTTGCACTGTGTGTGGAGGAAGGGGTTCCTATTTTGGTATTGGCCTAAGAAGAAACGTCTGCGACACCTCCAAGTCTTAAAGGATGTTTGTATGGCGCCAAATCTGAGTAAAAACGCAAAACCAATACCGAAACTAAAATTGTCATACCACCCAATTCTAGTACTTGTCACGTGTCATATAACCCTAACCCCACTCTAGTACTCGTCATCCCTAACCCAACTCTAGTACTCGTCATCCCTAACCCAACTCTAGTACCCGTCATCCCTAACCCCACTCTAGTACCCGTCAACCCTAACCCCACTCTAGTACCCGTCAGCCCTAACCCCACTCTAGTACCCGTCAGCCCTAACCCCACTCTAGTACCCGTCATCCCTAACCCCACTCTAGTACCCGTCATCCCTAACCCCACTCTAGTACCCGTCATCCCTAACCCCACTCTAGTACCCATCATCCCTAACCCCACTCTAGTACCCGTCATCCCTAACCCCACTCTAGTACCCGTCATCCCTAACCCCACTCTAGTACCCGTCATCCCTAACCCCACTCTAGTACCCGTCATCCCTAACCCCACTCTAGTACCCGTCATCCCTAACCCCACTCTAGTACCCGTCATTCCTAACCCCACTCTAGTACCCGTCATTCCTAACCCCACTCTAGTACCCGTCATCCCTAACCCCACTCTAGTACCCGTCATCCCTAACCCCACTCTAGTACCCGTCATCCCTAACCCCACTCTAGTACCCGTCATCCCTAACCCCACTCTAGTACCCGTCATCCCTAACCCCACTCTAGTACCCGTCATCCCTAACCCCACTCTAGTACCCGTCATCCCTAACCCCACTCTAGTACCCGTCATCCCTAACCCCACTCTAGTACCCGTCATCCCTAACCCCACTCTAGTACCCGTCATCCCTAACCCCACTCTAGTACCCGTCATCCCTAACCCCACTCTAGTACCCGTCATCCCTAACCCCACTCTAGTACCCGTCATCCCTAATCCTGAGGCAACCTTAGTACCCGTCATCCCTAATCCTGAGGCAACCTTAGTACCCGTCATCCCTAATCCTGAGGCAACCTTAGTACCCGTCATCCCTAATCCTGAGGCAACCTTAGTACCCGTCATCCCTAATCCTGAGGCAACCTTAGTACCCGTCATCCCTAATCCTGAGGCAACCTTAGTACCCGTCATCCCTAATCCTGAGGCAACCTTAGTACCCGTCATCCCTAATCCTGAGGCAACCTTAGTACCCGTCATCCCTAATCCTGAGGCAACCTTAGTACTCGTCATCCCTAATCCTGAGGCAACCTTAGTACTCGTCATGTAACCCTGAGGCAACCTTAGTACTCGTCATGTAACTCTGAAGCAACCTTAGTACTCGTCATATTTACAATTTCATCATTTGTGTCGTTTTAAGTTTGAAATAGCAGTTTTAGATGCATCTGTATACGCTCTGCAGACAGGGCTTCATGGAAGCTCAGAAGACAATTTCAACTGAGTCTTCGGAAGCCTTTTTTTTTTTTTTTTTTTTTTTTTTAGTTCAGGTTACTGCGCCATGGAACCAGCTGCCAGAAGCTGTGGTCAGCTTGTCGACGTTCAAACAGGCACTGGATGCATCATGGTCATTGATTTTTGGATAATTATCCCTCAGTTGAGCAGTGTAGGATGCAAGGGGACCCAATTCTAGCGTACATCATCAACAGGAATTTTAATTCTACCTTTTAATGATATATTCATCCTAACACTAAGTTTCTGTCTCCACGGGACCCAGCAAAATAAGTACCATAGTCTCTTTCATTTCAATAGAAGAACGGCAGCATTCTCTGTCCGTGTTTCTGTTCCTTGGAACAGCCCACCAGGGAAGGAAGTGACGATAGTAACCTTGGATAAGCATTCTGAATATAGATGTGCATCTCTTATTTTTTTTTTTTTTTTTGCATGGCTTGTTGCACTTTGCTATTTGTTGCCAATAAATTGGATTTGATTTTAAGAGACACTCTCCGTTTGAAATACCATTTTCATTTGATGCAGGATTAAACAGAGCTGAAAGGGAAAAAGTTACGAAATACCAAGGTCTTATGTACAACATGAAAAGAAACTGGAATCTTAGGAAAATCTCCATCATCCCAGTAATTATAGGAGCAACAGGACTAATGAAAAAGAATTTCAAAAGCTATTTGGCGAGTATACCCGGTGAACCGAGTGCAAGAGAAATACAAACAATTGTACTTAAGGGACGGTTAGAATCTTAAAAAGATCTCTAGGCTGGAGTGTCGTAAATAGCCTGTGAATGTCTGGCATCCGGTAGGATGCCCCATCCCCAGCAAAAACAGGAAGATAAGAATATTAAAAAAAAAAAAAAGATTGAATGGACGTAAGAATATTTATTTTACTCATCTTTCTTAAAGTTCACTCATACAAAAATGTTTTAGTTCATTTTGAGTCTGGTGTTGAATAAGTGAATCCAGATTTTCTTAATTATTTATCTTTTTTATTTAAATTTTTTTTTTTTTATCAATGCGACCTACAAACGAATAATTCCTTGAGGAGATTCCTAATGAGTGCCCTTGTTCTGCATTCATGGCTGATAATTCTCCTAAGAATTTTCGGTGTCATTTGTGTAACGAGTTTTATGAAATGTCAATTAATTTTGCATGGGGGGAAAAAAATGGAGGCTGAGAAGAGGAAAAGAATTTAAGACCAGTTATTTAAAGAGAAATGAAGAAAAAGGCGATGTACTCTTCTTTGTGGGGGAAAGGCATTCTATTTTTATGGAATCATCATTTGCTCCCCAATCAGCATTTTCGGGTAATTCAAGAGCAAAAACTGCTACTCGAGAGTGGGGGATTAATGAAGGTGGATCAAACAGAAGAACTCTTAGAAATGTTATCCCTTTTTATATGTACCTATTTACTTGCCTCCCCACGAGGGCAACATTAGACATAAGGTCGTATATCAAGCACCTCAAAAAGGGGTACTCTGGATGGGACAAAAATAAAAATTGCGCCAGTCAAGAAGGATTTCCGACCAAGGACAGAACAGATACCACACTTTGATCCTGGTGTGTGAAAGTGTATTATGTACAGAATTCCAACGTTTTTTATGCTATGACACTGAACATTTGTTGTATGCCTCCACAATTGGTCGAGCAAAACATATGGATGCAGTTTGTTTCTCAGACCGGAAGGATGAGGGGATGATGCTCTCCCGATACTTTGTTCTTCTCAGACAGCTAGCTGGAATATGTTAATTCGTGAAGAAAATAAAAACCATTTAATCCTAAAACCTCCTTTAGTAGACTTAACTATCGATTCATGTTCCTTAACTACGAGTTCTTTATGGCTAAATCATACCTCCAGGAGTATGAACGCCTCCCCTCTCGCAGCACCTTTAATTAATCATGTTTCCTCGTAACTTTATGGTGCTACCAGATGAGGCTGTCTGAAGATACTGGCTTCCTGACCAAAAATGCACCAAACATTGATGTTATTGTTTTTTTTCCTTTTCGTTTGCAAAACTCAATCATGTTCTGCAAAGCCAAAAACATTTTTCCTCTACAAAGCACCCAAACTAAACTAAACCAAACACCATGAATAAATACTTGAACATATTATTTTGGAGCATAAAAACTTTTACCAAAATGACTAGATTCGCTATTAAATAACCCCAAAAGGGTTAATATGCCATAAAACAACCAACCAACCAACCTCGTAACTTTAACTGCAATTACTTTAACCAAGGTTGGGGGGGGGGGGGGGGGGGTCAGGTTTTGGAAGGAGTCTGAGTCAAACCCGTAAGAATGCCAGGAGTCTGAATATTGGAATGTAAGCATGCACAATGGTGCATTCTTAGTAGGATGCATAGATGCATGCATGTGATGGGTCGGTGATGGGAAATATATCTGGCTCAGGGTTTCACCACCTAAAATTTAATTTCTCCACTTAGTTATTGCTTCTTTAAATAGGTGTTCATGCTGAAAAATCATACCACTTGAAATTCTGGAAAAATTAATGTCCCCCTCCAAATACGAGACACCCTGGGCAGTAAGTTTTTATGTCCATAGATTAACAGACTATGATTTTCAAGTGGTTTTGTTGGGTGGCCTATCTTAAATGACAGTGAATATTTATTCGAGCTAGAACAGGCAAGAGGTTTGTTTGCTTCAGACAAGACTTGAAGCAGACTGGTCTGTTTTGTGTTCAGTTAAAAGTGTCCGTCGTTCGGTAGAAGAAAACGAGTATCATTGTAACTCCTCACATCGTTACTTGTTTTCAACTAGAGTTGGGGTTTTCTTAGGATAGAGAATTCTTTTACAGCAGTGACACTAGCGACCACATAATTGACCTTATACCTTCTGATTCCGCAACCCTGGTCTTAACCACATAATTGACACTGCGACTGGTTTGGGAATTGACTACCGAATTCAGACGAAGATAAAAAGTGGACGATCACAGCCTGTGCAGTTAATACACACACACACACAAGTTCACGGGAAGTCTTTAAGGAGTCCGAGTCGGATATTTTGAAATCCTATGAATCTGAGTAGGACCTTATACCTTCTGGTTCCGCAACCCTGGCCTTAACTTTGAATTCTTAAAGTAAGGGTGGGGGCGTTTTTTATCGATCCTCAGATATTTTCCGTAGACAGAGACAGCCGTTCATCTCTCTGAAGTAGTTGGTGATGTCTAGTAGTAAATATGGCTGTAGTGGTGATGTGGCAGTTATAGAGATGAACTTTTCTTCTTCCTTCTCTTAGTGACTCAGTAATAGAAAATATTAAAAAGGAACTTAATTAATTGCTCTGAGATTTGATTTACTTCTTAGTTTTATGACATATCAACCCGTTTTGGATCACTTAATCCTGAAACGATACCTATTATTAACGGTTCTATACTATTGTTACTATTCTACCCATATCTGGGACAAAACTGTGGGTTCATACCTTTCCCGACTGTAGTAGTGCATAATTGAACACTATATCTTATAGGATTGGAATTTCACGTAGCCGATTCCATAATCTGGGATAGTATCTATTTGACCAATCACACACCCATTACATGATTTCTATCTCCATTATTGGATCTTGTTACTAGTATACATTGTTTTATAAGATGTGCTTTATTGGCATAATGGATACCGATTCAGGCACGGTGTATTGTTTTCAATCATTTATTAATATTCGTGGAAATGTATGTAAACAATTTTTTTTCCTTGGTTACCAATAAAATGGAAACTTGTGTGTGTCTCTCCAACTAAAAGGCATAAACTACATAAGACACACCCACGAAGCTGATATATTCCTTTTTAGCATTGCCTCAGACAAAATATCGACACTTTTAAAAAAAAAATATTTTTTTTTGTAATATTCAGTCTTTTGTGAGCAATAAATTTAGTGTGTGTATGGGGGTGGGGGTAAGCTATGTTCATTAAAAAAATTTTTTTTTCATCGACCTTTGGTGTGAAACTTTAACTAAAATACACTTTCTTGACCTTCCTTGAGCTAGGATCAAAGTAGTACCTGTTCTGTCCTCAGTCGGAGGAGGAGAAATTCTTCTTGGCTGCGGAAATGGAGAGAAAAGAGAAGGGGGATAAAGAGGCACACTTTTTAACTCTTCTATTTTGTTGTCATTGCCTCCCGGGCAACGCCAGGTAACCATGCTAATCTTATATAATGGATTGTTTACAATAGATGGTTTTGGCATTGTAGATACAGATTCTGACTATAGACGATGCTGAATTAAAATCTGAGATCTATTTTGTTCAGTTATGCATCAAATACCGTTTACTGAATAAACTAGCAATTTGTGTTAAATTTCGTTTTATGCATTTAACCCTAACCCAAAACGTTCTGTTTTACATTAAATGACCTAAAAATTGGTCGACATGTTTTACAACAGACTTGTTTTAACTTGACCTATTTTCACATGTGTTTTAGCTGCATGACGGGCATAATAAACAACATTGCAGACTGAAATCCTTTAAGAATAGTTGGTGCTGTCATAGATGACACGCCTGATTTCCGTGATTTACCTTAGTTTCCCCCTCTCTCTCTACCTTAGTTTCCCCCCTCTCTCTCTCTACCTTAGTTACCCCTCTCTCTCTCTACCTTAGTTTCCCCCCTCTCTCTCTACCTTAGTTTCCCCCTCTCTCTCTAACTTAGTTTCCCCCTCTCTCTCTACCTTAGTTTCCCCCTCTCTCTCTACCTTAGTTTCCCCCTCTCTCTCTAACTTAGTTTCCCCCTCTCTCTCTAACTTAGTTTCCCCCTCTCTCTCTAACTTAGTTTCCCCCTCTCTCTCTAACTTAGTTTCCCCCTCTCTCTCTAACTTAGTTTCCCCCTCTCTCTCTACCTTAGTTTCCCCCTCTCTCTCTACCTTAGTTTCCCCCTCTCTCTCTACCTTAGTCCCCCCCTCTCTCTCTACCTTAGTCCCCCCCTCTCTCTCTACCTTAGTCCCCCCCCTCTCTCTCTACCTTAGTTTCCTCCCTCTCTCTCTCTACCGTAGTTGTTTTCCTATCTCTCTCTTAGATTTTTCTCTCAACATATTTGTCTATTCATCTTAAAACACAAACTTTAAAATAATTGGGTTTATCAGATCTCAACCATTTAAAAAATTCCAGATGACAAAAAATATATATATATATATATATATATTTGAATGTAGGTCAAATTATGATGGCCACATTTTTGAGCAAACGTTTTGGTGGGTAGATTTTGACCTATATACGAATGATAGCTTCGTTTAGTTACAATCTCAACACGTTTGAAACATTCAATGCAGGTGCAAGTTTCTCTTGGTTTAGCTGCTAATTATCCTTGTAGAAACCAGTTCATTTTAAATCGTCTTAACTTTGTCATTCAAAACAAACATTTCCATTTTTGTTCCTTATTAAAATGGTCAGTTTAAAAATTTTTTTTAACTAATTAAAAAGTAATTAATAAAAATAATCTCTTAATGCAACCTAAAATGAGTGGTTGATACCAAATTAAGAGATTAAAATTTTCTTAATTCTATTATTATTAACTACCAGACATGGAAATCTGGTAGTGAGGATTGTGGACATGCGTTGCATGGAGAGAAATGATATGAAGGATGTGTAATGTGAGTCTTAATGACTGCCTTAGTTCTGATGACTTCAGAGGAAGATTAAATCTGTACAGTCTCGGGAGATGTGTGCAAAACAGGAGGCTTCGATGGTATAGCCATGTTCGAAAGAATGGATGAATTGAGTTAGATGTAGAACAGTTGAGGTAGTAGGTCCAATTCACAAAGGAAAGCCAAGAAAAACATCGGAAGAAGTGATAAAAATTTGAGAGAATAAATAAGCTTTGGCCAAAGATAGGTTAGTTTGGAAGCTCATTTCTTAAAGCTATCCAGTGGACTAATTTAAATATCTATACACGAGAAGAATGGGTAAAATTAATTCTTCAGACAAAAGTTTTGCCTCATTTTTTTATGTCCCCTTTACGAAAATTAAAATCAAGATATAATGCTACAAAATCTTATGTCTAGAATCCTTATTCCATTTTGATCAAAATCCATTACATGATTTTGATTCTAGAAAATGTCTAAAATTTTAGGCTCAAGCTTAAATCCCTTAAGCTTAAGAAGAAATTGAAATTCGGGAAATCTCGCTTCATTGGTGTCTAATGACTATGAATCAAATTTAATACAAATCTGAAATATTTGAATTTTCCAATGGGGGGTTGTACCCATATTATGCCCCCTAAAACCCCTTTCAAATACTCCAAGCGAACTGAAATTTGGAGAATATTTATTAATTGATGTCTAATATCTATTTAAATTTCACAAAAAACGACGGTATCTGGATTTTCACGAAGGGCTTCCACCCCCCCCCCCCCTCTTTGTCTCATTTGTATAAAACTAAATATAGCCCACGTTACTCACGCTTACATTAAATTTTTGCCTTATTATATTGTTTTCATCTGTTTTTACATGGTCCAAATTTGAGGGGGGGTTTTAAAAAAAATTTTTTTACTATTAAAAGAAAAATCTAGCCTAGTCTCTACTCTACTATTAATCATATTATGAAGATTCAATGTGTTAGCTGTTGGAATTAATTTTATATGAACAGTCAAAGTTGCACTTCCGTGTCATTTTTGTACGTTTGTTTGAGAAGTAATGAGATTTTGCCTAATGTTTAGGCTGGCTTGATCTAATAATTATCGTTTCCATTATGATTTGTCATCATTTACCAAAAGATGACATTACATTTGTAAGGATTTTTTCACCTGTTTAAAGCCTGCATTTTTAGTTATACACTGTGAGAAATTTGCTTCTGGACCAATAGCACACAAGATGGCAACTTTTCTAATTTTCAACAAATTTTGAACAGTCATAATTCGGTGGCGAATTGTGCTATCAAATAAATTTAGTATCATTGTTTATGTGCACACATAAGTTTTCAGATATAATGAAAATAAAATGTTGGTTTAGGATAGCTACTAATGAAAATAAAATGTTGGTTTGGGATAGCTACTAATGAAAATAAAATGTTGGTTTTGGATAGCTACTAATGAAAATAAAATGTTGGTTTGGGATAGCTACTAATGAAAATAAAATGTTTGTTTGGGATAGCTACTAATGAAAATAAAATGTTGGTTTGGGATAGCTACTAATGAAAATAAAATGTTGGTTTGGGATAGCTACTAATACTGTCATAATTCGGTAGCTAATTATGCTACAAAAATAAATCTGGTATCATTATTTATTTTGCAACGACGTATGCACCACAATTAAACGTTTTTAGATTTAATGAAAATAACATTTTGGTTTTGGATATCTACGGATATAATTTTTTTTTTCTCTTTCCTTAAATAAAATTTTTCATTTTCATTTTATTTTGCAGGAGATATTCAAGACTCTGTGAGCATTGTATGTTATGAACAAGAAAATCCAGAAAAAAAGAAAACCTTCATGATGCTAAATCTCGACGCACAAATCAAATCATCGTTCAAGTTTGCAACGGAGATGAACAACTCTGAGGTCTTTATGAATTTCTCACGATCCAACGTTAATTTGCGATGAGACATTGCTCTTTTCAAACACCAGGCTGAGGTGTGGTATTTCTGTCGGATCATATTCAAAATGCTAAAATAAAGTGAGGGGAACACACCCCCCGAAAGAAAGAAACCAAAAATGGCATGGTTAACAAGACTAGGCCAATTCCAGGTTATACCTCACCCTGGCTGGGAATTGTCCAAATACTTATATAAATATATTCATACCTACTCATCCAATTGCACACTTTTTCCCCTTTTTCGATCATTCGTTACCTGTAAATGTAAATATATACACACAACAATTTCAGCCTCAGTTTCTTTTCTTTTACAGACAAGCTTTTTTTAGTTCATTTTTTTTCTTAAAGCAAAAAAAACTTTCGCTTATATACAAAAATGAAATTAAAAAAAAAAAATCATTCATATGCACATGTCTTGCATTACAGCTTAACAAAAAAACATTTTAAATTTTTTTAGGTGGATAACAAGTATTTATCGATTTTTTTTTTTTTAATCATTTTTAAAAAAAATTTAGTTATTTGGAAAGTATTTAAATTTTTTCTAAAATTTAACAAAAATAAAACAAAAAAAACAAACAATAGAACATATCAATTTTTCTTCGTTCTAAAGGAAATTTATAATACCGGTTACTAACTGTTAAACATTCTTCGTCTTGACAATTTTCTTTAAGGGAAACAAAGTTTCAAAACGTTTTTAAAGTATTCTTTATTTTTGTAATTATTTAATGAATAAAATAGTTAGTTTATATTTATAATTAATTTTAATTTTAATTAATGACTAAAATAGCCGAACTGTTAGTTTATATTTATAATTAATTTTGTAACTTAGAAAAAGATTTTTACGGAAAGCCATTCTCAAATCTTATGTTTCTGATTGTATATGTATCATAATCATTGTGCAATTTCATTTTTAATCGATAATTCTGGCTAAATTAGTTTTCCTATATGTTAGTATATAAATATATCCTATAGATTGAGGACTAGAATTCTTCTAGATATTTTTAAAAGAACTCAAATATGATTCCTTGTTCTTCAGAGGTTTCAGTGATAGATGAAGATTTTTAATATTCTTTTCATTTATTTTGATGACATTATTTAAGCTGAAAAACTAATTGTTTTACGTTTGTTCATCCACATTTACTTTAGTAACGTACAACATCCAGAATTTAAAAATTCGTTTTAATAATTGATTTTTTTAAAATATAAAACGGAAACAAAAATCTCATAAATTTCCAAAATATTCAAAACAGGGAAAAGAATAATAATTTTACAGATTTCAGTCAAATATTTTTCATTTTGAATACGACAAAAAAAAAATCTTTGAAAATTTTTAATGTACTTAAAAACACAAGATGTAAAAAGTTTCATAACATTTTCTTCTTGGACTAACCCTAACTTGGATCATTTCAATATTTGTATAATAATTGTCTTTCTGTAATATTCTCCACGTCTTCGTTTTTTACTGATTGTAACCATTTCAAAAACAAAAAAAAATCAAAATTAAATTTCATTACTTCAAAATCAAAAAAAAAAACTTTTTTAAGTATACTAAAAAAAAAAAATCAAATTTAAAAAAAGATTAAACTTTTTTTACCATCAGTTTCATAACTTTTTAATTTATTTGACACGTTACAAAAAACAAATTGGAATTTCTTTGCAATGTACTATAGAAATTTCTTCATCGAGCAGGTTTTCAAATCTGCCGCTAACTGGATGAGCTTAACGTCCCTGGTTTCTTTTTCCACCAATATTTTGTACCCACAATGCATTATTTTGACAAGCCGTCTGCACATATCATGATCCGATAATATGTGGATATTAGAAATTGTAAAACAAAGGGCTCTCCTCGCCCGGATCACGCACGCCCACCTTTCCCGTCTGATATTTTTCCTTCTCGTTGTGCTAGTCCTGGTGCCTTTGCTGTCCCACCATTACCTCTCAAAAATTGGAGATGAAGGCAACTCAGGAACCAGGATTAACGCAAAACCGGATACCTTTGCTGGGGATGTCGAAAAAACTGTAAAGTTCGATCTCTGCATGCATGTTGACGAACTGAAGAAAATTCGTGCGTCTGTTAATAATGAATTGCGTTCGCTGGAGAGTAAGCGCCAACGTCTCCAGTCGGAATTATCCGGTTACAACACTAACATCCACCGTCTGAAGAACGAACACGAGAAGTTGCAGAAAGATCTGGAACGACTGAAAATCACCATCGAGACGGTCAAGCTTGAGAAGGAAGAGATGATGCAGCATAATATGCCCGTGCTTTCCGCCCCCAAGCAGATCCTCCCTAACGTCTCAGATGAGGTGTACATCCCAGCCCCGAAATATCCCATCATGTGTCAGATGCACAATTGTTTTGATTATTCTCGTTGCTCCCTCACTTCCGGATTTCCTGTCTACCTTTACAACCCACAGAAGTACCTGATCGGAAAACACATCAACATGGATCTATTAATGTCGTTACAACAGTCAAAGTTAATCAAAGACTATGCAACTCTTGAGCCGAGTGCTGCATGCGTCTACATGGTCTTCATTGGGGAGCTTCGTGGAGTGCGCGCCAGATCTTTGCAGATGTTTTTCTCCAGCTTGCCATACTGGCGCGGTGATGGACGCAATCATATTTTAGTCTCATTCAGTCGGCGCGCGGCCGATTCAGAGCTCCTGAGTCGCACAAACACCGGCCGTGCGATCATTGTTCAGAACACGTTTGCTCAGGGCTCGTTTTGGCGGGATTTTAATATTCTGTCACCACCGTTCATCAAAGCCTGGTCAAGCAGTAGCAGTTGGAAAGACATGACTCTGATGTCGCCAATTCAACGTAAGTTTCTGCTTAGTTTTGCTGGGGAGCACCCTGATGCGAAACCGGCTTCTCCTACTGTTCAAAAAACTAGAGTAGATATTGAACCTGATTCTGACTATGAAGATAAACTTAGTATTAATCATTCAAGTTTTAATAATAATATCATTAATAATAATAATAATAATTATATAAATAATGTTAATAAGGAGATTAGTAACAATAATAATAATAATATTGTAAATAGTAATGTGGTTCAACCAAACTACCTTACACGTCACCTTAACGGACTTTTATCCGAAAAATCATTAATGCAAAATCTTGACAATATGATCCTAGACATTTTAAAAAATATCCAGTCCTTAAAGACGGATCCATTTTCGTTTGACTTTTCCTGCAAAACTTCAGTCTTGGAGAAACTTGCCATTCCCGGAGAATGGTCGTACTGCGAGAGTGAAAACTTTCGCCGTGACATGGTGAAGCAGTCGTCATTCACACTAATTATCGCCCCAATGAACACTTCATTCATATCAACTCCCCTACTACATATCAGACTTCTCGAAGCGTTAAGGTTTGGATCGATTCCTATCATCCTCGGCAATTATGTCCGCTTGCCATTTGCAGAGCTGCTGGATTGGCGCAAAGCGGCTATTATCTTGCCGAAACCGAGGATAACCGAACTGCATTTTATGCTGCGGACTTACACGGACTCTTCCATAGCAGAAATGCGTCGTCAAGGACGCTTTCTGTGGGAGACTTATTTTAGCACATTAGACCGCGTTGTGGCCACAATTCTGGCCACGGTACGGACAAGACTTCAGATTCCAGCGGCCTCTGCCCCACAGGCCCCGTCACCGAGTTTCCTTAATGTAACTCTTGTACAAATGAAGTTGGAGGCACAGGACATTGAACCAGAAACGGACGATATTCTTGGACCAATCGAACCCCCATTTCCATCGGAATCATTTAGTCATAATTTTTCACAAATTCGGACATACGAAATATTCAACCAACACGGAGATCCTTTTCATTCTTTTGCCGCGACGCCATACGAACCTGTCCTTCCATCAGAAGCAAAGTTTTTTGGTAAGTACTAGTTATATTATTTTTATCTTCACCTACTAGGTAGATCTTTGTAAATTTGGTTCGGTTGATCACTGCATTTAATTGTATCTTTTTACCTGGGTTTATTGTTGGAAGAATTCACGTGTTCTCGTGGTGTTGGACCCATCTGCTATTTTTAATGTGGATCACGCATGGCTGACTGGTTTGATTTTCTTGGGGACAAAATAAATGATGGGTGAGGATTGAGAATTTTGGGTGTTTATTTCCTGTGTTCATGAACTTCGTGTAAGGATTGAGGTGACTGAACTTAGACATTTTTATACCCATAACCCACCCGTCATCAAGTGGATTAGCTTATTAAGAGAATCTGTCACACACCGTTCTTAATTTAATTCTCAACAAAGATGGTCTCGTTATTTCCCTACCTGTAATGTCCCTATTTACTTGCCACCCCACGAGGACAGAGTTAGACACAAAGTCAATTTTTAATGTGGGGTAACTCCAGCTTCCCAAAAAGGTGCACTCAGGATTGGGACAAAAGTTAAAATTAACTCAGTCTAGAAGGAACCCTCCTTCACCGACTGATGGCAGAACAGATAAAGTGTAGTATCTATTCCGATACTACATTTTGATCCCAATAAAACTATCTGTGATGTCAGTTACACGTGGTTTTGCTAAAATCTCAGTGCCCTACATTATAACGGAATAATTTAAGTTGGGACAATGATGTTCTATGTTAATCTATACTTGTCTATAGAATTTGGTATTTCGGACTACTGTTCTCATCTTGAGTGTTTTTATCACAACGTTTCGGCCGATGTAACCTCCGACCTTCTTCAGGTGTATCTTGTCGAACTCGGGAATCTGGACGGAATTTCGAACAGAACCCTTTATTAAATCCACGGGGGTAGCATGCTCTCATTCCATCCGCCATGACTGGGAAGAAGTCTTCAGTAATTCGTAATTCTTCGTATATTAAATCAAAAAAACAAGAATAGGTTTAAGGCTCCCAAAATTCATACTAGAATTGTCCACAAGGACCCGTGTCGCAGTGTTAAGTAAAATTCAGTTCTAAGTGACAGTCATCTGAAGGTCGATGGTTCAATCCTCAGTGCGGGTGATACGAAGAATTGGAAAAACTAAAGATCTCACGATCAAAGTGTCTAAAATGATCGATAAGTGAAGTAGTTGTATTGGGCTTTACTTCAAAATATGTAATTAGTGTCCATGCCGTGGTTGCACCACTTTCACTAATACCATCTCTCCTCCTGCATTAAATAGTAGGGTAGGCTAGACATTCAAGCCTTGATAGAGCAACTTGCATAACACTTGTGACCAGTTAGCTTTTTCACGTCATCACTTATCTGGTGGAAAGAGTGAGTCATGTTTTCCACAATGCAAAAAGATTTTTTATTCTCAAAATATAGTTGTATCCATAGCATTTATTTATTAAAAAAGATGTCTGTTTTGTAATGATACTATTAAGCTGGAGTGAAGAAATAAACCCTAATCTCTTAATGTCGCCTAACATGAGTGGGTGATATCAGATTAAGTGATTAATATATTAAGTTTTCTTAATTCTATTGTTAGTCATTATTGCTTTTATCAAGCATGTATTTCTAATAATCAGTTTTATAGTTACTGTAAAATATAAAAATATGAATTCAAATAAATGATGCATCAGATAGAAAAATGGAGAAAATTGGAAAGGAAAAATAAACACAGAAGCCAGCAGAAGAAAGAAGAGAAGAGAAAATCTGAAAAAAGAATATTATAGGACATCGAGAGTGAATGTATATGGCATTGTCACTGCTGGTGTAGTATTGGTCTGGGCTACTGTTCAGGAGAGGTGGAGAAATGTATGTGACTAAAAGTCTAATTTTTATAAATAATTGTATGGATTAAATGTAAAATTTGAGCAACCGTGTTCACTTAATCATGAATAAGTAGTGGCCTTGGCCTTTTGGTTAAGAGCAATGTGTAGTATCTGTTCTGATACTACACTTTATCTTTTCTGTCCTCGGAAGGAGAAATCTTTTTTCTTTTTTTTTTTTTTTTTGTTCCGATCCAGGGTGCCCCTTTTTGGAAAGCTGGATTTTCACCACATAAAAAAAACGACCTTGTGTCTAACTCTGCCCTCATGGGGAGGCAAGTAAATAGGAACCCAAAATAAGTCTTTATTTACTAGCCACCACAAGGGAAATAACTGTAGGTGCTTGAAGTAAGTCCAGGGAAGTAATGAGTCGCAAAAAAGAAAAAGGCAGGTGTTTTTTTTTTGTTTTTTTTTAAATCTTAATGACCCGATTTTATTGACTAAACATTCGTATTCATTTGAAACTAAACATTCGTATTCATTTGAAACTAAACATTCGTATTCATTTGAAACTAATCATTCGTATGCATTTGGAACTAAACATTCGTATGCATTTGGAACTAATCGAATCGAATGTAGAATGCAAATAAAGGAAAATCATTGGAGAAATCCATGCATTTTGATTTTTTTTTTTTTTTTTTTTATTATTTGCGACCTACATTGAACTTGATTAATTTCTAAATGAATACAAATCTTTATTAACATCTGCCCTTAATGTTCATTCAAGTATTTTTTTGCTAAGATAATGCCTGATAAACAACTTTTTAAGAACTCTATCTTTTTACTTTTGTATCAATGTTGGCTTAAAGCAGTCCCTATTCTGAAGTACATGTTTGAATCCTGTACGAGTTTAATTATTCTCTTTGTGTATTTTTCCTATATTTTAGTTGCGTAAATAATTATATCCAAATCCTATTCAGTTTAATGTCCGTTTTATACATGCTGGCATGTAGTTTTTTCTTACGTCTTGATGTATATACGTTTCGGTTCAATTACAACTCAGAAAAATGAAGGAAGTACGAAGTAGAACCGTTAACAGATTTATTTAACAAACACACTGATTAAATTTAATGTAGAAAAACCACTGAACACGAGATGCTTGTTTGATGTTGAGACCGTTCCGTTTACTTTTCACTGTTTGGCAAACGACCCTCTTTATCCAAGGGCGATAACTCTTACTTTTTATCCAAGGGAAATAACTCGATTTTGTTTTGTTAGGTTGCCCTAACACTTTTAGAAATTGACTTCCAAAAAGGTGGCGGCTTCTATTTGAAATCCAGTCTCAGGTTCCAAAGTTTGAGAAGAATCACTTGAAGATGTTCAGAGGTTACATTGTCGGAAATGTTGTGAATATAACAACCAAGATTAGAATAGTCAGAATAATGCAACTGAAATAAACCTCATTTTTATAAATAAAAATAAATTCACACCCGCAAAAGCAGTGCAGTTGAGACAATACCAGTGTGAAACGCATTGAGAACGAATGAATTAGAATAAACATATAGGCCAGCTATAAGCAAACAAAATGGCGCTTGTGTCAAAGGGGTTGATAATGGGGGGGGGGGGTTAGCTAGGTTTCACTAAGAAAATAAGCATAAAATAAAAACACCATTTAGGACACTGAAAACGTACGCAATTAGACAAATGAATTGAACATATCTTTGTCTTAATAATAAAAAAACAATTTTTAAAGGTTTCTGACTTGGGTTAGTGATAACATTTTTTAAATTTTTTTTTTTTTTTAGGCGACTGAGTTTAACTGATCGAATAAGCATCGTACATTTTATGTTTTTTTAATTATTAAAAATAAAGATTTGTTTGAAACTAATAACATTGAATTGGGACGCTGGAAAGTATAATAAATACAATAATACTTGCACAACGAAACAATTTCTATAATTACAATTAATCAATCGAAAAATGTTAACGAATTGAAAAGATGAAATAAACTTGTTAAAATACAAGAACATAAAAATGAAATAAACTGTAACAATGTTAGTTAACAGAAACATTTTTTATATGAATGTAATAAAAAGTTTTCTTAAAACATGAAAATTTTTATGGTATTTTTTTACTATCCCTACCCAGCGCAGTTTACCCCTTAAAAAAGTTAAAATC
The DNA here is from genome assembly GCA_963556195.1 of Sepiola atlantica. Classification (NCBI taxonomy): domain Eukaryota; kingdom Metazoa; phylum Mollusca; class Cephalopoda; order Sepiida; family Sepiolidae; genus Sepiola; species Sepiola atlantica. The sequence goes on from OY744515.1 coordinate 92,365,344, forward strand.
CTACTTTTTTTGTGCAAATACTTAAATTTATTTGCACAAAAAAAGTAGGATTTAAAAAAAATATCCGCAAAGAAGGAATTTTTAAAAAAAATTAAATATTTAAGATTTTAGCGTGGGGGATCACTTTCCTTTATAAATTTAAGTAAAATGAGCACCCATTTCCTGGCCACTTAACGTTAAACGAGACATGTAACCGACTTGAGTTTCTAATTTGGGGGGGATTTGGGTATCTTTTACAATAGCCCTCAAACTCGTGAGTCGGGTTCAAAAAAAGAAGTAGAACATGGTCGAAAAAAGTGAATATGCAACAAATAAATTCGATGTACGTCGAGACTGGAGATTTTCCTAGTTAGCTATTCCATTTGTTTGTATTTTTACATAGGATAAATGGGTTTTTATTAGACATGAAAAAAAAAATTTTTTTTTTTTCTGGGCACGGATTTTTTAAACTTAATTTTATGAAACGAACATTTTAACGATCAGGGCTGGAGTTAGAGTTAGAGTTAGGGTTAGGGTGTTTTTTTTTATTAAATAAATGCGTAGAAATTTAGCCAATTTCGGGTGGGGGGGGGGTATTTATTTATTTAATAAAAACACATAGAAATTTAGCCAATTTAGTCTTCTGTATTTTTGGAGGGGGGGGGGTGACTCAAGTCGGTTACATGTCTCGTTTAACGTTAAGTGGCCAGGAAATGGGTACTCATTTTACGTTAAATTTACAAAGGAAAGTGATCCCCCACGCTAAAATCTTAAATATTTAAATTTTTTTTTTTTAATTCCTTCTTTGCGGGTATTTTTGTAGGCTGTTTAAATGTATTTGCACATAAAATTAGGATTTAAACTTTTTAAAGGGGTAAACTGCGCTGGGTAGGGATAGTAAAAATTTACCATTTTTATAATCGAGTTAATTAAAATAATTGTGACGATCATGTTTTTTGTTTTTTTTAAATAATAGACTCAGAGCAAGTTAAATGTCTTTTAATTGTATTAAAAAATATGTTTAATAGAAATAATTGGTCCTCCGATTTATAAAATCGGGGGACTTATGTTTTGAGGCATGTCCGTCCGTCCAGATTTTTCTCCACAACCATCCATTGAATTTCTCTGAAATTTTGCATGAAGTTGTAACTTTGGTCAGGTTAGAAAGTGACATTCTCCAATTTTTGAAAAAAAATCTGGTTGCGCCCCCGCCCCCCTCAGGGGGTCAAAAGGCCCCGAAATGGCAAAAAATTACATTTTTTGCCCCATAACGTTTGATCCATCCATTCAATTTTTCTGAAACTTGGCCAAAATGTAGAGGCAATTGTTCTGGATATAAAATGAGCATCCTTGACCTCAGAGAAATTCTGGTTCGTGCTCCCAGGGGGTCAAAATGGGGGGGGGGGGTCAAAAATGCCTCAAATTGCCAAAATTTATTGTTGCATTTTACACTCGCCACATCGAGTCACATACAGAGGGGGACCATGCACGCGCGGCTTGTTATTATTGAAACAAACTCGACAAATCTCGTGTAATAAGCGTCCTAAATTCTCTTTTTCATTTTCAGCTTATTTTCTTAGTGAAACCTAGTTATCCCCTCTCTCACAAGCGCCAACAAAAGCACTGTAACAAGAACATTGTTAAAAGCGTTGCTTTATACAAACATAGATGTTAATATTTGTTTATTTTCAGATAAAAGTGAAAATACACATTCAAGCATTTTTATTTTTATCCATATTGAATTAGCAGTTTTATTCATTAAAAATATTATTTTTAGTTAATGTGTGCTTCTGTATTAAAATCTTTGACAAAATATTATTATAATCCCCCCCCCCCCCCCGCTATGTCTTTCTCTCTCTATCTCTCTCTTTCTCTCTCTCTCAATCTCTCTCTTTCTCTCTCTCTCAATCTCTCTCTTTCTCTCTCTCTCAATATCTCTTTCTCTCTCTCTCAATATCTCTCTCTCTCTTTCGTTCTCCATCTCTCTCTCTTTCGTTCTCCCTCTCTCTCTCTCTCTCTCTTTCGTTCTCCCTCTCTCTCTCTCTCTCTTTCGTTCTCCCTCTCTCTCTCTCTCTTTCGTTCTCCATCTCTCTCTCTCTTTCGTTCTCCCTCTCTCTCTCTCTCTTTCGTTCTCCCTCTCTCTCTCTTTCGTTCTCCCTCTCTCTCTCTTTCGTTCTCCCTCTCTCTCTCTCTCTCTCTCTTTCGTTCTCCCTCTCTCTCTCTTTCGTTCTCTCTCTCTCTCTCTTTCGTTCTCCCTCTCTCTCTCTCTCTCTTTCGTTCTCCCTCTCTCTCTCTCTCTCTCTCTCTTTCGTTCTCCCTCTCTCCCTCTCTTTCGTTCTCCCTCCCTCTCTCTCTCTCTTTCGTTCTCCCTCTCTCTCTCTTTCGTTCTCCCTCTCTCTCTCTTTCGTTCTCCCTCTCTCTCTCTCTTTCGTTCTCCCTCTCTCTCTCTCTTTCGTTCTCCCTCTCTCTCTCTCTTTCGTTCTCCCTCTCTCTCTCTCTCTCTCTCTCTCCTCTCTCTCTCTCTTTCGTTCTCCCTCTCTCTCTCTCTTTCGTTCTCCCTCTCTCTCTCTCTCTTTCGTTCTCCCTCTCTCTCTCTCTTTCGTTCTCCCTCTCCCTCTCTCTCTCTCTTTCGTTCTCCCTCTCTCTCTCTCTCTCTCTCTTTCGTTCTCCCTCTCTCTCTCTCTCTCTCTTTCGTTCTCTCTCTCTCTCTCTCTCTCTTTCGTTCTCCCTCTCTCTCTCTCTCTCTCTCTCTCTTTCGTTCTCCCTCTCTCTCTCTCTCTCTCTCTCTTTCGTTCTCCCTCTCTCTCTCTCTCTCTTTCGTTCTCTCTCTCTCTCTCTTTCGTTCTCCCTCTCTCTCTCTCTTTCGTTCTCCCTCTCTCTCTCTCTCTCTTTCGTTCTCCCTCTCTCTCTCTCTCTTTCGTTCTCCCTCTCTCTCTTTCTTTCGTTCTCCCTCTCTCTCTCTCTCTTTCGTTCTCTCTCTCTCTCTTTCGTTCTCTCTCTCTCTTTCGTTCTCTCTCTCTCTCTCTCTCTCTTTCGTTCTCTCTCTCTCTCTCTTTCGTTCTCTCTCTCTCTCTCTTTCGTTCTCTCTCTCTCTCTCTCTTTCGTTCTCTCTCTCTCTCTTTCGTTCTCTCTCTCTCTCTTTCGTTCTCTCTCTCTCTCTTTCGTTCTCTCTCTCTCTTTCGTTCTCTCTCTCTCTCTTTCGTTCTCTCTCTCTCTCTCTCTTTCGTTCTCTCTCTCTCTCTTTCGTTTTCTCTCTCTCTCTCTTTCGTTTTCTCTCTCTCTCTCTCTCTTTCGTTCTCTCTCTCTCTTTCGTTTTCTCTCTCTCTCTCTCTCTTTCGTTCTCTCTCTCTCTCTCGTTCTCTCTCTCTCTCTCTTTCGTTCTCTCTCTCTCTCTTTCGTTCTCTCTCTCTCTTTCGTTCTCTCTCTCTCTCTCTTTCGTTCTCTCTCTCTCTTTCGTTCTCTCTCTCTCTTTCGTTCTCTCTCTCTCTCGTTCTCTCTCTCTCTCTCTATTTCGTTCTCATCTTCTCTCTATTTCGTTCTCATCTTCTCTCTTTCGTTCTCATCTTCTCTCTCTTTCGTTCTCATCTTCTCTCTCTTTCGTTCTCATCTTCTCTCTCTTTCGTTCTCATCTTCTCTCTCTTTCGTTCTCCTCTTCTCTCTCTTTCGTTCTCCTCTTCTCTCTCTTTCGTTCTCCTCTTCTCTCTCTTTCGTTCTCCTCTTCTCTCTCTTTCGTTCTCCTCCTCTCTCTCTCTCTTATATATATATATATATATATATATATATATAATGAGAGAGAGAGATATATAAAATGTCATTTTCCCTTATCCAGGTACAGACATTTTTTGATATTTCACAATCTCATTTTCCAGTCATCATAGTTCAGTGGGTCAACTATTTCCAAACTCCACTGTGTACACTCTTGTCCAATCACTTATTTCCATCTTCTCCTTAGCCGATCAACCTTCCTGCAATTAAAGACCTCCATGCTTCTACAATAGTTAATCCAGGATGTTGAATGCTCCACATGATCATACTAGCACAATTGATTTGTCCTTAGGATAACATCTATGTTGGTATATATCTAAAACGGGCATGGAACCAGACTTATATATATATATATATATATATATATATGTCTTTTAAGGGAAGTTGAGTCTGATCAACTCTGCTGGGAAGCCATGAAATTAAATACTGTCTTGTTTTTAAATTCCCGAAACAGTTTTTCATGGTAAACAACTGATGATCCCTTAAATAATGTTAGAAGCAAACTAATATAATAACTGTAAAAATTAAATTGACTTACATGAGTGATTTTCCACTGAACGACTTGGAACTTAAATTAAAAAAAAAAAAAAAATTTTTATATAGTTTTAATGGTTGAGAAACTTCCGAGACTATATATATATATATATATATATATATATATATATATATCTTTTATCTAATTTCCTTTCTAAAAAAAATTAAAATATTCAAATAAGTCTCGGTAGATCATCCAAAACTTTGAAAATTATCTGAACAAGAGAAGAGGCGAAATATTGTGAACATCCCGAAGATGAGGAAAAAGTGCAAACCCTGTAAAAAGAAGTTCTCCATCTACCCCCCCCCCCCCAACCGAGCTTTGGTGAAAAATTGCTCTTGTATCCCCCCCCCCCCCCATACCAGCTGTTACTATTTACCAATGCTTCAGCATCTGTGGACCATGTTGTTTTTCATCTGCAACGCATCTGCTCACCCCCCCCCCGTGGGTATCAAAATGGCATCATCTGGTGGCAATAAATAACACTTGCAAAAGACAATTCCATGGTGTATTTTTATTGCTTTCTTAATTACTCTTTTTTATTATGGCTGATTGTTTTGTAATTATTTTGATGTCTTAATGACCTGAGTTTTAAAGTTATGGGTCGAACAACAAATATATATAACGAAAAAATAGTGGGATAAAATAATAAATCCAACAAGATGTCCCCCCCCCCCCCCAAAAAAAAATGAAAACTCAAAGCAGTATCAGCGTTTCGCCGTCATGTAGTGAAGGATTTTTCAAGAGTTAGACAAGAAATCAAAACGTCCAAAAAGTAGCACAAACGAGAAGAATTGTTTTTTAACGTAACTAATGGAGCTTTTGTATCTGTCTGAAGCCGAAACTATACTATTACCTATATATCAATACGATAGCATGTGCGTTCGTGTGTCACACTTACATCAAACGCTTTGCGCATGCGTGCCGCACCTAGATTTGGAAAAGCATTCAAGTCACCTAATTTTCTTAATATTTTCAGGTATTTCCCTTTGATGCAACGGTTAACGACGTAGGATTTTGACATCGTTTTTTGACGTCGGCCCAACTGGTTTATAGTTCGATCCCAACCATCCTCCTCAGCATTAGCTCCTCTTTTTTGGGGGGGTGGGGGGATATAGTGTAGTAGGGGGGGGGTTAACATACGTCAACAATAAATTGTCATAGGCAAATTCAACAAGTACATCATATATATAATAGCAAAAATATGCAGCCGGAGGGAGCATATTATATATATATATTTTTTTTTCTTTCTTTAAACCATAACAATGTGTGGTGTTAAAATAAATAAAATTTATTTTAATCTTAGCTTTCGAGAATTACGATTCTCCTTGTCAGAGAGTGTTTTTCTTTTTCTTCTTTTTCTTCATCGTTTGATGGTAATGGACTTCTGGGTCAGAAAATCACGTTATGTCTGAAGGCGAGGTTGCGCCAATTAGAATTAGAAAGGGTATTTAGACATATTTTTTAACCCATTGTTTCGTAATAGTATTATATATATTTTTTTTTTTTTTTAAACCATAACATATATGAATAAATGCAAAAGTTTTTCATTTATCTCGACTATATTCTTATCAAAACACGTTAACCTTATTTAATTCCATTTTTCATTTAAATATTTTCAAATACATTATATATATACCCAACGGAACACTGCCAAAACACACTTATTCGGATGCTTCATTTGAATAATAATTTTATAAACACTCTCTAATAAATTAATATTCTGCACAATTCATTTCTATTTTTGTTCTCCAATTTTCCATTTATGTATGTAATACTTTTCTTCATATTAATATTATTAGTAGTAGTAATATTAATTACGATTTAATGAAAAACGTTTAACATTCAAACTGATTATTTTGAAATTCGAAAGATAACTTCCGGTTTTTGTTGTTGTTGTTGAAGACAACGATGATGCTGCTGATTATGAAGGTAACTAATACATTTGCTATAAAAAAGAATAAAGAAGAAAGTCCTCCCCACTACAGATTTTTAAATTACAAATAAAAAATAGAATCATATTTTTTAGAAAATCGTCATTAAGTTTTGTTTTATATGTCTGTCTTTAATAATAAACACAAAAGAAAAAACAAAGTAACCATTTTAAATTACTCAGGAATATAGAATTGTTTTATTTGACCAACTGTCGTTCCACATTTGGCGATCTCAAGAATAACCAATAAAACGAAAAGTGCAAAAACAAAACCAAATAGTCAACAAATAACTGTTACCAAAGTCAATAAAAGTTACTTTTCTACCTACCTGCCTAATTTTTGTGTTTTAAAGTACTTTAAAGCGTTTTTTTGTTTTTTTAATTTAAATTAAAAAGTTCTGACAAATATATTACATTATACTGAAAAACAAAGATGGCTGACAGTTGTTCGCCGACCGTCTACGAAGTCTGATGATTTTTTGGGGGGTATTTTTCCTCTTTTCAATTAGGTAGAAAAGTAAATTTTTTAAGGCGTTTGGAACAGTTATTTTTTTTACTATTTCTTCACCCCCAAAAGATGGAAAACAAACTTTGGAGATATCCGCATACGCCATCTTGAAAATGAAACTGTAGCATGTTCAGATTTGGGCGAATTATTAAAATGCAATAAAAACACTTAAAAAAAACAAAACTTTAAAACACAAAAAAATAGACAGGTAGGTAGAAAAGTAGCATTACTGCCTTTGGTAACAGTTAATTTTTCATAATTTTTTTTACACCACTTTTTTTCTGTTGGTTATTCTTGACAATCGCCCCGAATTTTCGTTTATTCTTTTCATCATCGAGAATTCATTTTTATACGTATACAAAATAAAATATCAACATTGGAATATATCAAATAACACCATGATAATAATCTATTTGTTGTTTTTCTTCAAATTACCAAAATGTGAAAAGAAAATTGTTTCTTTGTTTTCCTGTAGATAAGGCTACAGCTAGATTATGGGGGGGGGTAGTTTTTACTAGTGTGTATATATATATATATATATATATATATATATATATAAGAATATTTTGAAAAACCAGAACAACATTTTTTTTTTTTTTTAAATAAATTATTCATTTATTCCAAAACTTAAGATCTTTCAGCGAATACTCCTTTGGCAAAAGTATAGGCATTTTTTTCGTTCTCTTTTTAATAATAATAATAATAATAATAATAATAAATGAATAATTTATTTTAAAAAACAAAAATAAATTACGTTGTTTGTGTTTTTCAAATTATTCTTATTATTGCCTTCCATCAACGTTTCAAGTGTGAACACTTTTATTGTATCCAACAACACGTAAACAACACAAGACGAATTCCATCTTGACTGCGACAATGTCCAAATCAAGAGGGATTAAAAAGAGAAGTAAACGAAAAAAAAAAATTTTTAATGCCTATACTTTTGATAAAGGCGTATTTGCTGAAAGATCCCAAGTTTTAGAATGAATGAATAATTTATTTAAAAAAAACAAAAAAAATTATGTTCTGTTTTTTTTCAAAATATTCTTATTATTGCCTTCCATCAACGTTTCTAGTGTGGACTTCTTTATATATATCTAAATGAATAAATGCAAAAGTTTTTATTTATTTATTACTCCATTAAAACGGATTACTATTATTTAAATCAATCATACAATAGGTTATTTTCAAATACGGGGTATATCATACTAAAGAAATCCATATCGACATTTAATAATTTGCATAATTTCTTTTTTAACAGTAATTGTTTGTTGCTATTCATTTATGATATTGTATTATTTTCCTTCTGTATGTACAATAGTTTCGTCGATATTAACAGTAATTAATTAAAGTAATTTATTTAAAAAAATGAATAACTCACGAAAAAAACTTTCTTTATATATTAAGAGAGATAATTTAGATTAAACTAATGTTTTAACTAGCTAGCTAGAAAGATATACTGATGAGGCATAAACGTTCAGGGGGGGGAGAGGATTCTCTCTCTCAAGAAAAAAAAACAAGCATGCTGGCTTTATTAATTAACCCTACTCTTTAGGAAAAGAGGTATTTTCCTTTCATTTCACGTTAATTTCAGCCACGTAAATTATTTAGTGTGAAATAAGTTTTGGATTTGCTCATAATGAACTTAGATTTTTTTTTAGTAAAAAAAAAAAACAATAAAAAACATTAAAAACTCTAAGTTATGTTAAGTTTCATCGTATACATGAAACACCAAAATAAAAAATGATGCGGGAAAAATATAGTCGCCATCTAAACAAGTTAAGAGGCTAGCTAAGGAAGAATGATAACTCATGGTTATAAACATGTCTTTTTTAACTAGTAGAAAGTTGACCTTGGGTTTACTTTTGGCAGCCTCGTAACTCTTGCTTCCCTTATTTTGTCCTTTAGTCCTCACATTCCATAAGCGATCTTTCTGACAAAGAGGGAAGAATTGCTGTTTTCTGGATCGGAATCTATCCATCTAACACTTATCGTTGGCTAGTTTTTGACCTTGAAATAGTATTTTTTTTTTTTTTAACTCCTTACATCAAGTGGTTTCATGCCTTGTCTGGAGCGATTTCCATTAAAAAAATATGAAAGGAAGTTATTGTTCTTTCTTAACTAGCATACTTTTCTCTGTTTATAAAGATGACGACTATATTTTTTTAGCCCACTTTTCATTTCAGCATTTCACGCGTACAATGAAACTTGCGATACCATACTCGCAGACATTACCTTCTTTTATGGAGCGATACTCCCAGGTATTACCTCCTCTATTTTGGATGTATTGTATCTGTTCTGTTATGAATATACTATCCGACCAGATAACCACATACTTTTGGGAGGTAGTGTAATATATTTTCATTCCTCATGATACATTCCTCCCAGGCATTGCCGCCTCTTTTTGGGGGGAGGGGGGGGACTATAATATGTTCGTTCCTGACGATATCATCATCCCAGGATTACTTTCTCCTTTTTTAGGGAGTCGGCATAGTGTACTATTTATTCTGTTGTCATGATATCATCGTCCCAGACATTAATTCCTCTTTTGGAGGGTAGGGGGTAGTGTTCATACGTCATGATATAATCCTCTGTCATTAACTCCTCCTGTATGTGAGGAGGGGAGTCAATGTTTGTAATACGTTCATCATGATATCATCCTTCCAGCCTAGCAAAAATATGCGACCGGAGGGAACATATAGTTGCTAGTATATATATATATATATGTATGAATAAAATATTTTCATTCTCGGTCCACGGAAGTATTTTAAAATGTCCCTAATTCTCAAAATTACATCCGAATAAGTGCTTCTCATATACGTTTGAACTAAACATCTTTCTATTGGATTTACTTCATTTTGAACATTTCTAACGCTGTCTCCACGAAACCTGTTTTCCATCTTTAAATCTTTCTTCACCGGACATTTTATCAACGGACATTCACCAACTGGACAGACTCTATATTTTGATAACCTTTTTTTACACGCACACTCTTACTTTCCATTACTTTATATTGTTTCTTAAATTTTTCAAATTTTGAATTTTGGCTATTCCACTGCCAACTTATCCATGTATGTAATTCCTCTGATAAGATTTTAATCTTTGAAAAGCCTGGCTTAAGGAAAGAAAAATAAACATGTTTTCATCGAGTACACCTTGCATTGAACAATCGAAGATGAAATAGATTTGTTATCCGTACATCTTTATCTCTCTTCCTTCATTTATCTTTATATAATGGGAAAGTTGGGCCCATTTCTCACATTAACTAAAGTCAAAACACTCTATTTCAAGTTAATTCAACTTTTCACAATAGATGCACCATCTTTTTATATACTGTTTATGTATATACAATATCAGTCGCAAGGTCAACTAATTTGCATATCGGTTTTGAAAAAGGACATTTTATTAATTAACTAAATGAAAAAGTTATTATTAATAACAGAACGATTATTTGTGGCAATCCCCTTCCAACTGCAATTGACTGGGAGGAAAGTGTAGTATCTGTTCTGATGCTGCACTTGGCCAGTGAAGAAGTCCTTCTTTATTTTTGTTCCAATCCAGAGGAGCTGGATTTTCGCCATATAGAAAACCGACCTTGTGTTTAATTGTGCCCTCATGGGGAGGCAAATAGATAGGAACTGCTATAATGGTGAAAGTATTATCTCATCAACACGACTGAGACACACTGTTACATCCATTCAGTTTTGTGAAGCCCATTTTTTAACTAAGACATAATTTGGCCAATATTACGAGAGAAACGCAATTGAATGGGAGCCAATAAGTCCAGAAATCTCCACTGCTACGGGAACAAAAATTAATCTGTCTTTAAACAAACCGTTTTTGACCTCCTATTTTTAAACTCCAAAAAGAAAATGTCAGATGCTGATTCTTACATTTCTTCCTGCTTTTAATCGACTCTGTCGCACTTCTCAGATTCTTCCAATGAATTTACTGAGAAAATATCGCATTTATCTGTTGTTCTTCTTTGAGAAAAACAAGAGATATCTCAAGGAAATACTCATTAGACAACGCACTGATAACATAATATCTCATTTTATTATATTGCTGCATTCTTCTCTCTCTTACACACACGAGTTGCCTAGAGAATTTTATAGCTCTGGTAGTGAAGGGTGACAGATTTTTTTTTTTTTTTTTAGTCAGTTTCCACTCAAAGTTTTGACTTTAATGCAACAAAAAATTGATTTAAAAGAAACATTTTCCAGAAATAATTCTGATGGAGAAAACAAAATGGCAGAGGAGGATAGAGAAAAAGAGAGAAGTTTTAAAAGAAAGATGTTACACCTTTGTTCACCCCCCCACCCCCCACCCCAAACAAGGCATATTGGCACTGTAAGGAGCTTTTGTGATAGGGACCAGATTTATAGGTGGGTGCTGGATGGGGAATTAGACAGTAAGATTATATTACATTTAAAAAAGTCGCCAACTTAATAGGTCCCTCACTATCTACCAAGCTCCAGCCCCTGTCCCATCGCTGCAATGTTGCTTCCTTGTGCCTGTATTACAAGTACTTCAATGGACTGTGCTCTGATGAACTTGCTGCTCTGGTGCCCCCACGACGCAAATTCACTAGACCAACCCGACAATCTGTCAAATCCCATCCGTTCACTGTGGAGGTACCCAGATGCCGAAGAGCTTTCTACTCCAAATACTTCTTTCCTCGTGCTGCTGGACTCTGGAACTCCCTCCCTGCTCTCTGTTTTCCTGACGGTACTGACATGCAGTAATTTAAAATTAATGTAAACAGACATCTCGCTGCACAGCTCCCAATTTAGGTTGACCCCCCCCCCTTCCCTAAAAAAAAAAAACAAAAAAAACTCTCACCCTTTTTCTCAGTAGCCCCTTACGTCTACAGTGGTGTACTGTCTTGTTTGGGGTGAACTATGTTAAAAAGAAAAAAAAAAAGAAAAAAATTAAAGACGTATTAATAAAAGAGTAATTTTTCATTGATTTTTTTTTTTATTATTACATTTTAAATTAATATTTTTCCAGTTGACATGCAGACGAGGAAAATTTGAGAAACCCGACGTAGACTGGTACTCAGCTAGTTTTTTTTATATTTTCAAATATGTTTATGAACGGTAAAGAAAAAAAAATGGGTTGTGACTTTTCTAAAATAATACAGCAGTTTACACGACCTTCTGATATTATCAAATGGAGCCGGAAATACTGTCCCCACTTTTTCCTCTATCTCTTTTCTCCTTTCTTATTATTCCCTTTTTTTTCTCCCTTTTTCTTTTTATTCCCTTTTTCTTTTCTCCCTTTTTCTTTTTTCCCCCTCTCTATAACGTAAATGGAACTGCCTTTCTACTTGTGGATTGGCAATTTGAAGAATCTTGTGTGAAAACATCTTTCCTTCTCCATTCCTTTGCTGCTGCCTCTGATTGCAGACTTGGCGGCGCCACTATGCCATGTGTAATTCTAAAAAACCCTTAACAGTTTGCAGAGTGCTTTGTACTTACAGACAATTTATGGCTTAGATTTGAGAGTGTCTGTGTTATAGTACCAAAATTTTTTAGCTTGGAAATTATTTTGGTTGGTAAAATATTTTTTGTTTTTTTTAATTTGGATTTTTTGAAATTTAAAATTTATTTTATGAATTTTTAAAACTCAAAATAATGATTAAATCTTAGACTTTTATGATCATCAAATTGATTCTGTGAAACGTTCATCATCCAATGAAATTGATTCTGTGAAACGTTCATAATCCAATGAAATTGATTCTGTGAAACGTTCATCATCCAATGAAATTGATTCTGTGAAACGTTCATCATCCAATGAAATTGATTCTGTGAAACGTTCATCATCCAATCAAATTGATTCTGTGAAACGTTCATCATCCAATGAAATTGATTCTGTGAAACGTTCATCATCCAATGAAATTGATTCTGTGAAACGTTCATCATCCAATGAAATTGATTCTGTGAAACGTTCATCATCCAATCAAATTGATTCTGTGAAACGTTCATCATCCAATGAAATTGATTCTGTGAAACGTTCATCATCCAATGAAATTGATTCTGTGAAACGTTCATCATCCAATCAAATTGATTCTGTGAAACGTTCATCATCCAATCAAATTGATTCTGTGAAACGTTCATCATCCAATCAAATTGATTCTGTGAAACGTTCATCATCCAATCAAATTGATTCTGTGAAACGTTCATCATCCAATCAAATTGATTCTGTGAAACGTTCATCATCCAATCAAATTGATTGTGACTGTAACAAGAATCTAGTAGTTTTAAAGTAATCTTTTAGTGTGGTTATATTAACAGGCAAACTTCAATTATTATTGTTCATTTGTGTCTTTAAACCGAGGAGAAATTATTTTTATATGTACATCTGTTGTAACAAAGAATCGTTTTCGTTTTTTTTCCTAATTTTTTTTCTTTATATTGGTATCTTTTATGATTCTTCAATGTCTTAACAAAATTAAATAAATGTCAGACCTATTTGTTCAAAGAAAATTTAATGCTTTTAGACTTGTAATGGAGAGAGCCTCTCCATTTATGTGGTCGACCAGTAATTGAGTTTGTGGCACGCCACCATAGATGTGTTTCTGACGAACCTGTGGAAGCTTTCTATGTCATTAGATGGTATGATGGATCAAGGCCTTAAAGCAGCCTTTGTTCATGGATTGCCCGATCATGTCCAACAGCTCCTACAAGCTTCTTGAATAGAGAAAATGAGCATTCCCCATCTCCTGGCTGCAAGAGCAATATTGAAAGAGGACCCACCTGGCTCTATATTAATTACAGCAGCCGTGGAGCCAGTGTAAATCAAGACAAAGAACACTCGAATAAGGCGTTTTGAATGCGCTAAAATAAACCACTTAACTAGGGATCGTCTTGTTCAGTGCGACAGACATAACGAGCGAGTGAGCTCGGGACTCCGGACTCCGACCGTGGAGAAGTGATGCCCGTTGCTACTGATGTGAAAGACTAGGCCACACTTCTGGATTGTCCGTGAAAAGGGTTAGGAGACGACAGCTATACATCGGCTTTTTTCGCAGACAAGATGTAAACTTTGTGCTGCTAACTAGCTGTAATAGCTATGAGTAGGAAAGAGGCATCGCACTAGTTGATTATGGGTACTCCTGCACCGTAGTTAGCAAAAACGTGTGCCAGACGTGGCGAAAGCAGACCATTGAAGTGGTTACTATCGGCGGGAGAATGCAGACATGTGGAGTTGGGTCCATCAGCTTCTGACTAGAGAGTGAATGTGAGGTCCTGGTAATTGTGGAGGACCCACTTGAGTTCGACCTCTTGCGATAAAAGCTCTAGGCAGAGTATCCATCTTGAAGTGAGGTGAGGTCTAATTTCCTGATGAACCAGTTTCTATTTGTACGGCTGCGCTGGTACTTGTAATTGAAGAACCCGATTTTCTGGCGGAGTTTAACAAACAATGAAATAAATAGAATGAAACGTGGGAAGGGGCGAAAGGCAAGATGCCTGACTAGCTGCAAAACCACCTCACGGAGTATTCGATGCCGGTAACAGTTGGTCTGTAATGCTCATTTTTAAAATCACATTTCCGTAGGTCTGTAACGCTCATGTTTAAAATCACATTTTCGTTGGTCTGTAGCACTCATGTTTAAAATGACATTTCCGTTGGTCTGTAGCACTCATGTTTAAAATAACATTTCTGTTGGTCTGTAAGGCTCATGTTTGAAATAACATTTCCGTAGGTCTGTAACGCTCCTGTTTAAAATCACATTTCCGTTGGTCTGTAGCACTCATGTTTAAAATAACATTTCCGTTGGTCTGTAGCACTCATGTTTAAAATAACATTTCTGTTGGTCTGTAAGGCTCATGTTTGAAATAACATTTCCGTAGGTCTGTAACGCTCCTGTTTAAAATCACATTTCCGTTGGTCTGTAGCACTCATGTTTAAAATAACATTTCCGTTGGTCTGTAGCACTCATGTTTAAAATAACATTTCCGTTAGTCTGTAACACTCATGTTTAAAATGACATTTCCGTTGGTCTGTAGCACTCATGTTTAAAATAACATTTCTGTTGGTCTGTAAGGCTCATGTTTGAAATAACATTTCCGTAGGTCTGTAACGCTCCTGTTTAAAATCACATTTCCGTTGGTCTATAGCACTCATGTTTAAAATAACATTTCCGTTGGTCTGTAGCACTCATGTTTAAAATAACATTTCTGTTGGTCTGTAAGGCTCATGTTTGAAATAACATTTCCGTAGGTCTGTAACGCTCCTGTTTAAAATCACATTTCCGTTGGTCTGTAGCACTCATGTTTAAAATAACATTTCCGTTGGTCTGTAGCACTCATGTTTAAAATAACATTTCTGTTGGTCTGTAAGGCTCATGTTTGAAATAACATTTCCGTAGGTCTGTAACGCTCCTGTTTAAAATCACATTTCCGTTGGTCTGTAGCACTCATGTTTAAAATAACATTTCTGTTGGTCTGTAGCACTCATGTTTAAAATAACATTTCTGTTGGTCTGTAAGGCTCATGTTTGAAATAACATTTCCGTAGGTCTGTAACGCTCCTGTTTAAAATAACATTTCCGTTGGTCTGTAGCACTCATGTTTAAAATAACATTTCTGTTGGTCTGTAAGGCTCATGTTTGAAATAACATTTCCGTTGGTCTGTAGCACTCATGTTTAAAATGACATTTCCGTTAGTCTGTAACACTCATGTTTAAAATGACATTTCCGTTGGTCTGTAGCACTCATGTTTAAAATAACATTTCTGTTGGTCTGTAAGGCTCATGTTTGAAATAACATTTCCGTAGGTCTGTAACGCTCCTGTTTAAAATCACATTTCCGTTGGTCTGTAGCACTCATGTTTAAAATAACATTTCCGTTGGTCTGTAGCACTCATGTTTAAAATGACATTTCCGTTGGTCTGTAGCACTCATGTTTAAAATAACATTTCTGTTGGTCTGTAAGGCTCATGTTTGAAATAACATTTCCGTAGGTCTGTAACGCTCATGTTTAAAATCACATTTTCGTTGGTCTGTAGCACTCATGTTTAAAATGACATTTCCGTTGGTCTGTAGCACTCATGTTTAAAATAACATTTCTGTTGGTCTGTAAGGCTCATGTTTGAAATAACATTTCCGTAGGTCTGTAACGCTCCTGTTTAAAATCACATTTCCGTTGGTCTGTAGCACTCATGTTTAAAATAACATTTCCGTTGGTCTGTAGCACTCATGTTTAAAATAACATTTCTGTTGGTCTGTAAGGCTCATGTTTGAAATAACATTTCCGTAGGTCTGTAACGCTCCTGTTTAAAATCACATTTCCGTTGGTCTGTAGCACTCATGTTTAAAATAACATTTCCGTTGGTCTGTAGCACTCATGTTTAAAATAACATTTCCGTTAGTCTGTAACACTCATGTTTAAAATAACATTTCCGTTGGTCTGTAGCACTCATGTTTAAAATAACATTTCTGTTGGTCTGTAAGGCTCATGTTTGAAATAACATTTCCGTAGGTCTGTAACGCTCCTGTTTAAAATCACATTTCCGTTGGTCTGTAGCACTCATGTTTAAAATAACATTTCCGTTGGTCTGTAGCACTCATGTTTAAAATAACATTTCTGTTGGTCTGTAAGGCTCATGTTTGAAATAACATTTCCGTAGGTCTGTAACGCTCATGTTTGAAATAACATTTCCGTAGGTCTGTAACGCTCCTGTTTAAAATCACATTTCCGTTGGTCTGTAGCACTCATGTTTAAAATAACATTTCCGTTAGTCTGTAGCACTCATGTTTAAAATGACATTTCCGTTGGTCTGTAGCACTCATGTTTAAAATAACATTTCTGTTGGTCTGTAAGGCTCATGTTTGAAATAACATTTCCGTAGGTCTGTAACGCTCATGTTTAAAATCACATTTTCGTTGGTCTGTAGCACTCATGTTTAAAATGACATTTCCGTTGGTCTGTAGCACTCATGTTTAAAATAACATTTCTGTTGGTCTGTAAGGCTCATGTTTGAAATAACATTTCCGTAGGTCTGTAACGCTCCTGTTTAAAATCACATTTCCGTTGGTCTGTAGCACTCATGTTTAAAATGACATTTCCGTTGGTCTGTAGCACTCATGTTTAAAATAACATTTCTGTTGGTCTGTAAGGCTCATGTTTGAAATAACATTTCCGTAGGTCTGTAACGCTCCTGTTTAAAATCACATTTCCGTTGGTCTGTAGCACTCATGTTTAAAATAACATTTCCGTTGGTCTGTAGCACTCATGTTTAAAATAACATTTCTGTTGGTCTGTAAGGCTCATGTTTGAAATAACATTTCCGTAGGTCTGTAACGCTCCTGTTTAAAATCACATTTCCGTTGGTCTGTAGCACTCATGTTTAAAATAACATTTCCGTTGGTCTGTAGCACTCATGTTTAAAATAACATTTCTGTTGGTCTGTAAGGCTCATGTTTGAAATAACATTTCCGTAGGTCTGTAACGCTCCTGTTTAAAATCACATTTCCGTTGGTCTGTAGCACTCATGTTTAAAATAACATTTCTGTTGGTCTGTAGCACTCATGTTTAAAATAACATTTCTGTTAGTCTGTAAGGCTCATGTTTAAAATAACATTTCCGTTGGTCTGTAACGCTCATGTTTGAAATAACATTTTCGTTGGTCTGTAACGCTCATGTTTAAAATAACATTTATGTTGGTCTGTAACGCTCATGTTTAACATAAC
Organism: Sepiola atlantica; assembly: GCA_963556195.1. Taxonomy (NCBI): domain Eukaryota; kingdom Metazoa; phylum Mollusca; class Cephalopoda; order Sepiida; family Sepiolidae; genus Sepiola; species Sepiola atlantica. The sequence continues at coordinate 92,382,759 of OY744515.1, forward strand.
ATTTCCGTTGGTCTGTAATGCTCATGTTTGAAGCATCGTACAGTCTATTAATGTTTTTGTTAATTCTAACTTTTTAAAACCGTGTAGTAAAGTTTTTCTTATTACTAATGCATAACACGTGGCTGCTGTTCCTGCTAACTCTTGTTTATTTTTCAAATTGAATTACAGCGTGAATTTGAATGTTCTCCATTTAAATATATATTTTGTTTTATTCAAACTAAAAAAAAATCATGTTTTCATTGTGTGAATAGAAGAAAAAGAGGAAAAACAAAATTTAAATAAATGAAAGGAAATAATTTGTGTCTGCGAATATATATTCTATTATGAAAAAAATAGTTTCAAAAGAATAAAGAAAATAATGGATGAATGAAATAAAGAAAAAGTTCTTTAAAAAATTCCATGAATGAAATGCAATTTATATTTGTATTCCCATCATTTTATTACAACAGATTATCAACAATTATTGTTAAACAACGGATTGTCTGCAATGTATCCAGCCATTTTATATAATGCTTCAGACAGAGTGTATCATTGTGACGTGTCTTATGAAAGGGAATCTTGCTGTGCATGCATAAAAGGACCTTCTCATTTTGGGTTTCTTATAACAAAGATTCTTTCTTTCTTCTTTCTTTCTTTCTTCCTTTCTTTCTTTTTCTTTTTTCTTTTTTTCTTTCTTTTTTCTCTTTTTTTCTTTTTCTTTCTTTTTTCTTTCTCTTTTTCTTTTTTCTTTTTCTTTCTTTTTTCTCTTTTTCTTCTTTTCTTTCTTTTTTCTGTCTTTCTTTTTTTTCTTTCTTTTTTTTTCTTTTTTTTCTTCCTTTTTTTTCTTTTTCCTTTCTTTTTCCTTTATTTCTTCTTTTTTCCTCTTTTCTTTACTCTTTTTCTTTTTTTCCCTTTTCTTATTATTTTAGATGATTTTTTCTTTCATTCTTTGTTTTCGTTTTTTTTCTTCTTTCTTTTGCGGGTCACCAAGGACAAAATTAGTGCAGGAGTCGGGAACTTTCTTTCGTTCTTACTGATAGTTAGTAAAATAAATATAACATTGAAACTATGTGAAACAGTCAACTGATGATGAATTCTTCTTTTTCGCTATTGCTTTCTTTCTTTTATATTTAACCAGTTGCCAAAGAGAGAGAGGGGGGGGAAGAGGGAGAGAGAGAGGAGGGTTAAAAAAATAACATGTCTAAAGATGTGTAGAGTGAGAGAAAGAGAAAACTTGTAAAGGAAACGATGTTACACACTTTCTTTTTACTCTTCTATTGTTTTTATCCCTGCCCCTGGGAAACGCTGGGTATCCCTGCTAGTCTGCAATGTTCATTTTCGCTTTTCGTCTGTGTCTGTTTGCTATTAAACTCTCCCCTCCCCTCAGACTGTCTTAGTTTGAGTAAATACATTCACACAACAAACTGAATAAAATAGTGAAAAAAAAAAAAAAACTAAAACAAAGAAAGCCCTGACATTTGCAATTTATTTCCAAGATTCTTGACTGTAAATATATCTGGCAGACTTGTTGAGTGTCGTCTCTACATATTCATGGGTAAGATTCATCAATTCTGTGACCATTTTTCTGAAAATGTTTTCGAAGCACTATGGAGATCAGTTCTTCGATTATCCAGAGAACAGTTTCTCACGCAAGCAGATGACAAGCAGCGGTGATTCGTTTCCTCTTCTCTCTCTCGTAGACATTTTCATCTTCTTTTTTTTATAACAACTTTCGTAAGCGTTATTAATAAAGAACAAGAGAAAATCAGTTGGACTTTAACAATCTTTTGGGGGTTTATTTTTTCTTTAAAGAATACATGTAAAAAAAAAAAAAAGTCAATGCCCTCTGCGCGTGTAATTGTGAAGCCAGGGTTGCGCAATCTTCAACAACGCCTCTCCTGAGTTGGCACTGCTTGATTCCAATAGCAAGTAGTTCAAGACGACTGGAAACAATGCCGAGATAAACAGAGAGCACATACAGCACCTGGTATTCCCTAATGGTCACTCATTCAGTACTAGCCAGGCTCGACGTCGTTTATACATGTATGCACACATAATACCCCTAACCTATCCCCCCATGAGGGGGGGGGGGGCTATTAAAAAAACCTGACTGCTCTCTCTGCCGATTCAGTAAAAAAAGAAATATCTGATCTGCTCATTTGCCACGTGTCACTAGTGACTTCCTGTTTGATGTAACTGCCTGTACACATAGCTCTAACTTGAGTTTAAAAAAAAAATTTTTTTACTTGAAGTTTGCTCCAAACAAGCCATATTGCCACTGAAGCATACTGGAATAAGGGCCAGATTTAGTGAGCAACCTGAGTGGAGAGTTGGGCAGCAAGATGTTTAAATTTCTGCATGTTTGTATGGTCAAGGAAACAGGGAGGGAATTCCAAAGACCAGGGGTCCAAAAAAAGAAACTATTGGAGTAGATAGGTAAAACATTTGTTATTACGTTACTTATGTGCAATAAATTTTAAAAAGGCATTTGTAAAGGTTTCCGTTGATACACTCAAAGATTACCAGAAAATGTATTTCACCCTCTACTTAATTTTAACCTTACGTGGAACTTTCCTATTCTGACCTTATTTTTACACACCCGCATCCAAATATGACTACTATAGAATCAAACTAACACTTACCGGCATAAAGGCCTCAACTGGCATCCATCTCAGAAGAATACTTATTCGAATGAATGAACATTTATACACTAGAATGGCCACTTATGAATCTCAGCCAATTAGAACACAGAGAATGAACTTGCCCTTCTGAGCATAATGGAACATTCTAGTCTTATTATAAACCGACATTTTGATGTGCTTGGCACTTTGACTTATCTTGCTGCTCAACTGGTCGTACAGTTGAGTCCTAAGCATCTATTCCATCTGATTGCTCTCTTTTGATTGGTCAGAGGAAAGTATGGAAGAGCAAAATATAATTAAAAAAAAACAAAGATAGGCATCAATACAATAAAGCTTGAATCATCGTTTTCCTTCAAGAATACGTTCCAACTACCCGTCCAGAGCAAACTTAAGCCTAGTCAGTATCAAATGGGTGACCATTTTTTTTTTTTTTTTTTTGAATACCAGGTGCTATATGTGGAAATAAAAGTACAACAACACCTCACTGTAAAAAGACTAAACTTGTCAAAATCATCTTCCCTGACCGGGATATACCTTCGGCTTATGGGGACTGTTTGTGAATTCAATATTTAATTCGAATTAAATTAATATTATATTCGAATAATATATTAATTCGAATAATTCGATTAATTCAAATAATATAATAATATTCAAATATTATTATATTTGAATATATATTCTATATATTTATTATAATTAGAATTATTATTTAGACTTTATTATATTTAGAATTATTATTTAGAATTATTATTATATTTAGAATATTATATTTTAATATATATTCGAATAATATATTAATTCGAATAATGATATTCTTTGTGAATTCAATATCCCCTAAAATTTACGTCGCCTGCATTAATCTTGTGCCAGTATGTTGAATTGAATTGAGAAAAAAAACAAAACAAGTGATATCCTAATTTGCATTAGTTTCATTGCCCGTTGATCAGGCAACTGATTCTGGTCTCGTTTTAACAGCATTCTCGTATTAACAACATTCTCTTTTTACCAACATTATAGGCCCTCAGAGGCAAAGAAGTGCACTGGTTTCCTCTACATACACAACCATTAACTCAGTGTTTAATATTGATCGACACAAACGTTTGAACAATTGTTCATTGTCTTTAGTAAAAACAACAGTGGACCCAGAAAACAGTAATTCTTCTCCTTTGTCATAAACATCGCTCATGGAATGGTAGAACTAAAGGACAAAATAAGGGAAGCAAGAGTTCTAGGGTCTATTTTCCATGATACAAAAATAATACCATGATTCCTCGTAAAATTTTACACCGGAAAAGTTGTATTTCATCTTTGTGTTTTTTATTTTTCAGAATAAGATTTGCCAAATAACTGATCAATATAACCCTAACTCTAAACCCTAAAGCTAACCCTAACCTTAACCCTTAAAGTTGTATTTCATCTTGGTGTTTGTTTTTATTTTTCAGAATAAAATTTGTCAAATAACTGATCAATAGAACCCTAAAGCTAACCCTAACCCTAAACCTTAACCCTAACAAAAATTGGAATAGTGGGAGCAGCAAAGAAGGTGGCGATAGAAAGGCATTACCGAAACACTAGAAACAGATTTCATGTGGATTTGGTTAAAAAGAACCGATTCATGGAACAAGGAAATACCATAGAATGCGTTAAAATGAAGCTGACATTAAGTTCTATTAAGTTGTTATACACCAGGAAGTAACCAGATCTATCTTGGTCAAAACCTTAAATACAAGAAAGTGGGATTGCTGGAACGATTTTCATTGGCCGGTGTTGAGCCTCCATACCACACGTCATTTGTTTTTGTTTTTTGTTTTCTGTTGGGTCATTTAGTTTTTAATGTTTATATGTTACGTAACATGGCGTTGCAGTCAAGAAGGCATTTTTCTTTTTGGAAATGCTTTGGTTACTGGTGGAGTGGGTTTGATGATTTAAAACTCAAAACCTGTAGTTGAACAAGTTCATCAAGGATGACCGACCTCGGTGCATCTACAAGATGTGTTTCACGATAGTATTTAGTTATTGATCGCAAGTCACACCATAGATTAGTATGGTCGTGGAGTCCTCCACCCAACATCAAGCAACTGCCCAAATGCAAGATACCATTCATTCTAAATAAAAGCCTACTGATAGAGCAATAGTTAGAGTGGGGTTGAATGAAGTAGATTTTCAGTGGTTATCAGTTTCTGGTACTATTCATTCTGTAAAGGTAACAGCTATCTTAAATTCCCCTTGTGACACAATGAGGTATTTTACCAGTGCGATTTTAATTGGTTAATTGCATTGCATTAATTAGGGAATAATTAATTAAAATAAAGATGGGCAACACACTTTAGGTGATAAGTATCACCAATTATTATGTTCACTTAAAACAGACGATTCTATAAAGACAAAAATATATTTCTCATGTTTGAATAAGGGTCGGAGAAAGCATCTATTTTGATTCTGAATTACTCAAGTTGAATTGTTTTGACATGGCGATGTTTTAATTATAATTTAAAAGGTCATATGTTTCATATTAGGGCAACAAGCAATAAGGACACCTGCATCACTTAAGTGAATTATCAAAACAACAGTTTTGAAGAATCATTTTCTCTTACAATTTAACAAGTCAGATTAATTATTCAAAACAATTGTATTTGCAATTTAAAAAGGTCACAGACTGCACCTGCGCATACTTGATTTGAAGGCTGGATTATCCAACATTAATTTTTGAATGACAAATTTCAATTATGATTTGAAAAAGCCAAAATATCCAGTTGATAGTCAAATTTTGATTACAATTTACAAAGTTTATGGAGAACCACCCCCCCTGCCGTACATACATGTTGACAATTAGAAAAGCGTGATGGCTAAAGGCTTCTCCTACTTGTGTGAAATGAAGGCTTTAATTAACTAATCAATTGTAGAATAGCAGAAAATGCGAAACAGTCTGTGATTGGTTAGCTAAAAGTGAAAATTTTCAAAAGAACTAATTCTTGAAGGGTTTCTCGCACAGCCGGGGATTGAGAGAAAGACAGAATTCTGCGACCGATCATAAACAGGGAATTAAAAAGACTAAAAGTTCTTTTCAAGTCGGCCTCCCCAAAGAGTACAAAATAAATTCCAAAGTTTCCAAGACTTAACACCAGTCAAATTCCTCAACTTGTTTTCTTCTCCCCAAAAAGGGGAGCAACATAACTTTCTGCTTTTATTATTGTTATATACTTAACCCTAAGCCCTAAACCCTAACCTGTTTCCCAATAAATATTTGTTATTGCTCACAGTGAGTTTTTCATGTTTTGGGGTTGCCAACAAGACTGACCACTTACCCAAGTCTCTGACTAAATTGCGTCAGCACTAAAGTTCTGCGGATTTTTCAAACACACCATGGGTGCAGAAAGATTAGCAGTCGGTCGTAACGCACGTGGTCATCATAGCATCTCATCACCTCACTAAATTGATGTTGAGCAGTTTGTTTTATATTTATAAAATGTATTAAATTGTGATCGTTTATTTTAAGTTGTGATGTTATAACAATTGTAGATAAGATGATTGTTAATGGATGAAGATGACAAAACAGTTTGTTTTTTTTAATTTTTGAATCCAACTTATTCATCACTGCAGCATTTGGATGTTGATGCGATCATTCATTGATATTTTTAAGCCAAAGTGATTTATGACATCATTCAGGTATTCCGGTGGGACGTACAAACTTGTATGTTGCAAATTTATAAAAGATGGCTAAATGCAGAAATGTCTTTCCTTGGAAGACAAATGAGTTTTTATATCATTGTTTCGAGTAATGTTATCTATTCGTAATTAATTGAAAAAATATGATACTATTTCGAAATCCCCCAAACAATTGAAGATTATTGTCCTATTTTTTAACTCTTGGGAATATTTATATATTTTGCATACGTGTAATTAATCTTGTGAGTATTTTATTATCTCTTGATTCTATCTTTAACTTTTTACAGGAAATTATTTAGAATCATGGGTCAAGATTGCATACGTCCTGAATTTTTCTTTTTCTTTTTTCTCCAAGATTAACATATAAATGTGAACAGCTTAACATTTGCACCCTCATATAATATACTAGCAGAATGTTTGCTCCCTTATATAATATACTAGCGGAATATTTGCTCCCTTATATGATATACTAGCGGAATGTTTGCTCCCTTATATAATATACTAGCGGTCTGTTTGCTCCCTTATATAATATACTAGCGGTCTGTTTGCTCCCTTATATGATATACTAGCGGAATGTTTGCTCCCTTATATGATATACTAGCGGAATGTTTGCTCCCTTATATGATATACTAGCAGTCTGTTTGCTCCCTTATATGATATACTAGCGGAATGTTTGCTCCCTTATATGATATACTAGTAGTCTGTTTGCTCCCTTATATGATATACTAGCGGAATGTTTGCTCCCTTATATGATATACTAGCGGAATGTTTGCTCCCTTATATGATATACTAGCGGAATGTTTGCTCCCTTATATTATATACTAGCGGAATGTTTGCTCCCTTATATGATATACTAGCGGAATGTTTGCTCCCTTATATGATATACTAGCGGAATGTTTGCTCCCTTATATGATATACTAGCGGAATGTTTGCTCCCTTATATGATATACTAGCGGAATGTTTGCTCCCTTATATGATATACTAGCAGAATGTTTGCTCCCTTATATGATATACTAGCAGAATGTTTGCTCCCTTATATGATATACTAGCGGAATGTTTGCTCCCTTATATGATATACTAGCGGAATATTTGCTCCCTTATATAATATACTAGCGGAATGTTTGCTCCCTTATATGATATACTAGCGGAATATTTGCTCCCTTATATGATATACTAGCAGAATGTTTGCTCCCTTATATGATATACTAGCGGAATGTTTGCTCCCTTATATAATATACTAGCGGAATGTTTGCTCCCTTATATGATATACTAGCGGAATGTTTGCTCCCTTATATGATATACTAGCGGAATGTTTGCTCCCTTATATGATATACTAGCGGAATATTTGCTCCCTTATATAATATGCTAGCGGAATGTTTGCTCCCTTATATAATATACTAGCGGAATATTTGCTCCCTTATATAATATACTAGCGGAATATTTGCTCCCTTATATAATATACTAGCGGAATATTTGCTCCCTTATATAATATGCTAGCGGAATGTTTGCTCCCTTATATAATATACTAGCGGAATATTTTCTCCTTTATATAATATACTAGCAGAATACTCGTCCAAGGAGAGGTATTTTGCTAGTTAATAATAAAATGAATTAACTGACCAGAACAATTTGCACCACTTTTATGTCCCCTTAGAAAGATTAAAATCAATATATATATATATATATATATATATATAATATACATATAACTAAATCTTATTTATAGAATCTTTATGTTAATTTTAATCAAAATCCATTACATGATTTTTAATTCTAGAAAATGTATAAAATTTAAGTCTAAAGCTTCACAGAAACTTTAATTATTGATAAATGTTATTTATGTCGGTGATAAGAAGTGATTTATAATTGTTTTTATTATCATAAATATTTTCTGATTAAAATTACTTTAAATTGTGTTTATTACAATTTAAAGTGAAGAGAAAAATTTCAATTGAGTTGGCATTCAGAAGTGAGTAATTTACGAAACTCAGCATAGATGCAAACTTTAGTTTTTGTTCTATACGAGGAAGCGTTTACAGCAGATGAGACCGCGGGGGATATTTGAGAATGTCTTTTTCTGATGTTGACATTTGTATTATGAGTTGAGAGAAAACAGTGTCACCCAATGTCATTTGTTTGCAAGGAAATCTGAGGAAGGGATCTTTAGTGCAATCTAATTGGAACGGAACCCTCCATCTGTCTCTTTTCACTCTAACACGCTCCTCCTTACATACCGTTTTTGTTCTCGCCCCCCCCCCCTCCCCCATCTCTCTGTTCCAAGTCTTAATAAAGTTCGATGGCAAATTTGTCATCCTCGTTGTCAGGTATGGAGAGTTCTAAACATTCACCAGGCCAAATTGTGGTTTGTTGGTGAAGGACAACCCCAAATGTGAACACATCAAACCTGCCGTCAGATTAGATGGTGATACAGTTGAGCCATACCTAGTCACGAATCCAGTTCTTGAATCTAGCAGGTCTGATTGACAGGTCATTCATCCTTAGGAATTTTCAATAATAAGGTCCCTATGTTGATCTGTGTCACTTCTTCCTTCCAACTGGAAACCCTTAACCGTTCGTGCATGTAGCCATTTTGTCTTCCACAACAACTAAGGGAGGTCACTCTCATGCTTTACCCTATATAAAGGAGATGGCTCAAAGGGAGACAACTCAGAGATAACTTAAACACCTAAAGTAGCATGCTGTTCTCCCTCTTTCTACGGAGTTTCGCCAATAACGTCGAGTGAACAGGGGCTGTCGACTTTTCTAACAGACTGGGAAGTATCCATGATCCTCGCACTCAGATGCTTGGCTGTGGAGGGAGCATATATTTATGCTAGTATATATATATATGTGTGTATGTGTGTGTATATATATATATATATATATATATATATATATATATATATATTAGGTATGTGTACACGTTTATGTATGTGAATATATTTTTTTATGTATAAATTACGTTTCGTCACTTCCAGGAATGAATAGAGTACACATGTATGAAAACATGTATCTCATTGTAGAATGTTATTTATCTTCCTCACACAGCGGTAAGATGTGACAAAAGGTCGGGAAAGTGGGATTTGAAAAGCCAGTGCCCGAGAAGGTGAGCACTCTGGCCTACAAAAAATGCCTGGGAAGTCCCGTCGGCATTCCCCAGTAGGGGCGCCTCAGGCAGTAAGCAATAAACTTACTCCTCCCCAAAGAGGGGAGGCAAAGCTTGGGAGGGTGGACCTCCTAGAACTGCACAGGACAAACCCTCAAACCGGCGGAATCAAGACCCGAAGGCCAAGACGACACCGGTCTATAGGGTGCAGTATCCATCGGAACAGATACTACACTTTGATCCTGGCAAAAGGCCAAGTAGAATGCTCACAAATTAGTGAATTAATACTTCAGTACGCTTTACACTGGTAAAATTTTGAAATAAAATTATTTTTTAATGGTTTAACATTTTAATGAGGAGGAACGGAGGGGGAATCTATTTTATTAATCTTAAGTATTTTGTGAAAAGCAGTTGACCTCTTCAATTTTGATACACATGGTCATACTGTGATTATTATTTGACATATTAAGAGAACATTCTAAAATAGTTCAAGGATAAACATAATCATTAGCATCAAATTTCACAACTGTTTTTACTGCGTGTGTCTGTTGCATTATGGGATTGATTGTTAAACATAGATTAAATATAAATTAAAGTGTTGCTTTAAAAACGTTTTATTTGTAAAGTGGAGCAATAAATACATCCATAACCGTTTTTTTTTTTTGTTTTTAACATAGTTCACCCCAAACAAGGCAGGCCGCCACTGTAGACGTAAGGGGCTACTGAGAAAAAAGGGTGAAAGTTTTTTTTTTTGGGGGGGGGGGTAACCTAATTTAGGAGCTGCACAGTGAGATGTCTGTTTATATCAGTTTTAAATTTCTGCATGTCAGTAACGTCAGGAAAGCAGGGAGCAGGGAGGGAGTTCCAGAGTCCAGCAACATGAAGAAGGAAGCTTTTGGAGTAGAAAGCTCTTCGGCATCTGGGGACCTCCACAGTGGATGGGATTTGGCAGATTGTTGGGTTGGTCTAGTGAATTTACGTCATGGGGCACCGGAGCAGCAAGCTCATCAGAGCACAATCCATTGAAGTACTTGTAAAACAGGTACAAGGAAGCAACATTGCCGGCGATGGGACAGGAGCTTGAGCTTGGTGGATAGTGAAGGACCTAATGGGGGTGGGGCTACCTACCCTATTGCTTAGATTTATCTAGTTTAAAAATATACTTAACTAGTAGAATACCCATCCTGGGATGGGTATAAGCAATATGGATGACAATAGTTTTGAATTTTTTCTTTGTTTTTAGTGGGTGGATGCGATTTTGAAGGCGCATCCCCTGAATGGTAAAGCTTACACACACACACACACACACACACACACACACACACAAAAAAAAAATGTGCTTACATCACTCATCGTGTTGCCTAGAATAGGTATTCAGTAATTCATGACTATTTAGCTGAGAAAGCCAATGTTAGTTGGGAGTTTAAATCGAGAAAAAAATCAGATTAACGACTTACTTGGGAAAGTAATCCGTCTGGCCAAATCTGACTGAAAAATAATAATAGCAAACGGGATCACCATTCCTCACGAAATAAACGATGGCTTCACAACTAAAGAGATATGCAGTTTTATGTACAAGAAACACAGGAACAGAGCAAGGATGATACATTGGGTTGACAAGACGAAATAATCTTATCCTGGAGCTCGTCTATTCTTCTGCTGTCAGCCCGGCAGACAAGGCAGGATCACATGTTGTCTGTTTCAGAATCTATCTCAAACTGAAGATTCATGTTGATCACGTGACCTGGTTTTAGCGCCAAGATGATTTGTCGCGCATGAATCTCGTTACACGCAGATGTGCTATATGCACACATGGTGAAGAAGTGACAATTACATAATCGGCAAGCCTAATTACATGTCACTGGCTGTCACGTAGATTAATACAAAATAGGTCATTCATGTAACTGCTACAACTATTAGTTTGTGCGCTCCAGTCCAGTTAAAATTTTATTACATAATCTGTTCTCTTCATTTTTTTATCTCACTTTAAAAGTTTTTTTGGAGGGACAGGGCGGGATAAATGGTAAAGTTTACAAAAAATCGATGTACCACATATACTTACCATGTTGCCTAGAATATATAATTCATAATGATCTGCTCATTAATTTAGGAGTAAACCCGATACATAGAAATAAATATATATATATTTATCTAATTTTATTATTTCATATATGCACATAAATATTATAAGGTGATATATTGCATAGATTTTCAGTATTTACTTCAGCAGTGCTCAATATGTGAGTAGAGCTTAGTAGTAAAGTATGAAAATATATTCATAGCAATTAAGCTCATCCTCACAGGGAATCGGCAGGCACTTAGATTTACTCTTCTCTCTCTCTCTCTCTCTCTCTCTCTCTCTCTCTCTCTCTCTATATATATATATATATATATATATATATATATATATATATATATATATATAATTTCTAGAAGAATACTCATTCTCGGACAGGTAAAATGAATTTTGCAAATAGAACAATTTTGAACCACTTTTATGTCCCATTACAACAATTAAAATAAAAATATGAAACTAAACCTGATGTCTTGAATCCTTATTCCAGTTTTGATCAAAATCTATTACATGAATTTGATTCTAGAAAATGTCTCAAATTTAAGGTTTAAGCTCAAGGGGTCTTAAGGAGAAATTTAAATTCAGGGAATCATGCTTAATAAGTGTCCAATGACTATGGATCAAATTTAATGTAAATCTGAAATATTTGAATTTTCAAATGCTCCCTAAAAACCCTTTAAAATACACCAAAGAAACTGAAATTTGAAATATTTATTATTCAATGTCTAATACTTATAGTTAAAGTTTCACAAAAATTGGAGGTATCTGAATAGGGCTTCCACTCCCTCATTGCTGTTTTACATAAAACTAAATTAAACTAAATATACCCCATATTACCCGTCTTGACGCCTCTCAGCAGTGTTCCAAAATTCATAATGATTGGTTTGTTTAGGAGTGGAGCCTATGCATAGAAATATATAAACATACACATACCTAACTTTATATAAATAGAGATATGAATAAAAATGTGTTTATCTTTCGGTATTTCAAAATAGAAATAAAAATAATTTTTTTGTTAAATCTTTGATTAATGTGGAGGTTGAAAACTCTTTGACTTTCATTTTAAATGAAAAAAAAATGTATTAAATACAGGGATTGATTTAATAGTTGAGAAGAAGGAGAGGCAAAAATTATTTTCTTGAACCTTCTCTAAAACATGAGGGCCCATTTTTTAATTGCAAAATTAGTTCTTATTTGTAAAAACTAATATTTACGTTACATTTCAAAAAAATTGATATGAATAAACAAAACTTTAGAATCAAATGTTTATTGACTAAGAACAAATAAGAATTCGACTTTTGGTAAATTTTACAAAATTGATATGAATAAACAAAACTTTAAAATCAAATGTTTATTGACTAAGAACAAATAAGAATTCGACTTTTGATAAATTTTACAAAATTGATATGAATAAACAAAACTTTAGAATCAAATGTTTATTGACTAAGAACAAATAAGAATTCGACTTTTGGTAAATTTTACAAAATTGATATGAATAAACAAAACTTTAAAATCAAATGTTTATTGACTAAGAACAAATAAGAATTCGACTTTTGATAAATTTTACAAAATTGATATGAATAAACAAAACTTTAAAATCAAATGTTTATTAACTAAGAACGAATAAAAATTGACTTTTGATAAATTTTACAAGGTGTTTCACGACATCTCCCAACATTTGGGATACATATTGCCAAAAATGCTTTAAGTGTGTAAAGCCAAATTATTTATTACTTGTGTGCCTATTCCGTCAAATAATGATGACATACTTTCTTTTACTACCCAACTTACCTACAACTTTTATAATTAAACTGTCTCTAATATAATAATACGCCATCTGCATAGTCGGTCATCTTTGTACGATCATCTGCATAGCTGCCCTTTTTCCACAGCCAGCACTTTTCTCCATTATTTTGCAATTGAGACTTTTCCATTTTGTAATATTTCCTTTATTATTCTCACTTGGAATTGTCCATTATCACTTAAGTTAAAGTTTAGTTTAAGAAGAATGAACAATTCCAAAGTTACATATACTCAGCCATTTACATATATATATTACTAGATGTACCTGTGACCCGTTGGGTAACAAATACTACTATCACTGCTTATTCTACTTTGATTTAATTTGAAAATTCATAATCTGTGACATGTCTTTTTTTTTTTTTTTTTTAGACATTATTCTTGCATAAGTCTCTGTATTGTCATTATTAAAACCGAAAATTTGGATTAAAAAAAAAAAAAAAAAAAATGATTTAATAATTTGTCTAACAAAATCTCGCATCATGTTAACTGTTTCTAAAAATTCTAAAGTTATCGTTTCAACAGTGCTTCTAAGCTGTAGTAAAATTTAAATCTCATTATCGTACACATGCGTTCTAGTGCACTCCACTACAGATCGTACACATAAAAAAAAAAGTATCTTCATAACACCAGAAGATTGATCTTCGGCCAAGCCGTAAGACTTCGACTATGAAAAAAAAGAAAAAAAAAGAAGAAAATATTGTCTGTACCATGAGTAATGTTTTTAAAACCGAAAATTTGGATTAAAAAAAATGATTTAATACATATTTCATTTGTTTAACAAAATCTTGCGTTATGTTAACTGTTTCTAAAATTTCAAAGTATATAATTTTGTTTTTGTGCAGGGGGTTCCTTGACACATGTAATTTATTTTAATAGTTACGCAACGGTAAAAAGGTTGAGAAACACTGGCATAGCGTTTGGCCAACACCACTATTACGACTAGAGGTGCGGACACTTCATGGGATGCACTCTTTACAACTATTATCTTAAAATAGTGTGTGTGATGTGGGAAAATAAAGATAAAAATTATATCTTTAAATTATATCCTATCTTGAATAGCCAATGCTCGATAGAGCTATAGTATAAGTAGATAAGGAATGAGAATAACAATTGGGTAGAATGCAATATTTAAATTGTTAAAACAACTCTCTACGCTTTTTCTACGGTAATTTTCTTTGTTTTTATATTTTTTACATTCTTTTATATTTTTATACGTTTTCAAATGTTGTCATTATAGTAAATTTTATCTTACTGACTTATTTGTCGAACTTCCTCTGATGATAAGACTACATCTTTGAAAAGCCATGGTTTAAGTAATGAAAAATAGTCTTTCTTATACAGGGTGGGCAAAAATAAGGGTCCTATTTTTAAAAATTCATAACTTTTTTATTTATTGATTTTTTTTTATTTTTTATTTTTTTTTTTTTTTTTAGAATAAGTAAAGGACCCCTTCCGAAGCAAGCATGAGCCGTATTAGCCCTAAGGAACGTACCCTCATTTAGAAAACATTATTTTTGCTTAAAAAACTCAAAACAGTGTAAAAAACAATACTTTAGTTTTTGTAAGTTTTAAGAAGTGTTTTTCGGCTAAAATTTGTTTTGTTTATTTCAAAAAATCTCGGAAGGGTCAGTCTACACACACATAAAGTTTGGTGAGTTTAACTTTTATTTTGTGGAAGTTATTCAAATTTAAAGATAGGACCCTTATTTTGGCCCACCCTGTATATAACCCTTGTTTTGAACAATTGATGATTTAATAAATATTGCATTTTGCCCAATCTTTATTCTCATCACTTATCTACTTGTGTGTGTGTGTGTGTGTGTGTGTGTGTGCGTGCGTGCGTGCATGCGTCTTCTTATACTAGTTTTGACGTTTTACCTACAGAAGTATGTAACTTAAAAGAATGCTCATTGGTCTTAATCCACTAAAGCCTTTGAAAAACCTCTCGAGTTTGTTATCAAGAGAATGTTTTAAAATGGGCAGAAACAATTGTGTGGATTAAAATGTTTTTTGAAACAAATTCGAAACATTGAATTATTATAGTACATCCTGAGCTCTAGTAATGTATACGCTGTTGAGCTACTAACCCAACTTTTGTGTGAATTTAAAGAAATTTATATCAAATATATACTAGCTGACTTGCCAGCTTGCTATTACGTCGCAAAGTTTGCTACTTGAAATATTTGACACATTAATTTAAAATAATAAACATTTAATTAATAAATTTGTTGTAAACACGTCACAAAATCTTTCTCATTTATTCATATAGATGAACATTAACATTTTGGTCATTTCGATACAAATTTATTGATCTTTAAAATAATAAACATTTAATTTATAAATTTGTTGTAAACACGTCACAAAATCTTTCTCGTTTATTCATATAGATGAACATTAACATTTTGGTCATTTCGATACAAATTTATTGATCTTTAAAATAATAAACATTTAATTTATAAATTTGTTGTAAACACGTCACAAAATCTTTCTTGTTTATTCATATAGATGAACATTAACATTTTGGTCATTTCGATACAAATTTATTGATCTTTAAAATAATAAACATTTAATTTATAAATTTGTTGTAAATACGTCACAAAATCTTTCTTGTTTATTCATATAGATGAACATTAACATTTTGGTCATTTCGATAAAAATTTATTGATCTTTGAAATGTAAACTAAAGAAAGAAAAAGGAAAATCAGTTTTCGTTTTCACTGACAATTTAGAAATAGATCGCAACTTGTTGAAAATCAAGTCGGTCCCTCTAAAGAAAGAAACACGTCAACACAAATTTGTCCAGGAAATAAAAGAATATTGCAAAAGAAATATTTGTTATATTAAAACCAAAGCAATCATTGAATTAAAAAACAAATAGTTCATTAATAAAATGTCCTTTTTCAAAACCAATATTCAAATGAATTAACCTTGCAACTGATATCGCATAGACATAAGCAGAATACAAAAAATATCATGCATCTGTGTAAAGTCGAATTAATTTGAAATAGGGCGTTTTCACTTCACCGTTAGTACGAGAAATGTGCCCAACTTTCGTATTTATTCATATATATATATATATATATATATATATATATATATATATATATATATATGTATTTATATATTAAGCTTTTAGCCATTTAAAAAAAATTATTTTTATGAACAAACCTTGAAAGGTTAGGCCACTTTTTATCATGTTTTTTTTTTTTCCCAAGGACGTAGTATACCATGTGTTGCGTTATATTCACTTCTGCACTTATACCAATGGGGAAAGGTATAAACCCGCACATGGGTAAAGTAGCAGCAAAAATTAGTCTGCAAAGTCAAATAAACTGAGACAGATTGAATTACACTAGTTGCAAACAGATGTTCCATACAGATTTGTCACTTTCCCCAAGAATATGTTAAAATGTATCCCGTAAATTGGATGAATTTTTTTTTTTTTTTTATCTCACATGATATTTATTTATTTTATTTTTTTTACATTTTGAGGAAACCATTTTTTTGCTATTCTCATTTTCATACTGCCAAAACTGTTTTTGTTTGTGTCAGTTTTTAATCTAATGAAAGAATTCTGTCTGACAAACATCGTCACATTAGAAAATCATTTTTGAATTCTTTGAGATAATCCTGAGATAGAATTTCAAAGACGGAATTTATTATTAATTTTTGTTTATTTCGAGTCTGACAGTATTTAAAAATGGCTTTTGTCCCCTGGTTGGTTGTTAGTAACTCAACATTGGGATAAGACTTTAAATTTATTATATCCTGTCAAATATTACCTTTTTTTTTCTTTTTTTTTAAATGATATTTCACCCCAAACAAGATAGGACGCCACTGTAGACGTAAGGGGCTACTGAGAATTAGGGAGTAGGTTTAGGGTGTCATTCTAAGTTGGGAGCTGTGCAGCGAGATGTCTGTTTCCATTAGTTTTAAACCTATGCATGTCTGTACTGTCGGGGAAACGGGGCTGGAGTTTGGTGGATAGTGAGGGATCTATGAAGTTGGCGACTCTTTTTTGGACCTTGTCTAAGAGGGATAGACTAGTGGATGATGCACCAGCCCAGATGTGGCAACAATACTCCATGCATGGGCGGATGGTGGCTTTGTAGAGATACAAGATACTGTCAGGTGTGAGGAGTTTTCTAGCACAGTAGAGGGAGGCCACCTTCTTTGCAGCAGCTTTAATTAATAATCGACACGGATTTCAAACCAGATGAAAACCTTGGTGAAAAAAAGATGGAATCTTAACCATTGCATCATTTTGAGTTAAGAAATCAATGAATATTTAAGATTTTAGCTGCATTATTTACACTAGCTAAATATGCTCCTTGCGGTCGCATAGTTTTGCTAGTAATGTAAGTGTTAAGTTTGCTAATAAACAGCTGATTGCAACAATTTTTCTCAACGTATGTTACCCCCCTCCCCCCCAAAAAAAGAGAGATGATGCTTGGGAGGATGGTCTCATGACAACAGATACTACACTACCCCCTCCTCTTAAGTGAGCACTGAAAGATAGTACATTAGTCTGAAATAGTATAGTACACTGAATTAAGCATAAAAAGATAGTAACAGTATAGTTCGGCTTCAGACAGATACCAAATCTCCATCAGTAATATCTCTGACAGTTTTCCTCATCTCGGTTTCTGCCATTTTTACATTTCAACTACCAGAGACTATCCGGCCTTGTTCAGGTTTTGGTAACCTTCTCAGATTTTCGAGTTGAACTATTTATTTAATCCACAGTGGCAGCAACCAAGATTTTGTCCTTTAGTCCTCACATTCCATGGGTGATGTTTCTGACAAAGGGGAAAGAATTGCTGTTTTATGGGTCGGAATCTATCCATCTAACACTTATCGTTGGATAGTTTTTGACCATGAAGTAGTATTTTCTTTAGCTCCAACTTTAAGTGGATTCATGCCTTGTCTGGAGCGATTTCCATAAAACGAAAGGAAAAGGCTATTAATACTGCATTTATGAAATATCGTCGAAAAATAAAAATTAAAAAAATAAAAAAATTAAATATATGACAATTGGAATTATCAAATTATTTTTAATTATATTTAAGCAATTATTGATTAAAACGATTAAAAAAACATTTTTTTACACTTATTTTTGATTCTCAAATGTCTGAATATTTTGTGGGAAAATGTGTAGATTTTCTCTATTTGCTTTGAGAGGAAATAGCAAAAACCTCAACAAAACCTCTCAACCTACTTTTATGCAAAGTTTTTTTGGGTTTTTTTCATCAGATATGAGAAACACTTAAATATATTTCCTGACTTTAACAAGAAAACGAATTACAATGATTTGATTGTGTCGCAATTTCAGATTTTCTGAGAGACTTTCTTCATGTGATTAAAATTTGAGTTTGTTCTTGAAATTGTATTTCACATTTCACAAGTATCTTATTCCTATAATGACTAGTCATCATCACACACATGATACTGAAATATCAACTTGGATCTCATTCTAGAATAGGAATCTAACTGTTAACAGACTGTAGAGATAGGATACCTAAGTAAATATTCACTATTTGTTAGACTTTTTGTCTTGAAATACAGAACATTAAAAGCCATCGTAGCTCAAGATCAAAATACAAAATTGAATATCTCGTGAATAATTCCAAATGGGTGACACCATGTGACTGTCTACCTCTGAAGGGAAACTTTTTCACTTTGGGAGTTGGGGGGTCTGAAAATTGGTCGATGCAGACTTTTTTTTATATTTATATTAGGCCACCCCCTAATATAGACGCATTAACAGAGCCTTGAAAAACATGCCCATTCTGATCCATGAATTTTGGAGTTGAATATGTACTAAACAACAGAGAAATCAAAGAAGTAGATGGAGAGTGCGATTTGGGAGTGGGGTTTGATAATACATTTAAGGCAAATAATCATATTTTGACCATTGTATCGAGGGAAAATAGAATGATCGGGTTAGGGTTAGGAATATTATTTCCAGGGAGACAAATGTTGTGTTAAGGATATATAAAGCTCTAATAAGACCTCATATAGAATACTGCACCCAGGCCTGGACTCCAGTGACTAGGCATGGAAATTGAAATGTAATATTGAAACTGGAAGGCATACAAAGAAGAGTGACAAAACTAATAAGTAAAGCAAAGGAGTGCAGTTACAGGGAGATATTAGAAAAATTGGGATTGACTACTTTGCTGGAGAGAAGAATGAGAGGTGATAGGATTGAGACTTTCAAGATAATAAATGGCATTTCTAACTATGGTGGGCATTTTTTTAGTATTTCTCCTAGATCTGGAAGGTTATTGTCAAGGCAGTTTTCAAAAACTAGATCTGTTAACCAGTTAAGTTTTTTTTTTTGCTCACAGAATAATGTTTTTGGAATAAGTTGCCAGATCGGATTAAGAACAGCAATAGCGTGGATCAGTTTAAGATGACGTTGGATGAATTCAGAGAAAGTGGTTGGAGGGAGAAATTGAGGGGGCACTTTTGAGAGTTGTCAAATGAAATATTTAATAGAATTTGATCTGGATATCGATACTGTACTAAGAGTTTGATTATTTTTTTTTTTTTTTTTTTTTTTTTTTTTTTTACAGTTGAATTGAGAAGATAGTTAAAGGGGAGATGCTCAAGGAGGCATAACAAACAAATAAATAAATAATAATATACTCAAACCAGAAAGGAAATTGACGCTTTTCAAATCTTTACCACGAGTTGATGCGATAAACATCTTTGACAAACATTTAACGTGTCAAAAAAAAAACTTTCGAAATTGGAATCTCTTTCTCTCTCTCCGTCTCTCTCCATCTCTTTCCGAATGATGTCTTTTCCGCACGAAAATGCCCCTCAATCAAAAACTATCTCTTCTTATGCCTCCTCAATCTCGTTCTTGAATCAGCCTCATTTTTGCTAATGATGTATGCGCTGTGTATAGTTTTGTTGACGTTCGCCTCACAAGTTTAGCATGTCCACAAGCATATTTAAACAATTCACCTCCTCTTGCTTTGACGAGGTAAGTCTCCATCACAGCTTCTAGGCAAGAAAACGTATCCATTATACGATGACTCAATTCAATCTGTGCATTTAACCATGAAAATAATATTTCAAACTCAAGTTTGACGGACCCAAAAAAAAGAAAATGCTATTTGAAACATTTTTTAAATAACTTCAAAACTTTTGAATAATTCCAATCCAAATTTTAGACACAAATCCAAGACTTGTCACAATGAACACACCAATTTTCAGCTTGACCATACAGTTCTTACAATAATTGCGATTCAAGAGTAACCAATCCCACCTGAAAAAACCTTGAGATGTGAGGGTGCATCTATGTCCATTCTGTGCACTTAGCAATGAAAATGTTATTTCAAACTGAAGTATGACAGATCCCGACCCCCCAAAAAACTTTCTCTTCCATTTTGCAAATCCTTTTTTATTTAATTTCATTTTTATTGGCCTTTAGAACAAAAAATGTAAATCCATTAGCCTTTGTTATAGGCAATATTGCCTTTGTAGTTACCCCTTTAATTGTAAACATGAAGGATTGTTTGTTTGTTCTTTAATATCATTTTATTTTCAGTTTATTACTAGCAAACAAATGCATCCTCCCGATGCAAATATTTAATTTTTTTAATTCATATAAAATAAAATATGAAACTAAAAGTATACTTTTAGTAGATAGAACCTATAGTGAAATAGTTTAAGTTCAATATACGAGATAGAGCAATTATAAAGATAGATGAAAGAAGAGGGATAAACATGTACGAATGACAACATTTATTTCAACTTCGATTGTTCAATGTATGGTGTACTCGGTAAAAATGTTTATTATTTTCCTTAAGCCTAGGCTTTTCAAAGATTAAAATCTTATCAGAAGAATTACATAGATATATAAGTTGGCAGTGGAAAAGCCAAAATTCAAAATTTGAAAAAATATTAAGTAATGGAGAGTGAGAAAGTGTGTGTAAAAAGATATGGGGTTTGTCCAGTTGGTAAATGTCCGTTGATGAGGTGTCCAGTGAAAGGAGATTTACAGATGGAAAAGAAGAGTTTTCATGAAGACAGTATAGAAAAAGTTCAAGAATGAAGTAAATCCTTGGCATAAGGAAAGAATAATAAACATATTTTTACTGAGTACACCTTGCATTGAACAATCGAAGTTGAAATAAATTTTGTCATTTGTACATGTTTATCCCTCTTCTTTTATCTCTCTCTCTCTCTCTCTCTATATATATATATATATATATATATATATATATATATGTGTGTGTGTTATAATGAAATAAATTCCATGAGGGAAATCCAAGTATGAGAGCTCAATGTAATAAACAGAGCTAAAATAAAATATAGTAACACGAAATTACATAATCATCGATGCAATAATGTATTTCAACCTTGTGGTATTGTCAAGCATCCAAGTGAGATGATTACATTTTTGAAAATATGGAAAAAAAAGAAAAACAAAGTATATAAGTGTTACTACAGTTTTGAAAGCGTCGTTAGGAGATATATTTGAAATTTTTTGGCAAACCAGTTAACAGATGCGTAAATTTATATCAATAATGAAAATTTATTTAAACTTTTTTAATTTTTGATTTTATTTTTATTTTTTATAAATCCGAATTTTCGAAGTCAGGAGGTTAGGGTTAGGGTTTACTAAAAAGGTATAGGGTTAGGGTTTACTAAAAAAGGTTAGGGTTAGGGTTTACTAAAAAGGTATAGGGTTAGGGTTTACTAAAAAGGTATAGGGTTAGGGTTTACTAAAAAGGTATAGGGTTAGGGTTTACTAAAAAAGGTTAGGATTAGGGTTTACTTAAAAAAGGTTAGGGTTTACTAAAAAAGGTATAGGGTTAGGATTTACTAAAAAGGGTATACATAGAAAAAT
Source organism: Sepiola atlantica (assembly GCA_963556195.1). Lineage (NCBI taxonomy): Eukaryota > Metazoa > Mollusca > Cephalopoda > Sepiida > Sepiolidae > Sepiola > Sepiola atlantica. The sequence goes on from OY744515.1 coordinate 92,404,895, forward strand.
AAAAAAGGCCGTCAAGATAGAATCTTCCTTCATCTCACCTGCCAGTTTATTAAAATCATTAACAGACATTTCTTTCTGCGGGTTTTCTTTCATGGATGTTGATGTCGTCTTTCCCATTATTAAAGATGTCTGTTGCTGTTTTATCTGATGAAGTGTAAATAATGTTAACTCCTCATCCCAAAGATTCAGACAAGTTTTTTTTTTGTTTTTATTAAGAATAGTTTTTTTTGTTTTTATTAAGAATAGTTTTTTTTATGTTTTTATTAAGAATAGTTTTTTTATGTTTTTATTAAGAATAATTTTTTTATGTTTTTATTAAGAATAATTTTTTTATGTTTTTATTAAGAATAATTTTTTTATGTTTTTATTAATAGTTTGTTTTTGTTTTTATTAAGAATAGTTTTTTTTTTAATGTTTTTATTAAGAATAGGCCATGAATAAACAAGATTAGATAAGAAATGAAAGTTATGAAGATAAATTTCCAGAAGAAAAACAACCGAGACATCAACTTGGCAGATTGTGTGTGTGTGTGTGTGTACATGCACACAGTTTTGAATGTGAATAGCCGATGTGGTTAAAGACAGCATCATTATTCAAGAATTTTTTCGAATTCTCAGCCGTTTTAAAGGCTACTGATTATTAATCTATCAATCTCGACTCGGCTCCAATCCCTGCTTCCCCCTGTAAAATATTTGCAGCAAGAACTGATCTTGCTACAATCACACTTTCCTTTCTCTCTCTCTCTCTGTACCAAAAACCAAATGGAGCTTCCATGAACAAAGTTTCTTTCCATAAGACTGCTTCCCAACTGACTACATCATGGTCGTCTTCAAGTCTAATGTAAATGTTCAGCCGTCCTCTTGAGTAATCCTCTGCCCATTCCATCCATTATTTCCAATCCTCTTGTGACGGCAATCATTGTCCAACCAACAATCCTTTTAGTCCTTATTCTTGAGTGGCCCCTGGATCTTGATACGTGGTTATTCAAAAGTTAAAAATGGGGGAAAAAAATCCCCCAGTTGTTTAAAAGGATTTGAATCTGGACACAACGTTTTTTGACATGCACGCCACAACATGATGCTTTTAGTGTAAAGCAGAGTTTTTTTTAAATTACCGAAAGTTGCTTTCATAAAATTACCGAAAGTTGCTTTCATAAAATTACCGAAAGTTGCTTTCATAAAATTACCGAAAGTTGCTTTCGTAAAATTACCGAAAGTTGCTTTCGTAAAATTACCGAAAGTTGCTTTCGTAAAATTACCGAAAGTTGCTTTCGTAAAATTACCGAAAGTTGCTTTCGTAAAATTACCGAAAGTTGCTTTCGTAAAATTACCGAAAGTTGCTTTCATAAAATTACCGAAAGTTGCTTTCATAAAATTACCGAAAGTTGCTTTCATAAAATTACCGAAAGTTGCTTTCATAAAATTACCGAAAGTTGCTTTCATAAAATTACCGAAAGTTGCTTTCATAAAATTACCGAAAGTTGCTTTCATAAAAATTTAAGCATTTCCGTTATCTTTTTCTAACTGAGAGATTAACATTCCTTATCTGTTAAATATGATTATTTAAAACTAAAGTATTTGAGTTTTAAAATTTACCTCTGTCAATTTTTTTGTGGTAGGTTGAGACGTTTAAGACAATGGAGATGGATGAGAATTTAGATGTGGAGAAAGTATATTTGGATGGCAAAGCTATTGAGGTCGTTTAAATGTTTTGCAAGTGAGGGTTGAGGACATGCGTTAGAATGGATGTGTAATATGAGTCTTAAAGACAGGCTTAGTTCTGATGAACACAGAGGAAGATTAAATCTGAACGGTTGAAAATGTTTGCAGAAGAGTAAACTTTGATGGTATCGCCATGTTGAAAGAATGGCTGAGAGTTCTTGGGTTAGTAGATGTAGAACAGTTGAGGTAGCAGGTTCAGTTCACATGGGAAGGCCAAGGAAAACATGGGAGGAAGTGAAAAATAATTTTTTTTGAGAAAAAGGGGGATAAATAAATTCCTGTCCAAAGATAGGTTAGTTTGGAAATCAATTTATAAAAGCCATCCAACAGATGCCAGCATGTAGAAAAATGTTTGAAAATTATTAGGTTTAACCTAATAATTTTCATATTGTTTTTTGGTTTTTATATGTGAATGAGGAAGCAATGTTTTGGCTTCCCAAACATTAGGAATTTCTTTGACCTTCAAATTATTGAAGAAAAAAAATTAAAAAATTAAAAAAAATGACCAAGAATTTTTAGATCCGTCTTTTGCGATCAACTTTCTGATAAAACAACTTTTTCTTCTTCTTCTTTTTGAAAGGTTCTGGTTATGGGTTCCGCCCCATCAACAAAGGAGCTGGAGGGGCTGGCAAGGAATTCAGTGAAGGACTTGGTGGCAATGTACCTCGGGAACAATTCACAGGTGAGTCTGAACTTTTCCAAGGTTCTTTGGAATTGGTAAATCAAGAATGCTAACGAGTTTCGTGAATGTTTTGAAATGATCCAGGTGTAAAAATTGATATAAATAGCAATTAATCTGAAAAAAAAAAAAAAAATATTTTCTGTTTATACCCCCCCCCCCTTTCTCTCTCTCTTCTCATCCACATTCTGTGAACAGTTATCCACATCTTTGTTATGTTTACATTTCGGCTGCTGCACTCGCTGACAGTTAATTTGGGTTTTTTTAGTTCACACCTCCACTTAACACATCGCTCAATAAGTCCCGGGTCTAACTAATAAAACAACAACTTTTAGCCAAAATTAAACTTTATTCATCAACATAGTCACTTTCTAAGGTGATACATTGATTCCAACGCTTTTAACAATTCGATGCTTTTTTTTTCAATATAGCCTTAGTTTCCGATATCACTTTTTCATTGGAAACAAATCTTTTTCTCTGATGCATTCTTTTGAGGTCTGCAAACAGCCAGTATTTGCTTGCCATTGTTGCGATCGATTTGCAACATGGTGCATTATCTTAGTGAAAGAGCGCCACTTTTTAATTTGTGGCCGTTTATTGTCAATTTTTTTTTTTTTTTTTTTTAACATAGTTCACCCAAAACAAGGCAGGCCGCCACTGTAGACGTAAGGGGCTACTGAGAAAAAAAGGAAACGGTAAACCTAAATTGAGATCCGTGCAGCGAGATGTCTGTTTACATTAGTTTTAAATTTCTGTATGTCAGTACTGTCGGGGAAACAGGGGGCAGGGAGGGAGTTCCAGAGGCCAGCAGCACGAGGAAAGAAGCTATTTGAGACGAAAGCTCTCCGGCATCTGGGGACCTTCACAGCGAATGGATGGGATTTAGTTGATTGTCGAGTTGGTCTAGTGAATTTGCGTCGAGGGGGCACCAGAGTAGCCAATTCATCGGAGCATAATCCATTGAAGTATTTGTAAAACAAGCACAAGGATGCTACATTGCGGCGATGGGACAATTTCTTCCTTCAAAAACACTAATGCTATGTTATTCGCTATCGATGGTTCTTCAGTTCTTCCTTTCTGAAAGTAATCAATGAACAAAATACCTTGCGCATCCAAAAATACGGAGGCCAAAATCTTGCCGGCTAATGTTTGCATTTTTGGTCACTCCGGATGGCTTTCACCTGTTTCTGTCCACTCAGATGACTGTCGATTTGACTCCAGAATGAAGTGGTGGATCCGCGTTTCATCCAGTGTCACATTTTGACACAAAGACTCACTTTTGTTGCATTGAAACTATTGCAAACAATGCTCTGAATCATTGCCGCATTGTTTTTGATCGACTGTGAGTAAATGTGGCACCGGCTTTCTCATTGACAAATGTTCGTGCAAAATGATAAATACACTGCTTTCTGCAATCTCACGCAACTTCAATGTACGATCGGCCAAAATTAGTTTGTGGAATTTGGGCGACCTGAGTGTTCAGCATCATTTGTGTTTAAAGTCGGCATACAACTCTTCGCCATTGTTTCCGATGGAGCAGAGTGTGACTAACATTAAGGGAGCCATTGCTATTCTTTCCCGTAAGAAAGCAATGCTTTATCAACACACAAAATTCAGATTTTTCCATTGTTTTGAAAATTTGCAAACAACACTCTGAATCGTAAACGCGTCGTTGTTTTTAGTCGCTTGTGAGCAAACGCGGCACTCACTTTGAACACAACTTTCTCATTGACAAATGTTCATGCTAAATGGTGAATACTCTGCTTTCTGAAATCTTCAACTCCTCTGCTATCTCATGTAACTTCAATTTACGAGTGGCCAAAACGAGCTTGTGAACTTTTTGATGTTTTCCGGGACGACTGTCGAATTTGGGCGACCTGAGCATTCAGCATCGTTTGTCTGTATGATTGCATTTAAAGTCAGCATACCACCTCTTAACAATTATTTCGGATGGAGCAGAGTCTAAATAACACTTATCAAGCCATTGCTTTGCTTGAACAGTATTTATTCCCATCAGAAAGTAATGCTTTATCAACACATAAAATTCAGATTTTTCAATTGCTTTGAAACTCTGCAATAGTAGCTTCACTTAAATAACTGTAATTTGTAAACTAATAATCTAATTGGGATTTAATTTTGACATGTGCCATTTGAAGATTAGTACTTTATAAAAATCATATCGATGTTTTTTTTGTTAGTGGCGCAATCTATGTCTGGCCCGTGACGTCTTCGATGGTTAGGGCATACATCTTGTCAGCCAGAGGGAGTATTAATTCATAACATAATCCTTACTCCCTAAAGGTTGCTTAATTTCAAATTTGATGCAACTCTGTCAAATAGTTTTTACACCTGCACATGATAGGCAAACAATCAAAATAATTATCTTTCTCGAATGCTTGAGTTAACCAAAAGACATTTAACAGATTTTCAAGTTTTCTTTCCTTGTCAGACTTGTTGTTTTTTTTCTTGTCTTGATAATTTAATATTTGTCGTCTGACGACTTTTTCTTTCTCTCTTTTTCTGAATTGCGGCTTTTTTTCCCGTCTTTTAAATATTTCAGTTGTAATGTTAACCTATGAACGGGAAGCTGTGTTGGTCAGTGCCCTTCAGCGATTAAAAGGTGTTCCCCATCTCAATCGAGTGGTAGTCGTATGGAACAGCCCCAAACCACCTTCTGCTGATCTCCACTGGCCGGACATTAATGTACCCATAAATGTAAGTAAAATCTCTTTTCTCTTTTTTTTCTTCTCTTATGAGACATCTTCACAAATGATCAACACCAGTTCCATTGCAGGATTTTTCTTTCCACCTCCCCCCTTTTAATTGAAGTTGGCATCAAGACATTTTTCACTGACTTCAGACTGTGACTACCAATACTACTACTACTAAAAAACTCAATTTAGTATTTTAGTATTTAAAAAAAAAAAAAAAAAAAAATTGGGAGTAGATTCATCTACGTATTCTAGTCGGAATTGTGGTGTTTTAGGTTTTGAAATTCGTCCTTAAATATAAATGGTTTTGTTTTGCGAGTAGAGAATTTTGCATGGTTGTTTCAATTTCCAGGATGAAGATCTGGAAATGCTCGGTGCATGTGACGAGAGTTGATTTCCATTTCATAGTCTCCTCAGAATGCTAACGGGACAGTTTAGGAAGTCGAAATAAATTATAAATGCTGACAGTTGCAATGTGTATGTGAAGTTTTTCTTTCTATATTCTCTCTCTACTATATATGTGTGTGTGTGTGTATATATATATATATATATATATATATAAGTTAATCCAACAGAAGATATAAGAGGCAACTAATATCTTTTAATTAGTGAAACATCCGGATAAAAACTGAAGCTCAATATACTGGATAGAGCATTAATAACATAATATAAAATGAAATAATAAAATAAGGTGCAAATCAAATTTTATTAGAATTCAAAGTTCAGGCAAAGTATCTTAAAGTCCTTAACTCATGAGTTTTCAAAGATAATTCTTCTCCTCAGAGGACCATTACCGCAGTGACGTTACTGCAGGTGATAAAATTACACTTTGAAAATATATAAAAATATATGCAAAAATGCATAAAAGTATATAACGCATCAAATATATCAGCCCAAAACATACTTTTGTTAAAGATATACAATCCAAGTCATACAATTTAAAACAAATTCAGGAAAGATATCCAAGAGGTTGATTGAAGAATGATCCAGCTAGTAAGTGCCAGTCCAAAAATGAAAAATTGATTAAATTGAAAAAGTTTATCCAGTCGGGAAATGCGTCCACAATCGATGCAATAAATGACAGTTAAAAATGCATCCAATGTTTATGTTAAATTAATAAAACGATAAAGGAACCAAATCAAATAAAAAGTTCAGTAAACTCACTTAGTGTTGAAATCATAATGTTCAAAATTCAGGGTTCCAATGATTTGATCGGATTAGTGCAAACCATAATTCGCTGGTTAAATGGAAAATCCGCTAAATCCGATTCGAATAAAATTAACTCAAATTGAGCTGACATATTCGGCCATTTCTTCTTCCAGGTCCGACAAAAATTATTCCAATGAAAAAAGTCAAATTTAAAGGTAATCACTCCCCCGCAAGCCAAATAAACAGAACCTCCTCACGCCGATCAGAAGGCAATATTAAAGCCGCTGAATATCTACTTATTCAAACGACGTTATCAGAACGGATGTTATGTCTAAGTTAACAAAGAAATATCGTCGTCATATATTGACAGATAAAATTTGATTTGCACCTTATTTTATTATTTCATTTTATATTATGTATATATCTAGGCAGCATCTTCTCTTGCAGGCAGGTATTGTTGAATATAAGAGACAACTCATGTCTAGATATCCTTTGATAGATCCTTTCAATAGTCCGAATTAGGATCTTAGTTTCTAAGAATTCCGATCGGGGGCAGGAGTGGTTGTTAGTTAAGCGAGAAGATTGACGATGCATTTGTCTGATACTAGCGCCATAGCCCAACACTTAACTAACGGCCACTCCTGCCCCCGATCGGAATTCAGAAAACTCTTAGTAGAAAATACCAAAATCTTAGAATTTGGTACTAACAAACAAAAACTCTATATATTAGAAGCCCTATATATAAAAACCAAAAAACCTCTAATTAATAGAATTAACTTTAATATCAGTAATAATATTCTAAAATGTTTATAGCTCCAATATAGTTTTGTACTTAGTACCTAACTCCCGCCAAAACCTTCTATAAATACTAATACATGGTCTGTACCTGATTAACCTCATTCCCCTGAAGATGGACCCGGATGGGTCTGAAAGTACTTGGGAGACAAATCCAAACTATGGCAAATTCATCAGCCAATTCCCCTCCGAAACTAAGATCCTGATTCGGACTATTGAAAGGATCTATCAAAGGATATCTAGACGTAAGTTGTCTCTTATATTCAACAATATATATATATATATATATAAAATCCAGGGAAAAACATTCACAGGGTAGTAATCCAAAGAATTTCAACCGGGTTTATAAAAAGTGCTCAATATCAAATAGAGCTTTTATATATGATTATTTTTATTTACACAGACATGTACAAAATCTGCGACACTGGCTAAGGTTAGGATCGGATTCTAACTCTGCCTGATGAGATCTCAGTTTATGATAGCTGTTGATCGATAACATCAACATGTCAGTGTTGCAGATTTTGTACATGTCTGTGTAAATAAAAATAATCATATATATATATATATATATTTATTTGAAAACTATGTTACATATTTCAGAAACGTACCGTGGTTTCATCCAGATGGGCTAACTTTTTACATTTCTTAAAAAAATTCTAAGAATATCTAGACATGAGTTGTCTCTTATATTCAACAATATATATATATATATATAAATAGATGGACGAAGAGTGATAAACATGCACGAATGTCCAAATTTATTTCAAACTTCGATTGTTCAATGCAAGGTATATTCTGTAATTAGGAAAGAATAATAAACATAATTTTATTACAGAATATACCTTACATTGAACAATCGAAGTTTGAAATAAATTTAGACATTCGTGCATGTTTATCACTCTTCGTCCATCTATCTTTATAATTGCTCTATCTCGTATATTGAGCTTTTACCATTTCACTATAGGTTCTTTCTACTAAGTTTACTTTTAGTTTCATATTTATTCTTTATATATATATATATATATATATATATATAACTAGACAGTTACATACACATTGGTATTTATTATAGAGTAGATGATACATACAAGCTGAAGAAACCCCAAAATAATAAACTGAACTATTAATTAAAAATTTAACACGTTGTTTTACAAAGCATCATTGTATAATATCTAATTCCTGTGCTTACTAAACAGTAATTACATATGTAAACAAGAATAGATGCATCCATTCTATCTACACGTTTAGAGATGAAAATCCTATTTGAGACTTGCATATATTTACAATAATTTTTCAAAGTGAAGTGTGACTGACTGGCGGACGAACGACGCATCTTATAGATATGTCTGGATGCACCTATATTCTATTAAAAGTTATAGTATTTTTTTAGTTCGTTCGTTCGCAAATAGAAAAATGTGATTGTTTTATAAAATAGTATACATTACTAGGGCTGTCATTTCTACGATGTGAGTACGCGAATTCGAATCTCACGTAAGTCTAAATGATCTTCAATTGGATGCGTGTTTTACAAATTTAAAGAAATTAACCTAGCAACATAAATAAAAACATTGCATGCATGTTTTTAAAACTAAGTCACCATTTTTATAATCCACCAAAAAAGTAGGCTAAGGGTATTCGACATTATCTTCCCCCTTTTTTTTTCTTTTTTGCTTTTCTTTCTTGAATCTCATGACGTGTCTGCTACTGAAAAAGTTATTGGGCTGGATAGAATATGTAATACAGTGGAATTTTTTTTTTTGTGTGTGTGTGTGTGTGTAAAAAAGAAATATTGAAAATTTACCAAATTCACTGAATCAAATAGTGATTTGTCAGATGCAATACTATGTAGGTCTAATTTCGAAAATCGAATGATTTTTCTTTGTATATTAAGACAACACAGTAGATATTATGTAGCGTGTACGGATAGAAATTATTTATCAAAGATACAGGGGGAAAAATCATCTTTACTTTATCGCCAAGATAAAAATTGTCTTCTCAGTTGCTTGTTTAAGTTTAGGCTTTCTTTTTTTGTTGAAAATGAAGAGTAAAATGAAATATTTAAATTTGTCAATTGTCATATTTTTAGTAAAAAAGTCTGTGTTAATAAAACAAATCTCATACACAGGAGGCAGAGAGTTTAATTTATCTCGAGAAAACCATTCTGGTCTGTCTGCACAGTTCAACACGTACAAACATTTTTAGCTTACAAAATTATAAACTAGCAAGACTGTGTATGAATCTTTTTGGTTGTTTTCTTCATTAAAATTAAATTTTTGAAACGTCCAAATATCATTATTAAAAAACAATATATATAAAATTTAAGAATTTTAGATAGTTTGATGTTATAAAAAGTCAATTTTACATTTTTTTTTTTTTTTAATTTGATTAATAATCTTCTCAGCTACAACTTTTGTAATTAAATTCACTTAAAAAAAAGTCAGTTGTTTTGCATAATATACAAGTAACATGAATTGGAATAAATACATTGAAGACATTGCCAGGGCTGCTGCAAAGAAGGTGGGCTCCCTCTGCCGTGCCAGTAAACTTCTCACACCCGACATTATCCTATATCTCTACAAAGCCACCATCCGCCCATGCATGGAGTATTGTTGCCACATCTTGGCTGGGACATCATCCGTTAGTCTTTCCGTCTTAGACAAGGTCCAAAAAAGAGTCGCCAACCTAATAGATCCCTCACTGTCAACCAAGCTCCAGTCCCTGTCCCATCACCGCAATGTAGCATCCTTGTGCTTGTTTTACAAATACTTCAATGGATTATGCTCCGATGAACTGGCTGCTCTGGTGCCCCCACGACGTAAATTAACTAGACCAACCTGACAATCTGCCAAATCCCATCCATTCACTATGGAGGTCCCCAGATGCCGAAGAGCTTTCTACTCCAAAAGCTTCTTTCCTCGTGCTGCTGGACTCTGGAACTCCCTCCCTGCTCCCTGCTTTCCTGACGTTACTGACATGCAGAAAAAAAAAAAACCTTCACCCTTTTTTCTCAGTAGCCTCTTACGTCTAGTGACGGCCTGCCTTGTTTAGGGTGAACTATGTTAAAAAAAAGAAGCTATATTACTGTGTCACATTTAATTGGAAGCGGTATGACGATCAGAATTATAATATAGATTAAAAATTTCAGTAAGAAAATTCTTCCTATAAAAATGTTTCTCTTTTTTATTGTTAAGCAAATCTTTCTTTTCGCAGGTGGTAAAAACAGATCGCAACACATTAAATAATCGGTTCCTGCCATTTGATGTCATAGAGACGGAAGCCATTTTGAGTATCGATGACGATGTCCACCTTCGACACGATGAAATTATCTTCGGTTTCAGGTTTTTAATCATTTCTGCTTCTTAAACTTTGTACATGAGATTGATCGCTTGATTTAATGACAATCTCACAGTCAGCGAAAGAACAATCTTGATATGAAATTAAAATTATTTAATTAAACGAAGGGAAATAATCACTAAACAATACTAAAACTTTTCAATTCGTTTTAATAATGAGGTGATTTTGTTGTCTTTTTTTTTTGTCATGTCGAAAGGTGGTCAGAGGTGAGGAAAAGTAGGCTTATTTGTATTAGTCAAAAGGAAATAGTGCTTATGTGTTTCGCTTTACCATTTGTAACAAATACAGCCTTTTCATTGGATAATCATCTCTATTGATTATCCAATGAAAATTAACAGTAAATCTCATGAAGTGTCTGCTGGATAGAATCTACATCGTAATATAATATAAAATAATTTGGCTAAAATTTAAAGTAGGGAGACTACAAAATAATATTTAATCTAAATGTTTGTAACTGAAACGACAACCAAGTTCCAGTGCTTTTGTGAAGAGTTGTCCTAAAGATAGAAAAGCAATTATGACTTTGATTTTTGAAAATGTCTGAAATTGAATGCGGTACGAAAATAAAATCCAAATTCATGGAATCTCGCTTAATTGTCTTACGACTATTAATTAAATTAAACTAAAATCTTATATATTTAAATTTTTACATATAAAGCTGTATATATATATATTATATTATATATATTTTATATATAATATAATATATATTATAT
>OY744515.1:92418519-92446019 GCA_963556195.1 Sepiola atlantica
TAATATAATATATATTATATATATTATATTATATATATTATAATATAATATAATATATATTATATATATTATATTATATATATTATAATATAATATAATATATATTATATATATTATATTATATATATTATAATATAATATAATATATATTATATATATTATATTATATATATTATAATATAATATAATATATATTATATATATTATAATATATATATTATAATATAATATAATATATATTATATATATTATATTATATATATTATAATATAATATAATATATATTATATATATTATATTATATATATTATAATATAATATTATATATATTATATTACATATATTATAATATAATATAATATATATTATATATATTATATTACATATATTATATTACATATAATATAATATATATTATATATATTATATTATATATATTATAATATATATTATATATATTATAACATAATATTATATATATTATAATATAATATTATATATATTATAACATAATATTATATATATTATAATATAATATTATATATATTATAATATAATATTATATATATTATAACATAATATTATATATATTATAATATAATATTATATATATTATAACATAATATTATATATATTATAATATAATATTATAATATTATATATATTATAATATGTATAATATATATTATATAATATATATTATAATATATATATTATAATATATATATTATAATATAATATATATTATAATATATGTATATATATAGTCAAGGGAGATGTGAGAGGGCTCTATCCCTTAATAGACTTCATAAATGGCCTATGCTGGAAATCCTATTTCTTTGATCAATCATAACTCATAAACCAAATTAGTTAAAACTTTGCACAAAATTTTTATTTGATAGGTTCAATAAGTGTGTAGAATTTCAGCATCATTAGTTATGGCAACCCAGAGATCCAGAAAGTTCAATCATGAAATCATTTTATCTGTGTGTATGTACGTATGTGCCACCTTGTATCTCATCAACTATTTGATGACTTCAGCTGATTTTTGGCAGAGATAGAGGTTCTAGGGTCTAGTTGATGAAATTTTAATTTCAGTTTACCATATACCTCAGTTTTTCTATGATAAATGCCAGTATATTGAAATCATATGCCCTTAATAGGGTTAAGATGAAAATTCATATACACTAAATGTACAAAAGCAAGGAAATTCCCAAATTTTTACACTTTTATTGTCATTAAGGGTATGCGAGCACAACAGGGCTATGTATTTTACTGGTAGGAATTTTTCTTCAGCGCATCTGACACACTTCATCCACTCATGCATAGAGATTTATACTGTAGTGATGTGATAATGAAATGGTTTAGTTGATATGTAGTCATACCCCTAATTAATGACAATAAAAGTGTAAAGATTTAGGAATTTCCTTGCTTTTGTACATTTAGTGTATATCTTAACCCTATTAAGGGCATATGATTTCAGTATACTGGCATTTATCATGGAATATATATACATTATGTATAGTATAGATATACATAGTATATATTATACTATCTATATATATATATGGATAGTATAATATGTTATAGTATATATAGATAGTATAATATATATTATATATGTTATAGTATATATAGATAGTATAATATATATTATATATGTTATAGTATATATAGATAGTATAATATATATTATATATGTTATAGTATATATAGATAGTATAATATATATTATATATGTTATAGTATAGATAGATAGTATAATATATATTATATATGTTATAGTATAGATAGATAGTATATTATATATTATATATATGTTATAGTATAGATAAGTATAATATATATTATAGTATAGATATATATAATATATATTATACTATCTATGTTATAGTATAATATATACTATATGTTATAGTATATATTATACTATCTATACTATATGTTATAGTATATATTATACTATAACATATAGTATATATGCTATACTATATGTAGCAATACACATGAAAAAATTTAAATTGCTTAAAATATCTCAATAATGCCAATCCGCCAGAAAGAATTATAAACACAGGTTACATATTGCATTGGAGAAATGTCAGATTTCAAGAATTGATGGCAAGTCATGGTTGTCTGTATATGATTCATCCTTGCTGGTCAGCTTAGACCCATGTTCGATGTTGACAACGGTGACTGCTCCTACCACTTGAACTTCAGGTTAGTGGTAGGGCTAGGGGCAATTAAGTGTGAACACCCTGAAAACTTAGCAGAAAGAAGAAAAAAAGATTAATTTAGAATTTCGAGTGGGGATTAGTTTCACATATATTTAATGTGGAATAATTCACTATTTCCGGGCTATTCTAGCGTTTTAGGGCATTAATCAATTTTTTTCTATGGGAAATAAATCCTGTGCGTTTTTTTTTTTTGTTTTTTTTAGACGATTATGTTTTAATGGGCTTTTTTTTGTAGGATTAGGGCTTCCTACTCGGACTTAGGGTTAGTTATAAGGTTAAGCAAGGGGTTTTGTTTTGGATGGAGGTTGCCATTCGGACTTAGTGTTAGGGTTAACAGAGTTTTTTAGGGGGTGGCTTGCCACTCATATTTAAGGTTAATGGTACGATACGTTCAAGAAGGCATTTTTAGGAGGTGGGCTTGTTAGTTGTACTGAGAGTTAATGGTAGAGTAATTATTTATTTCACTAAATAGTTTTCTGGTCGACGTGTATTGCTACTATATGTTATAGTATATATTATATATACTATATGTTATAGTATATATTATATATACTATATGTTATAGTATATACTATATGTTATAGTATATATTGTATATAATATGGTTTATGTTATATATATATACATAGTTTTGTTTGATGCAACATTAATTGGGCGTTAACCTCAGAAAACAATTAAGTAAAGCACAATCGATAGTAGAATCTGTTTTCAAAACACTACAACAGAAATGATGGCTTCTGTTACAAAAGTTTGTTTTTATTACATATAATCGTTTGTTGGATTATTAGTTTTCATTTAAAAGTCTTCGTTTTATGATTGCAAACAGGAATTGTTTAAAATATATATTTTTTTTAATGTTAGTCATATCGACTATTGCAGTTTGTCATGTTCTTGTTCTGTCCCTTTCAGGGTATGGCGTGAGTCTCGAGATAGAGTTGTTGGTTTCCCTGGTCGTTATCATGGTTGGCATGTCGCTGAAAAATCATGGCATTATAATGCCAGCCATTCTTGTGAATTGTCCATGGTATTAACAGGAGCTGCTTTCTTCCACAAGGTAAGACAAAGATATTAGCTCATCTTTACATGCACAATTTGTTCTCAATAATCTGCATGTGACCTGATGAGGAATTTGTTGGTGCAATTTTTATTTATTCATCCATTGATCCAAAGGTTTCCTTTTCATTGACTACTATACCAAGATGTAGGGGAGAGCACCACTGCTCTCTCTAGATTACCGTTGATCGTTACCATATAATGCTGAGTATTTAGCAAAGAGGTATCAAGTACCTTTTTCTCTGCTTTCCCAACTTATTACTGAACACTAACCATTTGGCCAAATCGGCCGGTGATTAAGTTGAATTGATTATAGAATAATTGAGCACAATAATATCACAAGATATTATTTTCATGAACGACTTGATTTAAAGGTCATTTTTCATATTCGGTGACAGTACTTTGACTTGAAACAGGTTTTGTGATTTGCTACCCAGTCAATTTGTTACATTTTTCAAAATTAGCATACATTAGTATTGTTGACAAGTAAATTTATCAGATGAGGTATGCACCCCTCCCCCCATTACTTTTCAAATCATAACCACAATTTGGTTTGTTATTAATCTTAAAGCATTTCCTGACAATTCTGTTAAAAAAAAAAAATTTTTTTTTAAAAAAAATCAAAATTATTTTCTCATTGATTTTTTTTTTTTTTTTTTTAAAATCAAATTATAAACATAATTCAGGTTAGATGACAGCTGAGAGAAAGTATTCTTAGACCTAAAAATACAATCACCTCCACTTTCTATTCTAGTTTGATTTCCTTCGAAAATTCATGAACTGAGTCTTCTTGTATATGTAGACAGTCTTAGTAAATAACTAAAATAAATGTCTTTACATTATTCTTATAGAAATGGAAAATTTGTGGTGTGAATTACAGGACACTAAACAAATCACTCTCCAAATTCTCAAACATTGGGAAAATATTGGATTGGTTGAATCAGTGAGAGGGATTAGTTACTTGTTCAGTTAATTATAAATTACAGTTAATTAAAGATTAATTTTTTTCAAACATAACTCAATCCCAGAACTAAGAGGTATCTTTACATGTATTTTATTAAAGTTTATGGGTTGATTTGATTGAGTTTTTTTCAACTAATTTAATCTTGTTTATATTTTTTTGTGTTTGATCTAAAATAAAACAACTGAACCCCGCTTCCCCCCCTTTCTCGTTTCAGTATTATGCCTACATGTATTCATATATCATGCCTCAAGCAATCAGAGATAAAGTCGACGATTACATCAACTGTGAAGACATCGCTATGAACTTTTTAGTGGCACATCTCACGAGAAAACCCCCAATCAAGGTAAGTGGTCCTCGGAGTAAGAAGATAGTGGGCTTTAGTTTAGTAAGCTACATTTGAATTCTTTGAAGAAACTAAAAACACAAAACCTGATCTAATCTGTGGTTATGTTATAGTAGACAAGTATGGCTCCCTGCGGCAGAGACAACAAAATAGAAAAGTTAAAAGTATGTGTAACATAATTGTAGTATTATATTATTAATGCTATATATCTTGGGCAGACAAGCGACTCTGCGTTACCCATCTCTCACAAATATCCTAAGGGAATGTTATAAAGCAGTAATTCATTACTTTACGGAAAGAAATTGTCAAGCCTTGAGAAATGCTAAATAACTCTTGATCGGTTTCAAGGCGTAGCAATTTTTTGCATAATATTTATTTATATTCCAAAACTATAGTTTTTATTTTTTCACATTTTTAAAAAACATTGCAGTCCTTTGAGATTTATATTTACCTCTCGTTTCTCACCTCTAGAGGAACGAATCGTAAATATACATCTCAAAGGAATGTTATGTTTTTTGAAAAATTCAAAACCATGGATATCGGGAATTTAAATCTGTCTCATTTATAATATGCTCTGTTACTGGTTGACAATCATCGCGTTGAATCTTTTGACGAGAATACTAATTAAAGGTACTGATAGTATATGTTACAAAAATATATGTATTAAGTCACGGATAAATTTTATTAGACAGACGAACAACACAGGTAAGGAAGACTTTTTTTTTTAAAAAACTAATATAAGTTAGCTAAACATTTATATGGAACAAAACTTAGATTTAGTATACGGAACGTTTGTTTTTGTCTTTTAAGGGAAGTGGGGTCTGATCAACTCTGCTGGGAAGCCATGAAATTAAATACTGTCTTGTTTTTAAATTCCCGAAACAGTTTTTCATGGTAAACAACTGATGATCCCTTAAATAATGTTAGAAGCAAACTAATATAATAACTGTAAAAAATAAATTGACTTACATGATTGATTTTTGACTGAACAACTTGGGACTAAAAAGTGTTTTTTTTTTATTTTTTTTTTTTTTAATATAGTTTTAATGGTTGAGAAACTTCCGAGACCATATATATATATATATATAAACTCACTGTATTTCTTTTTTAATATATATTCCAAAATTCATAATGTTCTGTAGATTATGTACAGGAGTAATCTCCAAAACTAGATTATATATAGAGAGAGGGGGGGGGGGGGGTCTTAAATACTTGTAGACAAAAAAAGTCTTTATCATGTTACATGTTTTCATAAACACCTGAAATTTTTGAGTTGAACAAAAACTGTTTTAACATTTACCAACAATTTTTTTTTTTTTTTTTTTTACTAAATAACTTTTTTTTTTTTCTTCCCTCAGGTCACTTCTCGATGGACATTCCGTTGCCCTGGTTGCTCCCAGGCTTTAGCTAAAGATGAAACCCACTTTGAAGAACGGCACAAATGTATCAATTTCTTTGCCAAAGTCTATGGTTACATGCCTCTCCTTTACACGCAGTTTCGTGTCGATTCTGTTCTTTTTAAAACAAAAATTCCACGGGACAAGCAAAAATGCTTCAGATTTATCTAGCAAGACAACCAAAAACGTTTCATATGGAATGCAGGAAGAAACTTTGGCAAAGTGGAATTATAATGTTCGAGTCTGTATAGAAAACTTTGTCCAATGGTCAAGCGGATCCTTCTTCCCCTCACTGACAAAAAAAAACAAAAAAAACAATCAATGGATTGATTAAATGATCTCGAAATGTTTCAAGACGGGAATTCTGGTTCTTCTAAAACTTTCATTAAAGAAAAAGATATTATCCACTCAATGAATGGTTTGGAAGTTAAATTCTTGCTTGACTAAATGTACCCCCCTCCCCCCCCCCACCCAAACTTCATTACAATTTTCTTTTGTACAACAAAAATGCAACTTGAAATGTTGTGCAACAAAAATGCAACTTGAAATGTTGTACAACAAAAATGCAACTTGAAATGTTTCTCCACTGATTTTTCTATAAAGGTGATTAAGATTAGGTGCAAATAGCTTCAAAATTCTGGTTTAACAAAAAAGATTTTTTTTTTTTTTTTGAAGAAACTTGAGTATATATAAAATTGAACCTTTTAATCTGCAGTGGTTTTCACTGTCCTCCAGTTTCAAGAGCCAGTAGAGATTGAAGTTCTATCGTTATTTGCTAAACGTTGGCCTCGCATCTGCACACTGTCACCACCTTTAAATCATGAGGAATGTTTGTTTTACCCATCGATTCAACCTTGGATGACAAAGGAGAAGATATTAAAACAAGTTTTTTTTTTTTAAATAGAACAGATTTTGAGCTACAGTCGCAGTCATTGACGCCCCCATCTGTGATACGTGTGTGTACAAGTTTCACACACAGACATAAAAATATGTGCTCATTCATTGTTACAGAAAAAAAATAAATCAATTTGAAAAGATCTAACTTTTTTTTTGTTTTTTTCATTGCATGTGAAAAAAATTTCATTGCATGTGAAAAAAAAAATAACACAAAACTCTGATTTTATAATTAGATGTCTGCAGAAAGATTTATTTCCTTCAAATATTTTAATTTGATTAAGAATTGAATGAAACACAAAAAAAAAATAAAAAAATAATGCAATACACTCCACAGCCGACACGAGTGAGATTGGGATGCAGAATCTATTTCCCTTCGTCTTTTTTCTTCTCAGCTTGCGCTTCTTGCAAAGCTTTCACAAAAGCCTCAAGATCTGAAAGAAGAAAATCGTGGTCAATGATGGCAAAACAAAAACTAAAAACAGAAAAGAAAAAAAAAGGCGTTTTCGTAAAAGAGCCCTAACCTCCTTCGGCTGCAGCTTTTGCCACTTCATCTCCCAATCCAAACTGAGTCATAAGCGGGCCTAATTCACGAGATCTGAGGGCAGCACTAAACGATTGAAGAGCCTGAAAAACAAACAAAAAAAATAGACAAACATTTTAAATATAACTTATTCATAACGAATATAATTTTTCTCTCAATTATCGTGTGTGTGGGGGGGGGGGGGGGATAATGGCCCCAGGGGAGAAAAAAAAAAAAAAATCTTTAAAGGTCTGGAAATTGATTTTTAACAAAATCTCATTTCAAATTCAAGACAAAAACCCAATTTAGAATTTCCAATTTGAAAAAGGATTTTTTTTTTACCTGTTGGAATTGTGGAGACTTGACTGTGTTTCGTAACTCTTCTTCAGTCCGAGGTAATACTTCACCTTCAGGGAGATATTCCAGCAGATGCTTTTGGATATCTGCATTGGCCAGTATGGGGATGATGTCATCAGGTTTTAACACTTGTGACAATTCAAGGCCTTTAAAAAAAAAAAAATTTTTTTTTTAAATAAAAAAAATTTAAACAAACTTTTTTTTTTTTAAAACTTAGGGGTGGGAGGCATAAAATGCATTTTGAGAAACGATATGAATGAAGGTTTTTAGTTTTAATTGAAAACAAAAAATATACTCACTGTCTTGTGCTTTATCACCAGGAACTAAAATAAAGAGAAAAAATTTCTTTTTTTATTTATCCTAAAGATTAGCAATTGTTTTTGTCTGTAAAACTAAAAATGTAAGTTAAAAGGGAGGTAATTCGTGTCTCAATAAACGGCTAAGTTGGACATTATTTTCTAACAATAGTAAAACAAAAACAAAAACAAAAAAAATATATATACAGGGTGAGCCAAAAGTAGGTGGACAGTAAAAAACATTTGTTTGTCGAAGTGTAAGAGGCAGACTTCAAAGCTGTGTAAATCAAGAAGGAAAATATAAAATAAATTTATAAATTTGTCCAATTTGAAAAATCCAAAAATTTCAATTACAAAAAAAAATATTTCTAGAATCAGATTTCTATCGAGACTTGTTCCTGCACTGACCTTGCATATTAGACAGTATGTTTTGTAAATCACTAAGTTGTATTTGTTGCCAAGGTGTATCGGCTGCTGTTCTTGATGCACTATTATTGCTGCTGCTGCTGCTGCTTCCACTGGCTATGGCTCCACTACTGGCGGAAGCCGTACTAGTGCCGCTGCTACTGTTGCTAGTAGTTGAATCTGTGGTCTGCGAAGTGAGGGAGGTGGCAGCTGCAGTTGCGGGTCGGGCAATGGAAGATAAACTTTCACTGGAAGCAGAGGAAGTTCGAGTCCCCAAAGAAGATTGCAACCTGGTGCTGAAGAACAAAAACAAAAAAAAAAACACGACTAAAAATAACTTTTTAATGTACAAATTTTTAAAATAGTTAACTTCATACATGACAAGATATTTTATAATACTCTCCATATTATACAGACGAAAGATCAAAAGACAATCATTTGAATGCCTAATTTTCATAACTTTTTTTTAACCAATTCATAATAAATTAATGTTATCGCCTAAAAAAGGTAGAACAATTTAGGGGGGGAAATAGAGTAATTGAACATATGTTAATCTACAATCATACCAAAATACGAATCTATATATTTTTTTTGTAATTTGGACAGATCAGTGCTACGAAACTCGTTTTTATTTGCCTATGAGAATAAAAAATAAGTTTTGTTAAACTTTACAAATAAGGCTTTAACTAAGAGAGAGAGAGAGAGAACCACACTCTCCCTCCCCTTTCTCTTCTTGCTTATGCCTCGCTCGTAACGAGAGCTGGTAGTTTAGATGTAAGGTGTTTTAGTTATTTTTCAGATTTATTTATTAAATTACTGTTAATATAGCCAAAACTAATATCATAAAAATAAGCCAATGCACTTCCAGATTAATAACAAACCAAACATTAATTATGAACTGTTTAAAAAAAGTTATGCTAATTAGGCATTCAAAGGCTTCTCTTAATTGTTTATCTGTACTAAATAAGCAAATTGTTGTATTATTGATTTAAGTTTTTAACCCATTTTGATGGTAATATAGGAGTAATAAATTATGAAAAATTGTTTTTTATTCATTTAGATATATATGCAATACTTTCATCGATATTAAAGTAATTTAATAAAAAAATTTTTTTTTAAGATATTACTGAAAAAAAAATCTTGCTAGAAAAAAAGATACTGATGATGCCTAAGAGAGGAGAGGCTTTCTCTCTGCCACATTTTTTTTTATTGTTTTGATCCTGTATACAAAAAATTTTGCATTTCTGTTTAAATGTTCTTTTCCGGCTTTTTGGGGCACCCGATTTAATTTTCAAGTTTCCATCAGTTTCTGAATTATAAATTTAAAAAGAAAAGGCCCCCCCCCCCCCCCCAACAATCGCTCAGGCAAATTGATTTCATTATCTATCTTTTTAAAAAAGACCATAAATTTGTATCAACATTACAAAATGCTAATTTTTATTTATTTATATGAATAAATACGAAAGTTTTATTTTTTTGTTTACAAAAAACTAATGCTAGTACGTTTATATATTTGTATCTACATAATTACCTCCTAAACTAATTAACTGATCATAAGAATTTTGGAATACAGCTGTTCGGTGTAAGGGATGCTAATGTGGGCTATATTTAGTTTTATGCAAAGGAGGTGGAAGTGCAAAGCAAAAATTGGTTCCAACCTCATAAAAATTGTAAAATTTCAGATTTGCATTGAATTTGACAAAATTATTAGACACCAATTAAGAAATTGAAATTCAGGAAATCTTGCTTAAGACCCCTTAGGCTTTAAATTTGAGACATTTTCTAAAATCAAAATTATGGATTTTGATCAAAATTAGAATTAAGATTCGAGACATAAGGTTTGGTATCATATCTTGATGTTAATCTTTGTAAGGAGACACAAGTGGTACAAAACTGTTCGGAAAATTAAATTTTATTAAATATATAAAGTTTTAAATATAAAGTTAAATAAAGTCAAATTCACTTCATGTTTTTCAACTAAAGAGATTTGCTTCTAAGCTCACAAAAAAAACAATCAAACAATAAAAATGCATTCAAATAGAAGACTTCTTACTAGTAAATCTTCACAATTGGAATAATAAAAACATTTAACATTTCAATCGGATTGTTACATTTTTTTTCTAATAATTGGTTTTGGTTGAGCAGTATGTTATGTTGAAGAAAAAAAAATAAAAACAAAAAAAAACAAAAAAACTTTTAGACTTATGTCTTAAAGTTTTTGTTTTTTATCCAATCTTGTATAAAAATATTTAACAAAATGAAATTAATTGAACCGCAAGCCTTTCTAGATATCAAGTAGCAAAAATCTATTGATGGTACTTACGAATCTGAACCATTGGATGAGGAATTTCCTGGTCGGCCCAAAATAGTCGAGAGATTCAGATTATTTTGAGCAGGCATCCCCATTCCACCTGCGAAGGAGAGAACAAGATTTATTTATACTGAAATTTTTTTTTCTCAAAAATAAAACTTGAAGAATTAAAGTTGGAAAAATGGATTTTACATACCAAGAAGTTGCATCAGTTGTTGTTGGCTCATGTTGCCTAAAATGTTTTGCAAATCAGATTCACCTGCAGAAAGAAATTGAATACTTATCTAATAGATAAATCAAGAGTTTAAATTAAAGAGAAAAAAATCTGATCTGCAATTTGATGGCGTGAATGGCTACATTTTCGTAGAATTCTCTAAAACCTTTGCTCTTTCCGTTTCCAGTTTTTATCCTAACATCAGGTTCTTTCGGTTTTGTAAGATTAAGTTATATTTCCTTCTCAAATAGCAAGTCGTTAATATGGGATACGACTCGTGTTGACACATTTACGTCAGTCTATTTATTTGCCGCCCAACGAAAGCAGAGTCAGACACATGGTCGGGTTTTCAATGTGGAGAAAATCCAGCTCCCCAAAAAGGGGCACTCTGGATTAGGACAAAAATAAAACTTGCCTCAGTCTAGAAGGATTTCTTGTTCACCGACCAAGGACAGAAAAGATGAAGTGTAGTATCAGAACAGATACTACACTTTTCTCCTAGTCAAGGACTGCAATTAGTCAATAACGGAATTGACAACAAACACTGACTATGTGACAGCTTAAGCAGAGGTCTGGTCTTTTTGACAGATTTGTGAATCAATCACTGGAGATGAATAGAGGGGGGGGGGGATATAACCCTACATTTTTTAATGCAGATAAAAAGTAGAGGGGGAGGGTATACTGTAAAAGAAAATAAAACAAATTAAGAATTATGAACTTTCATTTCCCAGTCATCAGGTGCAAAATAATGCGCATAAAATAAACATTTTTTACAAAAAAACAGATTATCAAAAACTTTCAAAGAACTTTCTCTTTGAAAATTTTAATTCAATTCAGTTGCTTTTTGAAGTCACAACCTCTAGGTAGAATTCCCATTAGAATATCTCTCAATCAATGCCTATATCCACTAAGCTATGTATCCAGGAGGATTATTTGATAATAGATTTAGTTTAAAATTCCCGAAAGTTTGGTTTTTGAAACCTTTCTCTTGGAAAAGCCAGATCATTGTTCTTGAGATGCATTCGATTCAGCATTTGTAAAGACCATAATCTGGTTCGATGATTGGCTGAATCCTGCTCAATACAGATGAAATTGTTATAGACGATCGACCAACTGAAATTCTTTTTCCGTATCCCTCAGGGATTAAAAAAAAATAAATAAAAAAAATAAAAAATTGGCAACAGCAATTTTGTTAAGTCCAATCTCACCACCAATGATGGCACGTTAAAGTCATCCAATCAATAAAGTAGGAAGTTGCTTTCAGTTTCAGTTTCATTTTTTTAGATGTTGGAATTTCAGAGCAGATCATTCTGTTAGGAATTGCCTTCCCAGCAATTGGTTACAATCAAAGTTAATTTCACTCTTGGTTCAAATCTAGAAACCAATTGCAATGTATATAAGAAATATAATAATGTATATAAGAAATATAATATATATCCAGTCACCAAGAATCACACTGAAGGTTATGATGTCTGAAGTGCTTTGATAATCTCCTTTCAACACCAATTTAAAAGGACTTTAAATATAAGATCTTACTCTGCAATGCAAAAAATATTATCTTCATCGGTGTGGCGATATTTATTTAAGTGAAAGCTGAATGGACCCACAGTTGACATCGCACATATAATAATCTATAATAATGATAATATGCTATTTGATGGCGGCTGTTGCAGGCAACCATTTCTAAACATCAAATTGATGAGTTTTTTTCTTTATGATAAACTTGAAAAACAAAAATCAAAATTATCATTGAACGAGATGAATTTAGTAGCAACATTTATGCATATATTATTTGATTGCAGATAGAGTTTCATAACTTTTATCCATACTGCTTTGCTTATGTCAATGAACTGAAATGAACTAAAACTCGTAAAAAAAATTTAAAGATGGGGGGGAGGGGCTTTCAGTTTGTGCCTAACAAAAACAAAAAAAAAAAAAAAAAAAAGCATTTACAACTTAAAAATTGAAATTTTAAATAATGTTAATAAAAAGCTTTGAAATCAATTTTTTAAAGCCGTACAACACATGCCAGGATGTTAAACCGATGAGAAACACATCCACAAATGCAAAATCTAAACTTTAAAGTTACAGTTCGCATGAAACCAAATTCTATCATCAGCTTTGTTCAGTTTCCTTTTCATAGGAAGGAAATATTTTCAAAATTTGGTAGAAACATTTACTCATCTTTTCACTAATTGAAAGAATTCAGAATTTCAACTAACTCTTTGTATTTAGTAAAATCAAAACAGAATTGCTGTTCCAAAAGGTTTGGGACAAAAATAAACCAGTGAAAAAAAAAAATAATTAGAAAAAATACTAGGATTTTTTTTTTTTACTTTATGAATCCATAATTTCTTAATCTACCTTATTTAAAAAAAATTTTTTAACCATAATGTTAATCAATTTTGAAGTGTGTTCCATGAAGCCAGAATGTTTGGCTATAAAATAAAATAGGTTTTCTTGCAGATTTGTGCTTAAAATTTTAATAGATAAAAAAGAGAAACGTTTTCTCAGGAAATACGTATTTTGTTACCCAGGGGAGACAAACAAAATAAATAAAATAAAGTTTTTCAATGATCGGCATCATTGTTTTTTTTTTTGTTTTGTTTTTTGAATTTATCTAAATCCATGGAGATTTTGCAGGATTATGACCGATCACATGAGCGAGATAAAATTGACGGGAAAAAAAAAAAAAAAAAAAAAAAAAATGGAACGAGATAAAAACGGCTAAACAACAGCACATGTAAAAGTTATAGGAATAATTTGTGATATCAGTATAAAAAGGTAAAATTATTCCATGATGGAATGTGGAGGGGGAGGGGGGGGGGGGTTGTAGACACTTAAATCTTACCTAAGCCGGGGAGATCCGAAACATTGTTGCGGTTGACACTAGGATTGGGCGGGTTGTTCAGATATTCATTTACTTTTCGGCAATGCTCGTCATCTTTATCAATCTTCGGTTCCTTTTAAAAGAAAAATATAAGTAAAATCATTTAAGAAAAGGGTTTGAAATATTTTTTAATTATGTTTTCGTGAAGATTCACAAAAAAATAAAATTTAGAAAACTATGAAACTGCTTAATTGAGTTTTTTTTTAAATTTCATTTTAATAATAATAATAATAATAATAAAAAAAAAAGCATAAGACAACTAGATTAGAAAATGAATATTGGACATCTAAAAAGTATATTACTAGAGGGCCGCAGTATTAAGGGGTCTATCTTCAAAATCCATTTGCACCTAGCTTAATCTCTTCATTAGGATGATAATAGATAGAAAAACAAAATAATTTTTGAAAAAAAGTCATTTTTGGGGTAATGGGGACATTTTATGAGATTTTGCCGTTTTTCGGGCTAAAATTTGACGTGAAAATCAATGATTGTCAATAACTTCTGAAAAAGTGGGCTAAAAAGGCTTATATTTTCACCAATGCTAACTTTTAGCTTACAGGACAAGTGCATGAATAAATTTCCATCAAATTTTTTGAAAATTGGGCACTAATTGGGGCATATGGGCCAAAAATAGGCCAAAATTGTTTTTTTTCTACCAAATATCCGTTTTTCTCCGGGAATTTGAAGGAATGATGACTTCAAATTTTAGCCCGAAAAACGGCAAAATCACATAAAATGCCCCCTATGACTTTTTTTCTCTATCTATTATCATCCTAATGAAGAGATTAAGCTAGGTGCAAATGGATTTTGAAGATAGACCCCTAGTACTGTGGCCCTCTAATATAACAATGCAGTTCCATGCTAATTTTTTGAAAATGTTTTAAAATACTTAATGGTCTTTGAATCCTCTCGCCATACTCTCACTATCCTAAAAGGAGCTTAAAACTTTAGTCTCACAAAATCATAAGTACTAAGTGAGAATACGTGTCCGAGGATTAGATACTCCAAAGCTTTAGAGTATTTGGGGGATCTCATCCTCGGACACGTATTTCCGCTTAGTACTTATGATTTTGTGAGACTAAAGTTTTGAACTTAAAAAAATATTCCATTATTAGCTTTGTTCAGTTTTCTTTGCAAAGTGTGTGAAAACAGATTACATAACTAAAGCCAACAAAAAAACTTAAGTGAATAGTTTTTCTAAACGCTTCATTTATAAACAAGAGTTGAGGAGAAAAACGTTATTTTTCCATCGGCCAACATCACTTGTTTACTGAGCGTTAAACCGGCACTTACCAAATTTAATAAAAATCATTTTGAAACTATTTTTAATTTTGTTAATACACACAAACTTCAATATATTTAAAGAGAATTTGTTACAAAAAAATAAATAAATGAAATAAATAAAAATAAATAAAATAAATAAATAAAAAAATTTTTTTTTAAATAAACAAATAAAACACACAATCAACGATCAGATGCTGTCAGAACGTCCGAGTTCACCTCTGCAGTTCAGATCATCAACAATGAACCCAGTAAGTTGATGCGTGCCATTGCTAAGGAGTAAGGTGCGGATATAAAGCTCGTTAAGCTGGTGGTGTATGAGGATGTCTGCTATGTTTCATTGAAGACCAGAAAAAACAGTTTCTGTTAAAAGGCGATACAAGAAAAGCAACTAAAGCTGACAAGACCAACAGGGTTAGGGTTAGGCTTGCTGCCTCATCTAAAGACGTGCCCAGAATCATGCAGTTTCCAGTGACAACCATGGTGTTTGGCGGCGTCAGCAGTGAGGGGGACATGCTACCCAACTTCTTTCCTGAGAGCCTCAGACTAAGTTCTGAATGAGGTAGTGAAATCCTGAATCTACCAGGTAGACTGTTAGGGTTAGCCTAAGCCTAACCCAGGTCGGCTGTACATGTGGCAGCAAGACTTGGCAGCCTGCCATATTAGCTTGAAGATCCAGGCCTGGCTGTCAGAACTTCGTCGACTACACTTTATCGAACATCTGGCATCCCAGATCGGCAGACTGCAAATCTCGCGACTTCTTTGTATGGAGGACAGTGATACGAGACACCAACAGATCCAGCTGCTGCCCAACACAAACGATGACAAGCTAAAGGGCCAGGATCACCAGAACCTTTGAAAGCCTTTGTTGGGAGACAGTGATGAAAGCCTATGGTAGGTTCCGAGGCAACTTGAGATTATCATCAAAACCAAAGGTAGGCTCTCGACAGAAGGAACGAAGGCAGGCTAACGTTAGTTTGATGAAAAAGAATAAAATAAAAATGAAATTATTGCTTCTTTTGTAAAAATGCCTACATGACTGGGAAGCCCAACAAAAACTACCACTGCCCATCAGACAGATATGTCTAATATTTCATGTGGAGGATTTGAATTTTCTCTCAATTACTGTCAGGCTCGACAAAGTCTGAGAAAATGATGTATTTTCCCTTCCTTGGTATTTTCCCCTTCCTCAATTCTAGCATCATTTTGTAGCTTGTAATTCAGCTGTATAGATGGAAGTATTATTTGGATATGTGATTCGTTTTTGTGTATGTCGATGGCTGCTGTCTGTTTCATTCAGGGTTTTTGACCCACTTGTATAAAGAGAAGTATGATCATGGTATTTGTTGGGAGGTGACGGTGGTTAAGTGGATATCGACACGGACTGAAGACCTGGATGTTCCAAGTTCGAATCCAGTCGGTTCTTCCACAGTACTACTTTCACTTAGGGATGTTGGCAACCTTCTCGCAAGTACCCGATGTCTTTCCAGAAAGATTTCTAACTAGAAAAACACCGGGGAAACAAATGCCAACACTAGAATCATCTGATTCACACGAAAGAAGAAGATGGTATTTGTTTCAGAGTTCTCCAAATTCACTTTGGCTGATGAGATTATTAGCTAAGTTTCTTTTTACTGATCGTCAATATTAGATCTACGCGTGGTTTGAAAATTTACCACGCTTATTGGCTGGTGCAATCTGTTTATTCTACAACCCCTACAGGGAGTGTGATTGAAATTTAGCATTTGTTTTCTGTGAATTTATTTGAATAAAACTTTTTCCAGACGAGTTTCTCAGTAGGAAATAGCCTAGTCTTGCACGTATAGATGAGAACCAACAGCAGTATGTCATTTAACAAAGGTTCCAAGACATCTTTCAGAAGATTACAGTAGGCAGCAATGGCCATTTTAACACTTTCAGCCATCCTGATCCCCAATCATAACTCAGCCACCCTGTTGATCTTGTAAATGTTGGTGACGCTCATCTCGCAAATAAACCCGACCCTCAGGTCCCTGAAGGATCACTCTGGGCTCGTCGGTTAACAGAACAACTCGTGTGCAATACCAAGTACTTCAAACTCAGAAGCCTCAAATTTCTGCAAGAGTACATCACAAGGATGCAACTTCAGGTAATTTTCGATACTGGAGGAAATCAAGCAGCCATGAAAAAGACTTTGCATATCCAGATTTATGACGACATCAGCCGCAGCTAATATACCTTAAATTCTAAGCATTACAAAGAATAATGAAACAATTTTGTTGCTATATCGAGCGAAAGAGCTGGAAAAAAATTATCAAAATCAATTTATAGAAAAAAGAAATCCTAATTTTCACTCCAAAGCTATTAGCGTACTTCTGGGTGGATATGCATTAGGGTAGGTCGATTTTCTAATTGTAACAAGCCGTGGATTGCGAAAGTTGCAAATTACTATAAAGAATCATCACACCAAAATATTTGTCTTCAAAACTTTGTAGTTATTTGAGGAAAACTGGTGCTACCAGATCAGGCAATCTGAAGATACCAGTTTCCCCGACTTAAAATGCACCAAACATTGATGTTATTGTTTTTTCCTTTCCCTTTGCAAAACTCAATCATGTTCTGCAAAGCTAAAAACAACAATTTTCTCTATAAAACAACCAAACCAAACACAATGAATAAATATTTAAAGATATAAAGAACTTGAAGCATAAAACTTTTACCAAAATGACTGTATTCGGCATTAAATAACCCGAAAAGGGCTGATATGCCGTAAAACAAAAAAACTAAACCAAACTATTTGAAGAAATAAATTCAAAGATAAAAATATTTGTAAATTCTATCATTAATATTACTAATGACATTACTAATATAAGTTGGTAAAATTACAACCGGGTCTTGAGACACTAAATATAGTAAATACATTTAATAATCAATATTTTTAATGACAATATTCATACTGTTCTCAATAAATGAAATAAATGTTAAAAAATGAAATGCTGTAAAATATTTAATTTAAAATAGAATTACCGTCTTACAAACCCAGTCTAGCCATATTGAGATAATTTGCAATAATGAATTACTTCCCTTTAACCCATTTGTCTTAACAACGCTTCTTTTTTTTTTTTCTTTAATAATCCATAATTGATAATAATCAAATCTATTGTATTAATTAAATCTATTGTATTTTCTATTAAAATAAACTTAATTATCTGAAGCATCATTTTAATAAATAATATTCTAATTTGTGTAGATTTTAAACTAAATAATGTTATATTAAAATAGACTAAATTATTAAACCAAACAAACAATAAGAATCACTGTTGTGTTAATCGGTTTTGATTTTCAATGTTATTTTTTTCCTTTTCTACTAATGAGTCCCTATTTACTTTCCTCTGCACAAGAAGAAAGTTAGACAAGTTCGTTTTTATGCGGTGTATCCATCTCTAAAAAAAAAAGAAAAAAAAAAGCGGCATTCTGGATGGGACGAAAATGTAAATTTCCTTAGTCAAGAAGGATTTCTTCTCCTCCAACCGAGGAGAGAACAGATATTATATTTTGATCCTACTCCGAAGTGGAATGAGTTACCACTTATCAAGGCTAAAAACACTTGGGATAAGAGTTGATGAGATGGATGGATTTTATGTTAATTAATCATATTTTTATTTTCAATTTAATTTATTTTTATTCACACCAAACAAGGCCTATTGTCATTTTAAATTATAGTTATCTTTCATTTGCTTTATTTTATTTGAATGAAATTAAATGACCACCTTTTATGGTTTAAATATTGAAATTGCTAAGTTTTCTATCCGATTTATAGACCAAACTTTGCAAAAACAAGGATTTTTCAAAGCGTTTACGCAGACAATCTTTGATGCTATTTCCTCAAATAACGGTGCAAGTAAAAGATCTAACTTTTGGTATCAGTATTTATTATACCAATATACAACTTCCTATGCCAGAGGTAAGTTGATAATAAAATAAAAAAAAATAAAAAAAATAAATAAATAAATAAATAAAAAAAAAAAATAAAAAAAAAAAATAAAAAAAAATAAATAAATAAAAATAAAAAAATAAAAAAAATTAAAAAAAAAAAATCGCCATACTCTAATATGTATGTACTTTCTTTCACATTTTTAGTTCAGCCTCTTAATATTTTAAATCTACGGATAGATAAACGTGCATTGCAACCACTCGGATCAAATAAAAGTATTTTACCTGCATCCAAAAGAAGAACCTTCGGACTGAAGATTTGAACTTCAAGACATAACATCTTCCAGTTGTGCATTGAGCAATTCGCTTGAATTCTATATCATCTGGAAAGATTATCAAATCCTGGAAAGAGAAACAAAATATTACATGGATTTTGCTTTGAAATGTAAAAGTTACCACTGGCAGACCCAAGTTGACTTGGGAGAACGTAGTCAAACGTGATAGGAAGGCCATGGGTATGGATTCCATCAAGCCTTGCCAAAGACAGGAGTGGAGAGGAAGACTTAGATTTCGAGACTAGACAATCAAGCCCCACCCTCATCAGAAGATTAATTGTGGCCTGATTCAACAAATAAACCGGTTGATGATGATGATGATGATGATAATGATCAAAATTTGAAAGCCTGACATTTCTTTCTATCCTTAGAATGTGTTTAGAATGTATTTAAGATGTGCTGTTGAACGAAATGATTTGATGAAATAAGTTAAAAACTAAAAAAAATTTAAATAAATATATATATATATTCCATGATAAATGCCAGTATACTGAAATCATATGCCCTTAATAGAGTTAAGATGAAAATTCATATACACTAAATATACAAAAGCAAGGAAATTCCCAAATTTTTACTTTTATTGTCATTAATTAGGGGTATGACTACATATCAACCAAACCATTTCATTATCACATCACTACAGTATAAATCTCTATGCATGAGTGGATGAAGTGTGTGAGGTGCGCTGAAGAAAAATTCCTACCAGTAAAATACATAGCCCTGTTGTGCTCGCATACCCTTAATGACAATAAAAGTGTAAAAAATTGGGAATTTCCTTGCTTTTGTACATTTAGTGTATATGAATGTTCATCTTAACCCTACTAAGGGCATATGATTTCAGTATACTGGCATTTATCATGGAATGTCACTACTTTTGTAAAGGCTATGCCTCAATACAATGGTCATTTTTAAGGTTTTTTGGAATTTTCTGGAAAACTAAGGTATATGGTAAACTGAAATTAAAATGCCATCAACTAGACCCTAGAACCTCTATCTGCCAAAAATCAGCTGAATCCATCAAATAGTTGATGAGATACAGGGTGGCACATATGTACGTACACACGGATAACACAAAATCATGCCTGACCTTTCTGGATCTCTGGGTTGCCTTGACTAATGATGCTGAAATTCTACACACTTATAGAACCTATCAAAAAAAAATTTTGTGCAAAGTTTTAACTAATTTGGTTTATTGGTTTTTGAGTTATGATTGATCAAAGAAATGAGATTTCTAGCATAGGCCGTTTTTGAAGTCTATTAAGGGATAGAGCGCTCCCGCCTCCCTTGATATATATATATATATATATATATATATATATATTAGAGTTGGGCGGTTTTGAAATTTTGGTTTCGGTATCGGTTTTTTTCCCTTAAAACCTCGGTTTACGGTTCGTTTTTTTTTGAAAAAAATTTTTTTTACTATGGAAACTATTCATTCTCTTGTGTGATGATTAGTTATTATTCAACGTTTAGTTGAATTATGCCACTGTTTCGGTAATTTTGTGACTGAATCATTCTCCATTATATGAATCATAAGTTTTAAGGTGTTGACTGTTGTAATCAAAGTTCTGATACCTTTTCAACAGTTAACTCGTTAAAACAGTGACCAAAGATTCATGAAAGATTTCTGAAGAATAAAACTGAGTTTGAATATACATTCTATCTAATTCTTTAACCCATCAGAAGCGGAAAAGACGGTGGGCCGTATAGTCAAAATATCTTGGCGGAATGGAAATTTATGACCCGCCCTTAAAAATAAATGGACCATTCCTCATTTTTTTTTTTTTTAAATCACCCAGCTTAATCCTTATTATGCCACAGAAGTTAGTTTCAACAAAAACAAAAAAAATAATCAATTTTATAGCGTTTCTGTTTTGCAGACATGAGTTTTCTCCCTTTAATTTTCTATAAATAAATAATTAGCTTGGATGTACTGTTGGATTAATGGGACGCATTTGATCGATTTTGAAGAAAATTAATTTAAGTTGGGAATTAGTTCAAAACTTTTTACAACTTATTTTTTCTTAAACTCAAAATGCGTGAGGTGTTAAATTAAATCAGCAATGTTTTTACAATAATTCTATCATGTAGAAAAAAGTAGAGATTATTAATTCACCCTAAGTCATTTTTTTTAGATAACTCTGAAACAAACATAAATTATTTTACAATTTTGAGTTGAATCAAATAGATTTTCGACATCATACGGAACGCGTTTGATTTTTTCTTTTTCATTTGAAAATAGTTTATGCTAAAAATACGATGTCATGTTGTCTGTCGTATTTCTCTTTTTTTCATTTGAAAATTCAAAATGTTAATGATAAACAAACTGTAAACAAAGATTTCTTCCTACAAGTCAATTAAATGTTTTTATCATATATTTGTTCAATCTGTCCTCTTACTAATAACATTTTTTGGTAATATTCAATTTTATTCAAATCGGAAAATCTTTTCAACCGTGTTTCCTTGTATATGGTGGCTTACTATAGTAAAAACACAATACCGAACGGTTACGGTTAAAAAAAAACAAAAAAACGATTCGGTATGGAGACGAAACCGAAAAACCGCGGTTTTTCGGTAAAACCGCCCATCTCTAATATATATATATAAAGAAATATCTATTCTATTTCTGAAAATGGATGGCCGTACAGGTATTTTAAAAAGTTCTAAAATACCGAATTAAGCTTCATTTAAATTATTAAGTGTGTATCGACACAGTATTTAGATGAAAATATGTTGAACTATACTGAAGTTGGAAAGATGTTGAAATTTGCATATCTTAAATTCCAAATAGTAGCTTACATAATAGAGATAGATAAAATGTCAAGCCATAATCAGTACAAACAATTTTACATAAAAATAGAATGTTTCATCAATATTGCTCCAAAAATAAAGAAATTAACAAGTTTCTTGTAAATTGGTCATTGATTTCAACTAAGTTTTAGGCAAAACTTTTTTCATATCCCAAATTTCAGACTTCTAAATTCCGATAAATTTTGATCAAATTAGATATTTGTATAATTCAAACAGTTTTGATATACATTGAACTCTTTATATCTGATGATGACTTGAATGCCTACGACATACAACCCTCAGGCGTATTCGGTCTCTCTGTACAGGGGTTTGTCAGAGACTCTGACATGAGGATACGTTTTATTTGAAGTAAACCATGACCAAATATTCTAAAAAATGGTGCGCTGTCTCCTCAAGCCATCCAGCATGTCCCCCAGAATTGCGGATGGGGGCACCTCCTATATTAATAGAGGGCAGCTTCGAATAAAGAATTAGAAGCCGTTGACAATGAGGAAATTAATGATAAAAAATATGAATAAAAACAAAAATAAATACTGGCAGGCCGGCACCCAGGATAAAAAGGGACCATCAACCCGTTCATACACCAGGCGGGAAGATGTAAGCAATGGTGTGAACCTTCCTGCCTCTGGAAATGGTGCTCCAACAATGACAGAGGCCAACCAGGGTCAGCCACCAGGCCTTGAGACAAAAGGTCCTGGTCCCCTATCTCCATCAAATGCAGCAACAAAAAAAAAAATATATAAGAGGCTTAAAAGCCCAAATATGGACTGTTGCACAAAAGAAGGTGCTATTGTTTTTCTACCACTACTCAAAGTTTGAAAAGTGGAGCAAAACATCCAATGAAATCCTGGCCGAAAAGATCAAAGAATCTACCCTCCCTGAAGAGAAAAAAAATACACTGGTACACTGGTTGCCCACCTACGATTGCTTGTTTCCCCAGATGGGCATATATATAACAGAAGATGAGAGCACCCTCATAAAAAATGCAGCCATAAAGGAGTCGGAAAAGGACTACCTTCCCATCAGGGAAGAAAAGTGGACATTGTTATGGGCTATGAAATATGCTCAGGCCAAATATATCAAACAAAAAAAGAGGACAAAGACCTGGAGGGAAATATTCTTCCACTTCTGTCCAGGTAAGAGAAATATTCTACCCCAAAAAATAACTTGCCAAAGGTATAACAGTATGAGCGTGTTTAATGAGGCCGAGCTGGACTATATGACATCAGAAATAGCAGCTCTCATAAGAACCAAAAAATGTCCACTTGAAAGCCCCATCAAAATTCCCATCATCGTTCAAAACACCACACCACAGGTACAGCCAGAACCACATTACCATTCACCCATGGATCAAGCCGTCAGTCTGGGTCCATGACAACCCACCATAAAGCTACTTCAACACCAGGATCCCCTTTATCAAGTGTCTCCCTAACAAGTATCCCACCACCATCAGCTGTCCATTTAGAATCAGAAGATAGCCCCTCATTGAACCTAAGTTCTTCCTCACCACTATCACCGAGACCACTGTCAACACCTGAATCTCCACCATTACCCCAGAAATTACCGGAACCAGATGAACAATTGAGAATGAGGGACCATGCAATCAAGAAGCCAAGTGGATTTTAGATATAGCTCAAAGTAATGAAATCTAGCCAAAAATGCTAGAGATAATGTCTGGAATGATAAAACAAAAGTTGGATCAAGTTTAGAATCACAAAAAACCTGGCATAGATAATATACCCAATTTCTGGCTGAAGAAACTAACAGCACTTCATAACCATTATAGTAGCTGATTCAGACTTTTGAAGGGTGAGGAGGCCACACCAGCATGGCTAGTAAAAGGTGATACGAAGAGACAGAGAAACCTAAGCATGGTGTGAATCGATCACCAAAATCGATCACCAAAAGGCATACGATAGTGTGCCTCACACATGGCTCCTGCGCTGCTTTGATCTATATAAAATCCATCCGGTCATCAAGAAAACCATGGCAGTACAAATAAATATGTGGCAAACAACCATGGTATTAAGCCACACTAATGGAACAATAAAAATCCCACGATCCGAAGAATCTTCCAAGGGCATAGCTTATCTCCTCTACTCTTTTGCCTGGCGATTGATCATCTAGTAAATTATTAAACAAAAGCCGGAGTGCCTACAATCTGAACCAGGGTCGCCAACAAGACCCAAACAAAAAAGTCAACCATCTGCTCTTCATGGATGATCTGAAGCTGTATGATAGTTCAGATGCTGACTTAAGCCGACTCTTGCAGGTTGTCTCCAAAGATATTGAAATGAAGTTTGGCCTGAACAAATGTATCAGATGCTCCCTCAGAGCTGGGAAGAAGATCCAAACGGAAAACATACAGCTCGATGAAGATACTGACATCAAAGCCATTGAAGAACAGGAACAATACAAATACCTTGGCATAGAAGAAACCGATTCAATTCAACATGCCAAGATGAGAGAAAAAATTGACAAAAAACATATGCTGTGTTAGAAAAACTTGTAAAACACAGTTTACAAACAAAAACAAAGTAACTGCCATTAACCAATTAGCTATGCCAGTGATAACATACAGCTTTAGAATTATTGATTGGCCACAAATGGACATTAATAGATTAGACACTAAAACGAGAAAAATGTTAACAATGTACAGAGTAGTGTACAGGAACCTGTATCTGCCAAGAGGAGCAGGGGGTATGGGTTTCTCAGAAATTGACCATCAACATCAAGCCACTATTGTGAGCACCGGCTAATATCTGATGAGCTCACAGAACCCAAACCGTATGATGGTACGCCAACATCAAGAAACCAGAGCGAGCAGAACAACCTCTATCACAAAACTGGCCAAACATTTTGGACAGGACTGTCTTACAAATGAGGCAGAAACCGACAACAAGCCTGCCACGGAAACAGTCCGGAAGAGCCACCAGAAATACACCAAGACCTTCTATTGCAGAAAACTGGAAGAATGGGCCAACCAACAACGTACTATTTCCTAGGTGAATTATCCCAGGAATATATAGATAAGGAAGGCTCTGTAGACTGGCTGAAAAGAGGATCTCTCCACTATGATCAGGAGAGAATAATGGCTGTTCAAGATCAAGGCTTGATGACCAATGCCTTTAAAAAGATGAGTGGTCTCAGCAACAATAACAAGTGCAGGTTCTGCCACACAGAAGTAGAGAGTGTGAGCTACCTGACATCCAGTTGTAAGGTTCTCTTGGGGGATGGCTACTATACAATGCAACAACGAAGTGTGCAAATATCTTCACTGGACTATATGTAAAAAGTTGAATATCCAGTGTAGCAGCAAGTTCTGGGAGCATATATCAGAAAAAAACAGTTGGAAATAAGTTATACACCATCCACTATGATTATGCAATCCCTACAGCTACATATCTAGAAAATGGAGCTGTTAAACCTGGCAACGTAATATGGAACAAAAGGGAGAAAGTAGCAACCCTAATTGAAGTTAGTGTCCCTAATGATGCAGGATTAAACAGAGCTGAAAGGGAAAAGATTATGAAATATCAAGGTCTTATGTACGACATGAAAAGAAACTGGAATTTTAGGAAGATCTCCATCATTCCAGTAATTATATGAGCAACAGGACTAATGAAAAAGAATTTCAAAAACTACCTAGCGAATATACCTGGTGAACCAAGTGCAAGAGAGATACAAACAATTGCACTTAAAGGGACGGTTAGAATCTTAAAAAGATCTCTCGGCTGAAGTGTCTGAAATAGCAGGTGAATGTCTGGCATCTAGTAGGATGTGCCATCCCCAGCAAAAACAAAAAGATAAGAAAATGATGTGATTAAATAATATTCGGAGGAGAGGGGGGGGGGGCAGTTGGGAATGCTAGGGTTATAGTATTGGTGGTGAGGTTCTTGACATTATTTGATCTTTTCTTTCTGATCAAAGCTTGCTAGTAAATTTGGACGGGGTCTCTTCATTCTCTTTTCCTATCAATGATGGTGTTCCTCAGGGCTTTATTCTAGGCCCAACACTGTTTCTTCTCTATATAAATGATCTTCCAGAGAATATTATTCAGAAAATTAACATCTATACTGGTGATACCACTCTATTCTGGTGTTGCTTCTCGCCCATCTCCCTCAGATCAGTTAAATATGCGGCTGATCTAGAAGTTGACCTGGGTTCAGTTGTGGATTGGGGCACGAAATGGCTTGTATCGTTTAATCCTGTTAAGACTCAGCTTGCATCTTTCAATCGTAAGTGTGTCCCTTTTCTTCCTGAGATTCTCATGGATGCCTCTGCTCTTGAGGAGAAATTGACTCTGAAACTTCTTGGTCTTTCTCTCATCAAATCTTTCTTGGAGTTCATACATTAGATCCATTGCTCTTTCTGCTTCTTGTAAAGTCAGTTTTTTCTATCGCTCCAAACACTTTCTCACACCTGATGCTATTCTCTATCTCTTCAAATCTACTATCAGACCATATATGGTGTACTGTTATCATATTTGGGCTGGTGAATCTCTGTCCCATTTGAGGGTTCTTGATAAGGTGCAGAAACGTATCTGTAATTTGGTTGGCCCCCCCCACCCTTTCTTCTTCTCTACACCCTCTCTCTCACAGACGTAATGTTGCTGTCTCAGTCTTTTCTATAAATACTATTATGGCATGTGCTCTTCAGAATTGTGATCTATTCCCCGCTTCTTTTGTTACAGCTCGTTTGACTCATGGGTCTAGTGGTCTCCATCAATTCGCTGTTTTGATACCTCCTTGTAATACAGCTTCCTATTACAGTAGCTTCTTTCCAAGAACTGTAGACTTGTGGAACTCTCTTTCTGCTGACCGTTTTCCTCCTACCTATAGCTTTGGGCTTTTCAAGACTAAAGCCAATAGGAATCTCCTGTTTTTGCGATAATCATATTTCATTCTTGTTAGCTCCTTACATCAAGTGGCTTCATGCCTTGTCTGGAGCGATTTCCATAAAAAAAATATGGCAACAATAAGTGGTACCGTTACAGTATGTGGCCTACCTTAAAAAGCGTATTATAAGGACGTATAATAACTGCCTGGCAATGTATAGTTAGAGAACTGCTGTGGTACTTCTGCTGGTAAACACACCAGTGAAATATGGCGGTTAAAAAATAATCAACCAATTTTTTTTTTGTTTTGTAACAACAAACAAAATACAACAGGATAAGATCAAAACATAAGAATTTATTGAAATAAATTAAACATTAGATAAAAACACACTTCATTAACTTAACCACTAAGTCTGTGGTGGCAATATGCCACCCCGGACTTA